>JUJX01000296.1:17651-57332 GCA_000800745.1 Diaporthe longicolla
ACTAACTAATTTAGGACTAACTAAGGCCTTACTAGAGTTAGTTTTAGTCAAGGCTTTGACTAAACTAAAGGACTAAATTTAACGCCCTGAGTGACTCTGACGTCATCGGCCACGCAAGATGTCTCCTGTAACATTCGATGCGTTACTTGTGTAACGAAGCCCCATTGTTTGCGTGCCACCTGACTTGTGGGATGTTAAGGAGTGCTAGTAGTAGCTCAGATTTCTTACAGGTCTCTCGATTCGGCCTGGAAAGAGAAACGTGTAGCTCTCGAAATACGTGGGAACTTGCCAGCCCTGAGACACATTTCCTTCGGCTGCCGAACATTGCCCAAGTGCCCAGGTACGGACAAACAACAGGTAGAACACTCAAGCTGGGGAGTTTGACAGAAACCAGGTGTATCAATTCAGCACAATGCATGCAATACTCAAGAGGATTGAGGCTGCCCCATCCATCGGATCTAGGGAGGACTGTTGAAACCAGTAATTCATTTTGTGAAGAAGGGGGGGGGGTGAACCACACCGCAGAGGCGATGGTGATCCCATTTTCTATTTTCCTCGGTCGTTCAACCATAGCCAGGCACCTCGTTGGAACCATTTGTTATTCAACTTCATTCGTATCCGCTCACAATATCGTCAACTTCCTGCCGCTTGACAAATTCAAGGAACTTATCGTCTGCCCCATGAATCGCAGTGTCAGCAGTTCGGTTGTGTCATAGGAGGAAGAAGAAGAGAAACTTGGTAAATGCTTACAGGTGATCTTGCCCTGCCCAGACGTGGGATCGACCATCCCCTCCACGTCGTCAGCAGTGACAGCCAGGCCGGCTTGAGTAGCGACCTGCTCTACTTCGCCGGGAGAGAGCGACCCCTTGAGGGTGGGATCAATTTTCAGCCACGCGTCCTTAAAAACTTTATTAGTCTCTCGCTGACGTTTAAGCAGTGCTGAGACGTTGCTAACGCCCCGAAACGCTGCCACACTGCCCACAATGCTCGCTTGCGTACCATCGGTCCCGGCTGCAGCACCAGCTGGCTCTGGGCTCTTGTAGGGCTGGCCTGTCATCATGGTGATGAACTCTGCTTGCCCGGAGGTGCTGTTAGTCTGACGTGGACCAATATGGCTGAGTTGGAACACCAACCGTCAAAGTTAATGGTCCCATCGCCGTCAAGGTCGACCTCGCTGATAATTTTGGAGACTTCCTCGTCCGACACGCTGGGATTTGTCTTGCGCATCACTCGACCGAATTCTTCGGCGGTAATGTTACCACCCTTGTCCGTGTCCTGGCGTCAAAGTGGTCAGCTTCTGCACGCTGCGAACAGCACGCCGCCGGTGGCTCCAGTGTGTTGCTGGGGACGATGAACATACATATTCGTTGAAGCAGTCTCTGAAGATTGAGATCTCCTCAGCGCTCAGTTGCTTGGCCTACCGATCGATGTGTCAATTTCCGACCGCGCTTGATGTAAGTCTAGGTGCCTGGCTTCGGGACACTCTCACAGGGCTTACCATTGTTGAAATCGGATGATGTGGGATGGAATTGGAAGGTGAGGGCTACTGGTCTCTGACGGCCCAAGGGACAGGTAGAAGGGGTCAAAGAACACGTCAAGATCTTTATGAGAAGCTCAGGGATAGGTGTTACAGCACGCAGGACAAGGGGCGAGGGGGGTTTTGTGTCACAAGGTGTGATGCATGATACTTCGTGTTATGTTTCTGCACAGATCATCAAGGGGAAGGAGTGTTCGACAGCGGCGGTTTGGACTACAACTTTATGTGGGCCCTCCCTTTGATTGCGCGTGGGTCCGCTGCCCCGGGCCTCGCCCCCGAAAGAGGCAAGGCATTCCGCTGCCATCTGTTGGCTGAACGTGGTCGACATTTCAGGCCAGTTTCAGGGCCTGGAGGTTGGGTTAGGGTCATCTATTAATATCCCCGGTCCGTAACCCATCCTCCTTACCTAACGGATACGTGCCAGCCAGCTCAAATGTTGGTCGACATATATAGCTACACGTTGCGGTGTTAGGTGCCGACGGTTCCTTCCCCATCACATATCATGGCATAATAGCGTGGACCCCGCATCCGGGCACTTGGGCCGACATGTGGCCGCAACGGGCTGGCTGAAAAGCGGCTGCAGCAGGTCATGCTAATTCTGTCAAGTTGGGCCTGGTGCCAGGTTGAGGGAGGGCTGGCTGCTGCCAACAGGAGAAAGGATTCGATGTTGGGGGTTTCGCTGCCGGTATGAGTTCTGTTCTCAGTCCTGCTGTCACTTAGCCGGCCACCGCCATCGAAGATAACCTGGGCCATTACGGGCCTGCGGCGCAACGGAGGCGGCGCTCTGACCTGCTAGGTCCTTCAACTGGCTTCTGTGGTGCTTCGCAGGATTTACACGTGGAATTTGTCTTCTGACGGCGCCCCCCCCCCCGGCCGGCCAAACCATCTCAAGGCGTCTGGATCGGCGAGAATCCGATCTAAAGCGAGGTTTGGCTCACACCAAGCACCCTGGAGAAAAGAGTGTTAATCACCGAGTGTCAGCCTCGTCTCTGCCTCCAAGAATCCATTCGTAAGGAGTGGGAAAACTTGGTGATATAGAGAAGTGAGATATCCGTCTTTGATCTTCGGCACGGCCAGCCCATCCTCTATCATGTGAGGCCACCGATGGGGCAATCGCCATTTGCGACATGGCCAAAGGCCTGTTGAAAGCAGCCGTTGGTGTTATGATCCCCGCGCGAGATAGTACAGTCGTAGGCACATCTCGGGCTTGAACGTTGAGGCTTCGCAGTATTACATTCGAAGTGATGGACCTCTGGATTGAACTATTGCTCGATTCCGCTCTTCGCACTAAAGGGTATATATATACGTCGTATCCATGAACATGGCAAGTCGCATCTGAGCTGACTGCGACACGCCGTCGGGGAATATGCGCTCAGCCCTGTCGAGGAATGACAGAGAACCTGGATGACCGCAGAATTGGCAGGCCAAGGAAAAAGACAATTAAACAAACGCGGCCGTTCGAAGTGAAACAAAAGTGTAGCCCCAACCTTGACTCCGACCCCCAGCGCGAGCGAAGTAATCTCCAAGACCGCTGTAGCTGCTTCTCACCCCAACTTCGAATACGTGTGAACTAGACCTATCATCTACCGAAACCCATTGGGGTTCGAAGAGTAGCCACCATTGCCCGAGCCCAGGGGCGAAAAGCCATCTCTGTATGGGTCCTGACCGTCATGTGGGGTACCCGGGGGTGAGCCGCCGTTGTTCAGTAGCGGTCTGGATGCAGCAGCCGCACCGAACTTCTCATTCGGGGTCGGAGCCACGTCGGTAAAGCCGTCGGGGTTGACTCCGGCCGCCTTATATCGCTCCAGCTCTACGCGCTCCTCCTCGACCCTCGCAACGGCCATCTGTGCCTCCTGCTGGCCCCTCTTGCGCTGGCGAAAACAGTAGAAACCCGCGGCAACCGCCAGACCAACGGCGGCGGCGGCACTGCATGCAAAGACGGCGCTCTTGGCACCAGTGGGAAGCTCGTTGAACTTCTCCGAGACGCTCTTCTCGGGTTCGGCATGGACGGCGTCGGCCGCAGTTGAGTTCTTCTCGGACCTGGTCACGGGTCATTGGTCAGCCAAGGGCAAGAAAACGGTGGGGCGTACACAAATATTGCTCTGAAACTCACTCGACCTCCTCGATGCTCTGCCAGGTGCCTGACATGTCGGTGTATTTGTATGCGGTGCCGCGACCATAGTCGGTAACGCGACAACTCTTGACATACATGGTGTAAGGGGTCTTGGTGTAATCCGTTTCACCCCCTGCCCACTCGATGGTGCCCTGGGGCATCGTAGGATCACCGCCAGCCCAGATCCCGAGGGAAACCCGCATGGGGGACTGGGGAAAGCTCCACGTGTTGTTGGCCTCCTCGATGGTCAGGTGGCGGACATGTTCGCCGTCAATATGCCAGTCGAGAGCTTCTTTTGTCCAGTCGATGGTATAGTTGTGGTAGTCGTCGGTTGTCCCGCCCTGGACCTCATACTCGCGCATCCACGTGTAATTGCCTACACCCTTGCCGAAGTAGTTGGTCTCGACGTGCTTGCCGTCGCCGCCCAGGAACTCCCAGTCGACCTCGTCCAAATCGTCAGATAACAGCATCAAAGAGGAGATGACGCCCTGGCCGGGGGCCACCTTCCACCATACTTCGACGCGGCCGAAGAAGATGTAAAATTTCGAGCGGATAGTGGGCGAGTCTCCTTGCTTGTTGATGGTGAACTCGGCGCCCTCGTCGCCGTATGTGACCTTTCCAACGTGGTTCTCCCAAGCCGCTTCGTTCGGAGTGGCATTGAACACGAAGTTGAAGTCTGTCCCGAAGGCGGGGTCTGGTTCGCAGGTGCTGTTCAACGGATTGCACTTTGTCGTTGTTTGTCCCAGCGCAAATTGGGCAGCGCCCAGCAGCACAGCAGCGGGCAGCAGAAAGGAGCGTGGCAACAGCATGATGTCGAGTGCCTGTTGGAATGCACCAGAAAAAAAAAGTACAATACGGTGACGGTCGTGCTCAACGGCACAGCAGCTGGTCCTGTGTCTCGTCGACGACTAGATTGCGTTAGGTGTTAGCCTCATCCCGGGTTGGCTCACGATTTGTATGTCGGCGGGTGGATATATGCCCAGGCGACGCAGATGGCTGCAATTGAGGAGGCAGAGACTGGCAACATACATACGCGAAGACAGACACGGCGAGCAGAAGCTTGTCGGTGAGAGGATCAACAGCAGAAAAGGGCAGGTCCAATTGCCAAGTCTACGGGAACAAGATGTTGGAGGCAGCCACGGCGAGGCGGCGTGGGCAGAGGCGGCGTGGAGGTTCTCGAGACGTTCTCAAGAAAGAAAGGAACGTGAGGGTCGACTCGAGGTCGGTGAAAAGAGAGGGGGCAGGGGAGGGACGGACTGAAAAAGGACGGACGGGGACGGGATGGAAATGGGACGAGACGAGCCAAGCAAATGAATGTAATTGTGTGCTGCTGTGTTGAATGAAGGGCTTTGCTACCAGCATTGCGCAGGGAGCGGCAGAGGTACTGTACAATAGACTACAGGATGTCCAGCCGATCTCCCCAGCACCCCAGGGAGCCAAGTTTAAGCCAGGGCATGGAGTGTCGAGGACGGAGATTCACCGTGGATCTCGGGAGGCCACCGCGCGAGCCATAGCGAGCCAGCCACAGGGAAAAGGGGGCCGGCAAGACGGGCATGGCCCAATGGGTGCCGTGCTGCAGGTACGTTTCACTGGGGATTGGTCCCATGGTCATTGAAGACTGAGATTGAGATGAGGGTCTCCTCGTGCTGCTTTGGGATTGGGCTCGGGGGGTGGAGTGTTACTCTTCCCATTTCCCTTTTCTATATTCCATTTTTCCCAGGGGCTACGCCAATGCAGGAACCGTTTCCGCTAGTGCTGGGCCCCCCTGCCCATCTTTTCTCCTTTGCGGGTGCCCGCCAGCCAATGCAGCCTGCCATTGGCCAGAAATCTTATCTGCCGCGATCTAGCGGCCACAGCTCCCCCGCCCTGAAAGGAGGGGAGGTGTGACGGTGTCGAGAGGTACCACGCCTCTGTGTGCACGCAGGCCGGTACAAATGCAAGTGACCGAACACCCGCCTCCCCTGTTGGGTTGTCGGGTGTGCCAGGCTGATGATCGTCGCCAATCTCGCTTGCACCCTTAGCACACTTGGTCGAATGCTCGCGAAGGACAGGCAAATGGGTGCCATGTAAATCAAAAGGCAAGAGATCGACAGCGTGTCTATTTCTATATAGCTTCTACTCGTATATCTGCAAGAGACAATATCGGAGCTCCCATTCGTCTCTGTCCCCAGAAAACAAGGCATCCACATGGTGCAGCCCATATCCCTCCAATCCAGTTTTGCTGCCAGGGATACCTCCATGTTTTCCAGAGCCTCTCTCTCGGGTCCTCCCGGTAGTCCAGGTAGTTTATTTACTAATCTCCCATTCTCACCACACAGCAGTACTCTCTGTGCACATCTTTACCCCACCAGGGCTATCGAACAGAACAACATGATTGTGACTTCGCCAGCAGTCAATAGATTAAAACCGTCTTAGAAAACCAAGTCGTGTCATTTTGGTTTGCAGACTATCATGGAGAACTACCTAGGTACCGTTCAAGCTCCGAATTGACGGCGCATATGGGATATAGAAATTGATGCTCCCTAATTCACCGTGATATCCAAAGCTTCATTATTCTCACCTCGCTAAGCACATTTGACGGCATTCTTGGAGTTTATTCCAAGCGTTGTCGGCTCAGCTCCATCGCAACGTCAGCAGTCGCGCCGTCAAAAAAGTCGTTCATTACGACTACCAGGTCATTGTTCCCACAAGCGCGCAGCGCATTGTCCTTCACCCATGGGAGCGTCTTGCTGTCGCATATGGGCTTAGTGGCTAACAGGCAGCTTGTTGAGGCGCCTGCTTCGAGGACACTATACACTACGGCCTTTGGTATATTCGAAGCCGTCGCTTGACATTGGATGTTGATGAAACCACGTCCACCGCAACACTCCGGATGCAGAACGGAGCCGAAGCCCTCCACGATGCTATCGCCGTCCAGGGTGGCGTTTCCTGCGTCCGTGTAAGTGGATAGGGAGTCAACATCGCGCAGCATGATTAACCTGCGCCGGTCGCGCCGCAAATCACCGATTGTTCTGTTTCGAAGATCATCCAGGTTCCCGGCTATCACGTATTGTTGATGCCCTTCGAATTGGCGCAGCGCAGCCTGAAGGTGTTCGTTCTGCTGCTCGTCATTTGGTCGCTCACAGTCCCCGGGTACGCCATCCCATCGAAGCTAAATTACGTTGAGAAGTCAACATCGGCTTCTGCTGATCGCGGAAAACCAGAATGTATCCCCAGAGGGAAAAAGGGGGGCACTCTGTACTGCGGCCGACGTTAGGATGACAAAACCCTTCAAAAGGCTTACCTGAACGACGATGATCTCCGTCGGATGTTCAACCAGAAACCGAACGACCTCGTTCAAAAAGTCCTCATAGGCCATTCCGGGTATAGCACTATGTTGAAAGTAAGGTCTGTTGGGCAGATGTTGCCTGACTTGATGATGACAGTAAGCAGGCCGGAACTCAAAGTATCTAGCCCCCAGCGCAAGTATGGTGGGTAGAGGGTCTTTCTGCGTGATAGCAAGGCTAGAAACGATGTTTGGCGCTATGAGAGACCTGCAGCATTTCAATTAGCGATGTAGGGGGTCAAAGAGCACTTCGATAAAATCCAGGAGGAGACTGCCTCAAAGCCATGTCTTAAAGCCAGCAAAGAGACAAAGACTTTAGTGCACAGGCCACATATGGAAGATATTGCTTATGAAAAAGATTGAGCTTATATCCAAAAATTGCTTACACAGCTGGGCCTGAGAGCTTGTCGGTAAGATCTGCTAGAACTTGTGTGTATTTCTCCTCATTGGCGATGAGCGTTCGGACCACTGCACCCCCTGCATGCTTGAGAATTGTAGCACAGTTTTGCATACTATTCATTCCCACGTCATGGGCTGCAGGCAGAACAAGCCTCCGAAAAGGCTGATCTCGTTGAGGAGACCCAATAGGAGCCACCTGGCCTAGCCAATCTGAGTAATTAGGCGTGACGGTAATATAACACTGATGTCGGTTAGGCAGAATATCGTGGCCGTGGCCTGCCTCGTAAAAGCCGTATGAGACGATGATCCGCGGGTCCGGGTGGACAACTGAATGCGTATTTGCAATAGTAGTCATTGTTCCCTCGCCCTGATACGCGTCAGTCACTTATACGCCCGAGGGTGATATGTTTTGGAACTTTGCAAACAGGACGGGGCTGGATCGTTCAAGGAGAATGGGAGCCTAATCGCGATTACTTACGACGCCGCCCGTGAGAGCATTCACCTCGACCCATTGCTCTGTGATCAGCCTCCCCTCGTGCAGCACCTTAAAAACAAAGCGACCAGTCTTATCGAATAAGCTGTCAATCTTGCTGGACTCGACCTCAAGGTCCCCGTTCCAGAAGTGGTGCAGCTGGTCCTTGACAACAGTCTGACCTGGGACTGACAGCTCAATGGAGCAGTCTGGTGCTGCGAGATAAGTATAGACCTGAATACCTTTGCTTGGCATCTTGATCCCCTTTTGTTTCTGGCGCGTTGTGTGAGAGGGAGAGATGTCGTGGGTACTTTTATCCGGAGCTTTCGATGATGGAGGGGAAGTTTGCTCGGCGCTCAGCCGATGTCAGCCACAAAAGTAAACTGGTTCGAGAGACGGCACGGGGTTGTCTTGGCCTCTCTGCGTTGCCGTGGGGCGAAATCGTCTGAATCCAGGTCATCCCTGTGAGGGTTCGGGTTGTAGATCTCGATGCCGTTGACGTGCACTAAAAATCGCTCAGGTCTATTATTGTACGCACGACAGCAGAACACCAGCTGGCTAGAGGAATAAGTGTTTCGCGTGGGTGTAAGTCTGCATCTCATTGAATAGTTCAAATGATGAGCAATATTGCGGGTTGCCCACGGCATCTCGTGTTCATATTATTCATAGGCCGAATGGCATTAGGGAACCGTGGGACAACAGCTCGGAAACAAAGGTATTCCCCGTGGAAGAGCTCAAGACCAATTTGTACCCAAAGTGGGATCCTCACGTCCACTGCTTCTCACGAGATTCGCTCTACACCAATGCTAGCACCGCCAGTGCTGTGATACTTCCAATCCACCCACAGTCAATGGCATTCTGTACACTAGCTGCGAGCACCACCTGAGGCCGGGGCAATGCAAACTGGGATTGCGAATTCTGTGGCGAGCTTGTAGTCTTGGTGATATTGGCTGCAGTCTCGTTGGATCCAATCCTCGTGCCGATAACGCAAAGACTTGCAATTTCCTGATCAGTGAAATTGCCTGCCGAACCCTTTGGTGTCAATGTCAAATTGTAGTCGATTGGCGAGAAGCCTCCGGCTGCCCAAGCGGTATACCCTATAAAAGCGCCTGTGTTCATGTTGATAAAAGCAAGTTCGTTGCATAGGTCCGTGATGCACTTGGCCAGGTCAGTATCGCATACTGGGAAGGCAGAAGGTACATCAAAAGTGACTTACGGAAGTAGTATTGCCTCCTCCGGTTTCGCTCAGTATGGCTTTCCGGCCATTGGCGACCAGAAACTGTGCGAGAGGAGTGAATGTATCTTGAATGTGGTCTGAGACACATTCAAGATGTGTACCGCTCCCATCTGAGTCCAGATACTTGTCCATTAATTAATTACGGGTTTCGCCAAGACTAGAGGGTACACGAACCTTGTGAACATCAAATATTAGGCTCGTGTTTGTCCCGTCCAAATTGTGGACTCGACTGAGATTTCCAGCAGACCCGTTGCTAATGAATGTTTGAGCTCCGGTGAAGTCGGTTCCAGGCAGCAGAATCATCTGCTGAGTAGCACCCGCCATTCGAATAGCAGTTACGGCTGCCTGAACTGTGTCGGCCCATAGAGAAAGGTCTGGAATATCGTGCGGCTCGTTCATCACGCCGAAGATAACTCTAGATTCGTTCTTGTACTATAGGAAACGATCATCAGCCATGCTCGGTGCTAAGGATGTAGCTGGCCCTTGAAGGATTCGCGAACCATAGTAGCAATTTGTGACCAGAGGCTCGCAAATTGCTCATTTGTTGGTCCTCCCTGGCCAATGACCTGGCCCTCGAAGCGAGCATAATTGTGGATGTCAACAATACAATACGATCCGGTTGCAAGACAATCTTGGACAAGCTGATTATACTGTGCTGTGTTGTTCTGGTCCAGCTTTCCATCTGACGTCGTGAAACCGCTGGCCTCAATATTGACGACACTGCCGTTGAGATTGTTGCTATTGATCATGAACTGCCATGTAGTTGCTGCACTAGAGTCAGTTTACGTGCGTAGACGGTGAGGAGTCCAGGAAGTATCCTTCACGTAATCTGAAAGTGTTCAGCCCCTCCTGGACGAAATGCTGCATCTGGGCTGCGCCATCGCTATTGCCCTTGCCGATGGTGATCACAGGACCAAAAGCATTACTCAGGTTGTGCTTCCCCTCTACAGCATTAGGAATTAGCCATTCAAGAACCAGAGAATTAGTTTCAAAGAAGTACGGCGAGGAGCAGGCCGTAAGATAGCCATAGCCTGTCTTAATACCTGCAGCCTGTAAAGTCTTTGTGATATGGGCTGGAGATAGAGGGTACATCTGTTTCTAGAGGGGTTAAAATTGCATCTAAAAGCTACATACGTATATCAGAGCCAAAATCGAAACCAGCGATATTGACACCCTGGTCAAATCGCCAACGTCAGCCATGCAATTGCATTCACCGGCAGACTCCAAGGACCTACTGCAAACGGTGAAGCGGCGGAAGCCACAGCAATCTGTAAGAGAAAAAGCAACAAATGCACTATAGTAGCTGACTCCATTGTGATGGGCATGAGTCCACGGTAAAAGAAATTGAAAGGTTGAAACAGCTTCGTCCGGCCCACGAGAAACTACTACAGGTGAGGTCTGTTTATGTGGAAATACAATCACTCTAAAATTACTGAGCTGTTCTTCGCATGAACTAGCATTAAAAGGCGACGAGGTGTCAGAGATGCAGCATCATATGCAGATCTTAGTCCGGCCCGGGTAGAGCTTGGCCAGTGAGATGGAAGAAGCCTTTCGCGATCAAAGCCCCTGCACGGTCTGGCTAGGTAGAACCAGAGAAACAGAACGGAACGTGGAAGCCTTGGCCAATGCACGCTCAGCGATGGCGCACGGAGACATCGGAAGAAAATCGCAGGGAGGTGACGGGACGAACATGAAACCTTCAGTGTCGGAGATTGTCAGGGTTTTGATTTGCAAATCGAAGGATAGAGCCCTGCGTTCTTGTTGACTCATCAGCTGTTCATCTGAATGCGCATTATCAAGCTTTGGTACGTAACGGGGTAACAATCGTGAGTTGAGCTATATGATGAAGGAAACATTTGAGTAGTTATTTGTGAGCCGACTGTCTTCGTAACCAGACACGACGACACACCCTTATGAATACTACTTATCTCAACCTTGGGAATGTCTGAAGAATTTAAAATTTCCCCCGAAACATTTCTAAGGCCTACGAAGTCTGCCTCGTTTCACTGTGGATGGGCATCTGATAAATTTGATCGGGGCCTGGCTTGCATTCCGTTGATGTGTCAGACCTCTCCTTGCAATTCCAATGATACTGGGAATCTCAACAACTGGCTGAAGGGAACGCTTTTCAGTACTTGCGGCTCTGAAACCTGTTTCCTGTTCAGTCTCCCGCTCTGGTTCTCGCTACCTATATAAAAGTGGCTCATATTCCAAAGTGCCCTCCGGACCGTGTCGCCATCGCCGAAGTGGTCCTCTGCTCAGCGATAACCTTCGTTGCATTCCGGTTATTGCTGTCACTTTCCAAAGTCATGATTTCGCCCTCAGCTCCTCGAATTGATTTCCAAGGTTGGCCTCTCATGGCCAGTATTCTCGCCATTTCCTTTGCTGACAGCGTCCACTAATAAGCGATCACATCGGACAGAGACGAGCCATGGGCACTTTCTAGTCTATTCATTGCAGCAAACCACAGCCAACCTGAATGGTTCAAATGTTGGCTCGAAAATGCGTGTCTCTGCTCTCACTGGGACGCCATGTCTCTACAGGCAATAGCAACACAAGCAGATGCTAGCACTTGCCTCTGATGGACAAAGCAAGGACAGTGGGACCCCGTTTTTAACACGCTATCCCCCTGTGGATTTGGCACGACCCACAGATCGTTGTTGCCCCGGTCCGGTCCGAGATGCCCGCCCTTGGGTCAGCCTGGGGCAGGGATATCCAAACTAGGCTAAAGGAATTTTGTTTGTCCGAGTCGCCAAGAGACTCTGTTCTTGTTCCACTGCCAGTCCAGGCCTAATACCAACGACGTTGCAAAATGTCTATTGCGTGAGGAAGAGCATTTATTTCTCTCGCAACGTCCTCGCATTCCTTTTCTCTTCGTTTTTTTACAAAGCAGATTTGGCTACTGTCGGTTGGCACAAGCATGTCAAACTGCACCCGAGCGTGTTACTAGTATTGAAGTTAGCTGTTGCGGTTGCCGTCGCCCGTCAACGTGTTCTCATGCCTTCATGATCCCATCCTCCCTTTTCCTCCCAGTTTCCTCGCTCAAATTACGTTGCAATTCAGTTCAGATGAGCGCAACTCGATAACGAATGGAGACCATGTATGCTGCCCAAGACCTCTCGGAGGCAGCGCTTGGTGGCCCGATTCGAATCGAGGATGGGCGCTTTGTTGATGCATACGGCAGGACGCTATGCCTGCGAGGCTTCAACGTCGCGGGCGCAAGCAAGATGCCGACGAGACCAAACGGCTTCACGCACCTGTGGGACAGCGACAGTTTCTATCAGCACCGCACGGTCGACTTTATAGGACGGCCCTTTCCACTCGACGAAGCGCCCCTCCACTTTCGACGACTGCAGGCCTGGGGCATGCCTCTAATTAGGCTGCTTGTGACATGGGAATCGCTCGCTCACGCCGGCCCGAACCCGACCACGGACTTGGATCTGGACTATGTCGCCTACCTCCGTCAGCTTATCGAGATGATGCCTAAGTATGGCCTCAAGTGCTTCGTCTGCGCCCATCAAGACGTGTGGAGCCGTTTCTGTGGAGGAAGTGGTGCCCCTGGCTGGACCCTAGAGGCTGCCGGTCTTGACATGGAGGCTTTCGCCGACACGGGCGCGGCCTATATTCACGGACAGGACGAGGCGAGACGAGCCAGAGCGCCACCCAACGAGCGGGAGCCGAGTGGCCCCTTTGTGTGGCCGTCTGGGAACCAAAAGCTGGCCGCGTCCACTATGGCGACGCTGTTCTGGGCCGGTGAATCCCTTGCGCCTCAACTGAGGTGTCTTCGCTCTGCTCACGGCAAGGGTGACGCCGAGGAAGTCTCAATCCAGCGGTTTCTCCAGGATGCCCTCATCGAGGCATTTGGCCGCCTCTCAGACGAGGTGGGGTCTCTGGAGGCGTGCGTAGGCTTCGAGCCCATGAATGAGCCGGACCGTGGCCTGATCAACCTTCAGGACTTCAACGGCTGGAACTATAATACAGACCTACACATAGGATACTTTCCTTCTCTGATCCAGTCACTAGCGCTGGGTAGTGGCTACCCCCAGCAAGTGCCATACTACGTCAAATCATGGCCATGGCCGACTCGTCAGTCCCATCAGACGTTGCTTGATCCCAAGGGTCGTTCCGCCTGGCTGACAGCGGTCAAAAGTCCTGTCATTGACCGACCTCGAGGCATGGGCAAGTGCGTATGGCATACCCACGGCGTCTGGGATTGGGACGAGCAAAAGAAACGACCTGTTGTTCTGCAAAGCGACTATTTCGACCATGACCACCGCGCTGGTCGGGAGGCCCATAAGATTGAGTGGTACAGAGACTGTTATGCTCCGTTCGTACTCAAGTTCACGGAGCGTGTGTCCTGGTGCTTTAAAAAACACTTTTCCTTCGTCGAACCTTTGCCCAATCAGTTTATGCCACCTTGGAAGGCCGAGGATCGTGGCATCCTCCAAACACGACATAACACAAGCACGGCAATCGACTTAGATCGCCCACAGAATCTTGTCTATGCACCTCATTTCTACGATTTAAATGTCCTGTTCAGCAAGACTCACACGTCGATGAGTGTAAATGTTCAGGGGCTGAGCAGGGGCATGTTCATTTTGCGAGCTCTCTACTTCGGCGCAGCCGGCCTGCGCAAGAACTACACGGCTCAGCTGCGGAACCTTGTGCATCATGCTCACACATTCCTCGGAAAACTCCCAATAGTGATTGGAGAGGTCGGAATCCCATTTGACGTAAATGGACGCAGTGCTTTCAAGACTGGGGACTTTGACAGCCAGCGAGAGCTGATGCACGCCCTCATCTCTGCTATGGAAGACAACTTTCTTGCTTTCACGCTTTGGAATTATAATCCGGTCAACGTGAACGAGCACGGAGATGGTTGGAATGACGAGGATTTCTCAATAGTGACTAGCGATAGCACTAATATGGCCGACTACCGGAACAAACAACATGAGGATGACGAGCTATATCGTGGAGCCAGAACGCTTGACGTCGCGATTCGCCCTTATGCGGTCAAGGTTGCTGGCGTTCCGACTCGTTCGCGTTGGGACCCGCGGACTCTAATGTTCGAACTCGAATGGCAAAGCGGTCCGGAAAGACAGGCGAATGAGAAGTCTCGGGTCACTGAGGTCTACCTTCCAGCCTACCACTACGCCACCCACAAACTCCACGTCCAAGTGAATGACGGCGTATGGTCAGTCGACGCTGAGAAACAGACCCTTTACATATTTCAGGAAAAACATCGTATCGGATTCCACAAGATTGTGCTACAAATACAAGACGTCCAGAAGCACCTGCTTCGGAGGGTCGAGTGCCGACAGAGAGCGTTCCCTCGCGGCTTTCCGCTCAATTTGACGCCACCTGTAGTTGAGGTCTGGATGGAGTCTGTCTCTTTCGATCATGCTGTCTGGGCATTTTCTTTAGTAATCGCTTTAGCCGCCATGTACGCAAGAATCCTGTCCTAGGGGCGATGGGATGTTCCAACACATAGGTAGCTGTGGCCAATGGCCTTCTGATATTTCATTGCACAGGAATGGATCTCTTATGCGGAGTCTGGACGTCACAAGTTTTCGAGGTCTGGCTTGAATGTAGTCCCTGTATAGCTGTAAGATGGAGGGAAGGTTGAACGGGCGAAGGGCGTTGTGACTCTCGTGGGCATGGCTGCAAAGAAAACATGTGGGCATTGTACTGCGAAGATCAAGTAGCCGAGATCACTACCTAGGTAGTGATTGTTTTGGAACAGCGCACTCCGCCGAGCCTGACACACTGCTATCCGACTCGGAAGTCGCCGTCAATCTTATCAGGGCGTCCGCATCTGCACTCTCGGCAGCAGCAACAGCGACCACAACTTGTGTCGTCGCACCAAATTCTGCCACAGCAAGCTCATTCGGCAACTCTACTCTCCAGCCGCTGGCATTTGTGACGGCCTCGAGTCGGTACACGTCGCTTCTAGTATAACGCCCCAATGTTGCGTTTCCCTCAAGTGTCTGCTTGCCAGTGTTGGTCAGATCAAATACGCACGCGGCTCCGCGGGCAGTAGAGGGGCGGCCGGGTCCGACAACAGCACCGGGGCCGAGCTCAACGCCGCTCATGCCTGTGTTGCTGCTCGCCAGGGCGCGGGCCCCGACTGTGTAATGCAAAACGCCCAAATCGTCCCGGCGACGTTCGAGGACATACAAGTGTACTCCATTGGCCTCATCTTTGTGCTCATACTGACTCCCTGATCTCGTGCCGGCGTGAAATAAGGCATCGGCAAGCTGCCGGTAATCGCCGACTGTCACCTTCTCCTCTCTGCCGTCAGGGCGGATGTAGTCCACGATATCAATGTCTTGTGGGTTCGCGTCAATGGTCCATTGAAATGGCTGGCTCCTGTCTGAGTCCTTAATCTTGCTGATCATAACACCGCTGTCCGGTGTGAAGCTATCAGCGCCCATGCGGTCTATGACCTCAAGGTCATAGGAGTTATAACCACCACCATCACACAGTGGCGCGGTGGAAATATTGCAGTAGGGCGACAAATCGGTGCCGAACACGATACGCACGCCAATCAGACCGTCAGGGTTGTCCACTGCGCGAGCAGTCACTTCAGTCGTCACGACTCCGGAAGATTCCAGGTCAGATTTCTGAACGATCAAGACGTTAGACTCGTCTGTCAATCCGAGTTGAAGCTTATCCCGGACGGTCTGCAGCATTGGGAGTTAGCCATCAAATAAGCAGAGAATTAGCTTCACATCAAGACAGCAAAGACTGGGCCATAATGTGGCCATATCTTTTGCTGAAACCTGCAGCCCCCGAAATATTTGTTGCATGGGCTAAGAATAGGGTATATTTGGTCTTGAAAGGGCAAAAATTGTATCCAGAAGCTGCTTACGTGAAGGGAACCCATCGTCGCGCCGTGGAGGGAGGGGATCTGCCATCTGTATCATTCAGAGTCAGTATACAGAGAGCCAAAGAAGTAGCTCTATGCAAATACAGCAAGGAGTAGGCCATAAGATGTAGAGACGGTAGTTCAAAGCTGCTTACCGAGTGTGGGGCCCGCCTGGCCCGTTGAAGCTGCCTCGAGACATCATGGACCAAGGGCCCGTGTAGGCTCTTCTCGCGGGAGTCCCATACGGGTTGTTATAATTGTCGCCAATGCCGAGGAGGTGGGAAAGCTCGTGAGCGTACGTGGCGGCACCGGAACTTTCTGCCTGTGTTGAGGATCCTCCGCCAGCATTGGGCCAGCTAGTGGTGACGTTAGTCCAGCTACGGATCCTGAAGTGTTGCATTCTAGACATTCCAAAACATGAAAGACCGGAATCCGTGATAGGTGAAAAGTGATGCTTACATTGTCGATGCTGATGCCCAGGAAGTCCACTCAACGTATCGGGTTTTCGCGTAATTTGGCAGTGAACTGTTTCCAGGCGGGCCAAATTCATCGGTGACGTCTTCGTTGGTAAGGAACTTCATAACGCCAAATTCCTGCCAAGACCCTGACTCGTCCTGCCCTTTATTGCTCAGAGTCAGCTGTCAAAGAACTGATAGCAAAAATCCAAACCAGTATGGCAAGTAGTAGGCCAGAATTTAAATATGGGCGCTCTTGCAACTTGAAACCTGCGGGGTCTTCATGCGTGGGCTGATTATAGGTTTGTTTGTTCTTAAAGGGGTGAAGAACATATCTAAACACTGCTTACCAGCACTTAGGATAAATACAAGCTCGAAACTGTCAGCAGTGGCGTTACCGACGTCTGCGCGCCTGTAGTGTTAGGAGTTAGCTATTAAAGAACTAGAGATTTAGCTTTATATAAATAGAGTAAAGAGTAGGTCACAAAGTAGCTATAGTATATCTGAGACCTATAGCTTATAAAGTCTCTGTTATATTAGTGAGAATAGGGTATGTTTGTTCTTGAATGGGTAAAAATTGTATCTAGAAGCTGCTTACCATGCACCTAAAGCATCTGTACGAAGGTCCGCAGTGCATGGCGGCTCGGGACATGCTTTTGGATTGAATCCCTCCTCATCGACGCCATACTGGAACGACTTGGAAGGGAGTCTGTAGGCACCGAAAGCAGTCAAGTCGACGCCATATTGGCCTGCAGAGTCCTCCATCCAGTACTCGTGTAAGGTATGGTTGCGATTGAGGTCTTGTGGCTTGTTGAGAAGATCCCTGTAAAAAGCGGGGACATCCTCACGATCGAGTTCCGAGGCATCTGACTGAGGGTTGTTAAAAGGTGTTGACCCAACAGGCTTCGTGATGGTGAAGTTCTCGTCGGGGTAGTCCACAGCAACAAGCGCTATTCTGAAGTTCCTGATAGACCCAGTTCTTGCCGGGTTTGACCAGTCGGTGTCAGGGGGGGACACGAAATCATCCCATGTCATCTGCAGCATCTAGAGTCAGCTAATAAGGCACCGATGCGGGGGGTTCATCCAGAACTAGGTGGAGGCAGGAGCCCCAGTATAGCCATAGTCTCGGCCAACTGAAGCCTGATGGATCCTTTGGCTCTCCCGCTACCAGAGAAAAGCTTTCTTTCCAAACAGATTGACTTGTCATCCGGGATCTGCTTACATTATCTGGGTTCACCCAAATTTGAGGATCTAGCACCGCAAATGGCTCCTCGATGGCCCTTGAGAGCCGGGCCGGAGCAGCTTGGGCAACATTGGCCAGTACAGCCGCTGTGATGAGGTATCTTGCGCCCTTGGACAGCATCGTTCAAATTAAAGCCAGGGCTGAGATCGAGCACATCGCGGACAAAACCTACAGTGTTCTGCTGAACTGTGCGCAGAGTATGGCCTTCTTATATACCTCGCCGTTTACCGCACGTCTCCGCACGCTCTGAGACCCTATGCATGGTAGGGTGACATTTTTGAGGATCTGCGGGTCAAGATTGCATGAGTTGCTGTTCATCTCAGTTATCTACCTGCTGCATTCGGTAGCTGGTTGCTGACAAGATGGGGACGCCAAGCAATTAAGGTGCTGCCAAGGAGCTTGCCCGGTGCGACTTGTAGACTTCCGCGGTCGGGGGCGAGTGAGCTGCAGGCGCGGAAGCTTAGACAGAGAGCATGTACACCATACAAACCATATTACCTCGCGTAGTGGCCACTGTACTGTAGGCGGGCTGCCACTGTATTCTTTCCGTTGTCCCTATTCTCTGACCTCGAGATGACATTGCGGTAAGACTTAGCTGAAATCGGCACGCGGCAAGATATCTACTCCGAAACGGCAGCGGGCGCGATGGAGAAGCGCTTCTGTACAATTACTGCACTTGCGCAACAAGATAGCTCATTCCATCGAACACACATGCAACTCCATGATCACGACCCAGAGTGGATCTATGCTCAAAGATTCCACTCTGAGTTTTGATCACTCATCTGCAGCGTTTTCTCAATACACCTTTCGTGCAAAAGTTGGACAGCTACTTGAAGGGATGGTCCAGGCCATTTCGTGGAATCGGAGTTCAACTGCATGGTGTATAACTCGTTCTAAAATTGGAGTGTCCAACAAACTTGTCGAGTAGCGATGAAGGGCATCGAATTATCATGGAGACGGCCCGTCGAAAGACACTCTGCGACTGACCACACGACTTCTGACGCTTGTGTCACGACTAATGGCCCTTTTTATCTCGGCGTCCTCTTCTTCCTCATCATCAAGCTGCTCCTTAGGCAGCCTGACGGCACGATCCAGAGCCACAGGCAAGCCACGGTGTCTCCCTCGTACTAAGTATAAGGTTAGATCTGCTACTGATCCGGGGGTGTTGCATTCTAGAATATCCCGGCGGGGGAAAGAAAAGGAAAGTCCTGTGTAAAGAGAGGAATAATTACTTACTCATGACCAAGACCATGACAACCTTGCTGCCAGTGTATAAGCCCCCACTGAAACTATAAGCCTGATTTGGCAAGCCGAGCGACAGCCCTATGTTCGTGTAACCGCTCACGACCTCAAACATGATATTGAATACGCTGTAGGTCTCCGGATCGAGGAGGCTATGCTTTGTCTCGATCACCGCAATAAGGAACATGGCAAGCGCCATCCACCATATATCGTGGGAGAGCTGGCTTCGGACGTGCTGCGAGACGAGGTCGACTTCTCCTTCGTTCGTGGTAGATACTGATGCGATTGTTGCCGAAGAGGAATCTGAAGGTGTTGGTGAGGAACCAGGATTCGGCGTGACGTGGAAGAACGTGCTTTTTGAGGCACCGCCGTTAACGCGGCCAGGCCGCCGAGGTGCGCTGACACCGACACCCTGAAAGCCTGTTACTCGCCGCTGGATTTGGCGCCCAACAAAGGCGGTACCACGCCGGCCGACTTGAGCAAGTTTCTTGACGGAACGAGTAGACAAGTTGGAGGTCTGTGAAAAAGCTGAAGTGGGGGAGAATGGCCCACTGTTCCCTTGTGGCACGGCTAGCAGTGACTGGGCAGCGAGCTGAGCGCTCTCTCCTTTTCCAGGATCTATCTTCTCGTCGCTGCCAGGCTCATCATCCCCTGCATAGATACCGAGAGACCGCTCCTCATATACGTTCGAGTTTCGCATTGTGATGGTACCCGGATACGTCTCGAGGTACATAATGACAAGCCATAGCACCTGGATGTCAAAGTATGCGATGGACGGGGGTATGATGGCGAACCCGCCAGACCAGATTGCTTTAATGATGGTAAGTGAATGGAACAGAGGGAGAAGCCCCGAATTTAGCGAAGAAACTCACATATTGACTGGAAAAGCATGTTGAACACCCGCTCGCCAGAAGGATCCGTGTCCAGAGCTGAATTCCCGATACTCAGGACCAGTAATGCAATCCAGTCCGCAGCCACTAGAACAACAAGCATTGCAACAAGTAGCCAGGTGGGCTTAGAGGGGAAGAGCATGGTGTAGACTCGACGTGGGTACTTGAGCGTGAAATCGAGCGTCTCCTTGGTGATGGCATAGTCTCCCTCAGAGGTGCCATGTTTGAGGATTTGAGACATGATCCAGAGAATCAGCCTCAAGACTGATACGTATTAGCCGCCCGCTGCGAAGCATAAAGCATTGCATCCTGGGATGTTGAAAACAATGACAGAGAAAGGGGTGGGTGCGAGACGTGCGTAAGAGGAGAGGCTGCTTACATGCCGGGAATGCTGCACTGCCCGCAAGCATCAAGAAGACCGTAACCACCAACAGGAACCAGGCGCCTTCGAATGCCGCGATACCAGCATCCAAGAGCGTCAGGCCACCGTTGTTGAACGCAGAGATTGCGATGAACACACCTGTCCACCAGGGGTTTTGTGCATTCTCCCTTGCAGCTGAGGGATTGTTGACCGCTATCCAGGCCCCGAGGGCGACGGCACCGAGGAGCTGCCAGAGGAAGAAGTACACCGTGACTGTGGCGATGAGCAGCTTGATGGCGCGGTATTCAACACCGCCTAGGTATTCACGTTCTCGTGCGGTTAGGTTGTGAAACTGCCCGTTCCGGCCGACATTGACCTTGTTCTGTCTCAGGAATGTGTCGATGCTGAAGGACGGCTCCTGGTTTGACGGAGATGGACGCCCATTCGAGGTGTCTTGACTGACTGAGGATTTCTGCCTGGTTACCTGAGGACTCCCACGCTGGTACGCACTCGAGACCCCAAGCCCCGTTGCGTGGCTGGGTTCGCCCTCAGTGATAGGATCCAGAAATTTGATGCTTCGCCCGCCGGGACTGGTGGGGATTTCCGATGGATTGGCCTTTGGGGGAGCCAGGAATGGACTCTTTGCGGCCTCGGGGTCAGCCTGTGCCCTTTTCTCAGCCAGCGGACCGGGCGTTGATGACTTTGACATTTGCGAGTCGCCTGTGCTGGGGGATGCGGCAATCCTGGTTCCCAGGCCTGTCATGCTGGCCGGGTCCCTATCGCGAGTGATTGCACTCCGGAACCTGTTTGATCTGGATTCGGACTTGTCTCTGGAGCGAAACGCAGACATGACTGGCAAGCCAAACATGGCGCCGGCCATTCCGACGACTGCACCTGTGGCCTTCATCTTCCGATCTCTTTCAGCCTGCACGATATCCTTGAAGCGTCTCTCGAAAACATACATCCCTAGTGCGAGTCAGTCACCTGCTGCAGGTCCTGAAGACTTATGTTCTGGACCATGACCAAACATGAGAGGTGGGGATCCGCAAGAGGAAAAGGAGGGCACGGACTGAAGACAAGTGTGAAGATGGATATCATGATGGGATTGCCCAGCATGAGGAGGACGGCCAAAACAACTTGCTGGCCAGTGGACATTGCTACAGGGAGTCAGTGTCGGCGGGCGGATCGGCCAAGTTTGCAGTATATGGTGGTACTGACCGCTGATGTTGACCGTGTTCAGGCCGGCCGATGTCAGCGCAGAAAAGGCCATAAACATGCAGTCCCAAAAGCCGATGCTCAGGGCGGGATGAGAAGCGCCCCAGAAGACAAGAGTGGCGGCCAGGCCGACCAGGAGAAAATATGCGTAGTGGACGGTGATGTAGTTCAGGGGAGGCAACCACGGTCTGATGCTCGCGCCCAGGTCGGACAGGGCGCTCCGAAGCTTGTCCCCGCCATCGCCGTTGTTGGGCCACATTTTGAGGAGGAAGCCCGTGTTGACAAGTACAAATTGTGTCGGTGTTGTGCCTGGCCGTGGAGTTTGCGCATCAAGAGGCTCGTTTCCCGGGCGGACCCGAGCTCAGACGACGGGCTCACGAGCAGCATCTTGTCTTGAAGTAACTTGTCCTGGTGGCCCTCGTGGTGGCCGACGACGTCTTGTTTTAGCAGACATGGCGTGTGGGCAGCCTGGCAGCCAGGGGTGGCAGACAGGAATAGGTACACATCAATCCCAGCGAGCCAGCGAGGATCAGTGGGCTGCATGGTGGCGGCCGCCTGAGGCTCAGCAAGACGGCCCAACAGAGAGGTCTGCTGTTAGTACGGGCTGGGAACAGGGCCGCAGCGCTGACCACTTGCCCCACCAGGGAACAACGTGGGCGCCGGGCGGATTTTCCGCCCGGCCGTCTCGAGCGACCCACGACCCATTGTGGACGGCCCCTGGGATCAAATGCTCGGAAATCACTGAACCGAGGCCCGCTCCTGAATGCCCGCCCGCCCGCCTACCCTAGGGTACCTAGGTACCTACTTACTTAAGTAGGGCCCGCGTCTTCTCGCAGCAGCAACAACACAACTCACAAATCACGGCGAGCAGATAGATAGAATTGGACCATGAATGCATCCGTCCGTCCACCGGTAAAAGATGGCAAATGTGTAAGCCCGGGGGGGGGGTGGAGGTTAAGCTTTACATACACAACATTCGGGGGTGCGCCGGGCTGTCTGCAGCGAGACCCCTTTTTTTTTCTCTAATATACGTATCTGAAGTTGGGGTTCTCCTTGTCCGTGATATCCTCAAAGGCATGCACAAATCCCTCATCATGCGCCTCCTGAACGCCCTCAGCAGCAAGGCGGTCACGCTTCTTGTTCTGCGCAACGAGGTACCAGCGCAAGAGCACAATATCTACGACTAGCAGACCGTAGCAACCGAGATGAGTAGCAAAGGCAATGAAATAGCGAGGGCCGTCCCAGGCCAGAAACACCTGGGGTCCTGCGGGTAGGTAGTCACGGTCAGTCAAGGAAACCCAAATTGCACACAGTTATCGACTTACCGATTGCGTTCCCAACAGCCCAGATGATAAAGTTGAGGGCAATTGCGACTGACTTCTTGGTTTGCCCGGCTATGTTCCGGGATATCATGGACAGCGATAAGGTCTGGGCACTCCAGAAGGAGAAAGTGATGTAGTAGCAGATCAGCAGCCCAACGTGCTGGGAAAAGGTTTCCAGGGGAACAATCATCAAGCAGATAGTGCCCGCGAAGCATCTGCGAAGAGGCACCAAACGTCAGTCTTCCCCAAGACACCGTACCAATACGACATTGAACTCACGGTAGAACGAAGCCTAGCATGACGAGCAAGTTCTGCCCCGTCTTTTTGACAAGCCACAGTGATCCAAGCAGGATGATTATAATGTAGAAGCCCAGCACCATGGCCAAGAGCTGAGTCTGCAGCGTGCTGAAACCAAAGCTCTTGATGATAATGCCCTGGAAGGCACCAAGTCCGGACGTGGGCAGTGTGGTGGTGAGGGCAATGGCGGCATACCCCCATACCTGTGGGTCCCGGAAGGCTTCAACGAGCTGGTCCATCTTGAAGACGCGGTTCTGAACGCCAGTCTGGTTGTCTCGCACGCGCTCGACCAGGAGGTGCTTGTCTTCTTCTGAAAAGCATTTCGCGCGCATCGGGCTGTCAGGCATGTACCATCCAACAAAGATCCCGAAGATGATTGAGATGATGCCGTAGATCATGAACAGCCACTGCCACGACTTGAGGGGGCCTGTAGTGATGAGTGAAAAACAGTAGGCGAGAAGACCGCCGACAATTTGCTGTGCTCCATTCATCACTTATGATCACGTTAGTACTGTTACGGATCCCAAAGGTTTGCATTCCGAAACATGGCGACGGGGGGGNACACGAAAGGCGGGGATCCGTGACAAGTGAGAAGTGATGCGTACTATACCAATAGGTAACGCGGGCAGCTTGCTCCTCCCTTCGGTACCATATGGAAGACAGGACGACGAATGCGGGCTGGCAGGCGGACTCGAACAGGCCAAGCAGCGTGCGGACAATGACAAGACCAAGGAAGTTGTGGCAAGCCGCCGTGCAGGCTAGCACCACACCCCAGGCAACGATGCTGAAGCTAAGGTACTTGGCGATGGGCACTCGAGCGATGGTCCAGTTCTGAGGGTACTCGACGATCAGAATTGTGATATAAATACAAGTCGTTAGCCAGGAGTAGTCCTGGCCGGTTAGGTTGGTGTCTTCTCGGATGCCCATTATTGAAGCAAAACTCAGGGTGCCCTTGTCAATGGCCTGGAGGAAGTAAGTCGCAACCATAACGGAGAGAACCCGCTTGTCAATCATCTTGAGTAGCTGGGCATTCTTCTCCGGTGAGATTTCGATGCGCACGTCTGAGACATATTGCGCAAGCTCCTTATCGACCTTGGAGAAGTTCTGATGTTCCTTGGCGAACTCAACCTCGTCGGCGGACATGGCGCGCTCAACCTTGTCAGGTTCGGCATCTTGCCGCGGTTGAGTGGTCGGGTCGGTGGCCATATTCGAGCTGCCTGCGATGTCTTCTTTAGGACTATCGAATGCTACCATGATGGGTTGGCGTCGGTGGCGGCGTCTGAGGGAGAGATCAAGAGCTAGAAGCAGTCCAGAAGGATGGCCCTGGGAACATCCACCAGAGTGCTGTCAGGCCAAATGAAGATGAGCAGGAAGGCTGGCAGACAAACATGGGAGAGAGGAACAGGAGGGGCCGGCTTCAGTCTTATCAATGGATTTTTTGAACGGTTGTTCAGCAACACAGCTGGACCCCCCGGGCGAATAAATTGGACCCGGTCCAGCGGTAAAGGCCAGTGTACAAGTACACAGATATCTGGACGACCGCTTGGCCGGGTGCCTGAGTGTTTATGGATGATGGTGACCTTGACTTCCCCAGACCCCACAGAACATGGACACTAAGTGATATAGACTCTCCTGGGGGTCTAGGCGGCCATTGGCCCGAGATGCCGTGTTTGGTGACACCGTCCGGGCGGCAGTGTCTCTCTATCCTTGCCCCCGAAAAGGCCGGGAAGGGATCATCCTCCCTGGCAGATATTAGTGAGTCGCCATTGTTGCCACGTACAGTTCCATCCTGGGACGCTGAAAAGGAAGTGACAGGTCGGCCGAGAGTGTGTGGTCTTCGCCTCGTCCTGAAGTAACAATCACTACCGGCTGCGTATCTTGCATGGCTGTCCGCCTGCCTGGCCTCGGTGGTAACCGGCCTCTGTCTCCCCGCACATTCCATTGTGCTGGCCCCCCTTCCCCTTCTCCTTCTCGTATCGACGTCGGCTCTGTGGGGACGACAGGCTCTTCGAAATTGATACAGCACTCATCCCCAGGTTCCACTTGGTGACCCGCCCTGAGTCCATTGTCCCCGCGGGGAAAGGGGTCCGAAGGAATACAGAAAACCGGGGCGGTCGATGTCAAGCCACCCGGGACGCTTGAGTAGAGCCTCCGTGCTTGATTTTCTTGGACCCGTCTTGGTACCAAGCCATCCACGGGTTCTTGGCGACCGCTTCCAACCCCGGCGTCTCCATGGCCTGTCGGTGTAGCTCGGACCGAGCTGTGCCGGCTGCTGCTCTCTGTTGAGCTGTCGGAGAGGGTCAGATTCTCCACCCACCACATCCTCGGTCCCTTAAGACAGACGTGTATTGGACCGCGAGGACACTCCACCATACACACAACGCGTGGGTTGCACATGTGCTTTTCTCAAGTGAGTGTTGCATTTAGATTCTCCAAGTTTCAGTGCCTCGCCTTTGCTATCCTTCCAAGATTCCTACCTTTTGATAGCAACACTTTACTCTGACCATCACGTGCCCTCCCGTAAAGGTTTACTACTGGCCTCACTCAAGTGCTTCGGCTTTACAATCCCTTCCCTTTCCTCCCCTGTCGACATTTACCACATACCTGCACGTGTCGCACAAAATGCCCGTCGAAATACAGGGCATCAAATCTCACGATGTCCATGCAAAAATCAAGCTGTTGATCGACGGCATGGTCAACATCGAAGACAAGACCGGCGAGTTCCTTCTAAAGCTTGATGATGGCCGTGTCATCGATACAAAGGGATGGAATGACTGGGAGTGGACCCATGGTGTCGGCCTGTACGGTATATGGCAGTATTACGAGCTGACGGGCGACGAGAAATGCCTCGAAATCATTGAGGCATGGTTCGCCAACCGGTTTGCTGCTGGTGGGACCACGAAGAACATCAACACCATGGCTGTGTTCTTGACGTTGGCGTATGTGTACGAGAAGACGAAGAACCCGACTTATCTGCCGTGGCTAGACAGCTGGGCCGAGTGGGCGTACCGGGATCTCGACCGGACGAAATTCGGCGGAATGCAGCATGTTACATATGTCAGCCTGCACGACGAGCAGCTGTGGGATGACACGCTGATGATGACTGTCCTCCCGTTGGCCAAGATTGGACTGGTACTGGATAGGCCACACTACGTTGAGGAGGCCAAGAAACAATTTATACTCCACTGCCAGTATCTGTTCGACACGAAGTCAGGTCTTTTCTTCCACGGCTGGGAGTTCTACAAAGACGGCAGCAAGCAAGGGAAGCTGGGGCACAACTTCGCAGAAGCCAGGTGGGCTAGGGGCAACAGCTGGTTAACCATAGTGATTCCCGAGTTCATTGAGCTGTTGAATCTTGACGTTGCTACGGATCCTGTTGGTTCGCACCTCAGGGACGTACTCGAGGCGCAATGCTCGGCACTCTTGTCGTTACAAGCCCCATCGGGTCTATGGAGGACCCTGCTAGATATCCCAGAAGAGGAAGGCTCTTATGCAGAGGCAAGCGCAACAGCCGGGTTCGCATTTGGCATTCTCAAGTCAAGGCGCAAGCGATATCTAGACCCGTCCACACCTGTTTCCGCCCCTGAAGCAGATGACTGCCGGAAGTTGAAGGGCGCCAGCATGGGAGGATATGATGAGGTCGCAGTGAAAGCCATCAAGGCGGTCATTGACAATGTGGATGAGAAAGGAGAATTGCTCAACACATCATTCGGAACTGCGATGGGGTGAGTTGAGGTATACACCCTTTGCTTTTTGAACTACCATGCTAATTTTCGTAACAGAGACACCTTGCAACACTACAAGGACATACCCATCACAAGTATGCCATATGGTCAGGCCATGGCAATCATGGCTCTTGTCGAATTTTTGAGAGTGTACATTTAGTCTCAGAAGTGGACACGCGAATCATGATACGCTGTTGAGGCGACATTCGAGGAAATGAGCACGCCGAGTGTGCTTGGAACGATTTGTCCGTATCTTTTCACGAGGCAGCACTGCTAAGCTCCAGAATACAATTGGTTATTTTGATTTCGAGCAAGCCAACATCGAATGATGATGAGGGATGCTCAAACTTCCCACCTTTGTCGCAGCGCCTCGAGTACGAGTACTTAAGTAGCCCCAAAGCTGGCTTGACATTGTACCAGGAATCGCCGGTGCCCAAGCAGCCATCGAAGGAGACCCTTTGCAGCCACATATTACAAAAAAAAGTATCTGACACTTGTAGTTCCAAAAAAAAACGCTAGTCACATATGTGGCGCAACGCAGTGCTCAGTATTTCTGTACCTCACATTGTCAGACTCGCCAAGAATGACAAGTCAGGCGTTCTCTCCTTCCTGCGGCCGGCTGCACAGGATCAAGCCCACACGCACCAAGCTCGAGGCTAATTAAAATCAACAAAACGCCTGCAAGAGGCAACGTAAGAATACTCTTGAAGTCAACCAGGTGAGCAACGAACGGCCGGCCGGCTGACTCGGGGCCAATCTTACGCAAGCCTCATTGACTTTTGCGGCGGATATGTGACAGGAGGCGGTCATCACGTTAGGTGCATTCACCAATCCTGGATTTCTATGCGGCTAGCCACGCGACACCTTGTTGCGTTAAGAAAAGTAATGGGCGAGGACATGACCAGCTCAAGTGACGTAACGTGGAATTCGTGCTTGGTGATTCGACTGGACGGCAATGTGGGGGAAAGGTAACGTAGTAACCGGACCTAAAAACGGGTGGTCATGTGGGCAGAGGACGACGAAAAGGAGGCGGTCCGACCAATATTTGCCGACTCGATAGTCTTTCTTGTGTAGTTTCCTCGATTTCCAGGCTAACCCATATCCCTTTGGGTCATTGCTGTGCCTCCGGCTCCGGCTATAGTACTTCCAAATATCATTGTGGGGCCGACTATGTCTACCCGATTGTGGTGCGAAGATTGATTTCCAGATGGTTCCTGAGCTGTGGCTGCAAATCTAGTTCTAGAAATCCGGCCACATTACAGCTCCTGGTGTTGGTGATGACCACCTTGCTTGGATCGGCTTCGAGCCCAGAGCTCAGCTATATCCCCAGGCTGGTTCAGCCGTACCGTACATGCGTGGGCCTTCCGCCACGATCCTTGGTCTTCTGGGGTACATCGGCGCCTGCCGAGCTTCTACAACGACGGGCGTCCTTGCAATACAGTCCCAGCTGAGCCTCTCCCCCAGCCTGTGTCCAGTGTCACAAGCGATGATCACAGGTCTCGCTGAAGAATTTTGACAGCTTCAGCTCTGACTACTATTGGCTCCCATGGGACTCATCTGCAGGAACGAGAGGGCACTGTCGGCAGTCTCCAACAAATGCACGCTCGATTGGACTTTACCTATACTGCTGGTTCCCATGTGCTGCTCTGAGCCCCGGCAGGTGGCTAAATATGTCGCTCGCACACCCAATGGGAAATCCTCATTACAAGACATGTCCAATCAGAGCTGCAGACCTGCCATCGCGCTTGTCCCAGACGGCCCCTCCAATTGGGACCTCTACCAATCATCCTCCGGGCCCTTTGCCTCAAGACTGCCACTTGGGATCGCAGCATGTGCTCCTTGCATCGCCGCAGCTCATTCCGCTGAAATTGACCATTCATAGTCCCACGGCCGCCCTCCTGACTTGTCTCCAAGACTCATTACTCGGCAATATTACTGCAACAAGCATTGCTTCTAGAATCACAAGGGTCCGATGTGCCCGGCTTCGATACTACCCACCGAACCAAGACATCTACTCTAATGTCCGCCTGCTCGCTCCTAGTCGCTTGTAGTTGGCCTGTTTAGGCAATGTGTCTGGCATTTGTCCAAGTCCTCGGTGTCAGAGGTCATCCTGGAGACATATGGCCCAGAATGCACCTGTCATTTTGGCACGCGGCTAATGACAATGCTGAATCGATACACCTAAATTCTGTAATGTGACTACAGCCGCTCAATGGCGCCAAAAGAGAAATAGAGACAATTATACCCCGAAGTCTCCAATATTCCATTCTGCCTGCTCGAGAAATGTTATAAGAATGCCCCATCCTTTCCCAGATGTTTGGAACGGTCTATGCCTCTCAGCGAGCAGTTAAGTTCGTTTTGTATTTCCTTCCTTCATTCTTTGCAAGAATTGTGTGCATTTATACTCTCTACAAATTATTATACATACCAAATGCTCACCCCAGGTCTTACATACAAGTCCTAGAACTGCAAAGACAATGTGGACTATCAATGCCGGGCCCTTGCTGACTTGTCTGGGACTCACCACCCTTGCAGCGGCTTGGGCATCCCCAGGGTACTCGGGATTCAATTTGCAGTGGGAATCGCAATTCGCAGGTGCTGCTGGTACGCCCCCGTCATCTGACAACTGGAACATCATTACTGGGTATCTGGGTGTAAACGCCGAATGGGAGAAGTACACGGCTTCTTCCGCGAATGTACAATGCTCCGGAGGCCAGACTTTGCAGCTCGTCCCCTGGAGAGACTCTTCTACCACCTACGGGTGGACTTCAGGTAGGATCGAGAGCAAATACACCTTCACGCCGAAAGCAGGAGCCGTCACTCGTGCGGAAGCCCAGTTAAGGTTCGGTCCAAACGCTATCGCCAACAAGCAAGGGATTTGGCCGGCATTTTGGATCCTCGGCCAGTCGCTCCGCCAAGGGGGGAGCTGGCCTGCCTGTGGGGAGCTCGACATAATGGAGACGGTGAACGGCATCCTCAGAGGTTACGGAACAGCGCACTGTGGTACGTACCCAGGGGGCGTATGCAACGAGGGTACCGGGATTGGGAACTCGATTGCCGTACCTGACCAAGGCTGGCACAACTGGAGAATCGAATGGGATCGCAGGTCTAACAACTGGGCAACTGAAACTATAACGTGGTATATGGATGGCCAAGTTTTCCACCAGATCAGGGGCAGTCAATTGACTCAAGACATCTGGAATGCCCTGGCTCACTCAAGCCTATATTTCATTCTCAATGTTGCAGTCGGCGGCACATGGGTGAGTTGTTTCTGTTCCTTGTATTGAGCACCCACAGATCAGGACTGACTTACCAACCACTCAAGCCTGGGTATCCCAATTCAGCTACGCTAGATGGCTATGGATCCATGATGGAAGTCGGATATGTGGCGCATTATGTGACTTAGATAAGGTGAATCTTTTGTGAATGACGATGGAAGATCGGAACAAAGGAAAGCGGGCTTCTCATTCTCAGACATGAACATAGATGTGTCATACTACGATATCATCAAGCAGCACCAGTACCCGTATCATTGCGGAAATAGCTGCCTGTAGACTCTAGAAGTACTAGTGTTAAATTCATACAACCATTCAGAGAATCGTATGTCTTTGAATCTACTGTCATATGATAGGATATTATACAAGCCCCACAATGCATATCAGACAAACATAGTCACTCACAATGACATCTGTGGTTAATAGGGCTAACAGCTGATTCACTCATGCACTATTTCCCACAAAACCCGCCATGATTCCAAGGCTTACAACTGTGTGCGGTCTGGAGCCAATGAATGCACCCTTTGCACAATTAGCTCACAAGAACATTTAAGTGTTAATTAATGCTCTATCTATTTAGTGAATGTTAGGACCTTATTATAAACATTAAGGCTTTTAGTATAGTTTCCTATATACTAATAGTAATATTAGTCCTGCTGTGGATCTTAAAGTGCTGTGTTATAATATTATATTATAAAATATTCTTAGAATGTAAAAGACTAGGATTTATAAGAGGTTAAAGAGGCTTTACTCTTAATTCGTATATATCTCGAATTATAAGAGGTTAAAAGTAATATTTATAAGAGTATTTATTAAGTTAAGTACTTTATACTATATATAATAATAGATATAACTACTAGCTATATACTTTACTACTTAATTAAAAAACTTTAATAACTAATCTATATATTAATTATTCCTAATAATAAATAAGACTTATATTTAAATATTATTACTACTTTTTTTAAAGTCTTTTATAAAGCTTTAAATATTTAGAAAAAGAGTAAGATTTTATAAAAAGCTTAAAAATTAAATAGTATAAAAAGATATATACTTTATAACTTAGCTTTAATAAACTATAAGCTAGATTAATTTTAAAGATATTTATTAAATAAAAACCTTTATAGCTTTTAATTCTTTATAGACGCTTATTAATTAAGAAGCTTAATTAAAACCTAAATAATTTTTAAATAAAAAAGTTTAAACCTTTACCCTTAGTTAAATTAATTATTATAATAATAAATATAATTACTAATTATATACTTTACTACCTAGTTAAAAGACTTTAATAACTAATTTATATATTAGTTATTCTTAGTAATATATAAACTCTATAGTTAAGTATTATTACTTTTTATTTATTAAAGTATATAAATATATTTAGATTTTTAAATTAAAACTTTATTTATTTTATATATTTCTATTTAACTATTTATTTACTTATTATCTTTTTAACTTTTAAACTACTTATTAACTTATACTTTATTTATAAAGTTAGTAATTACTTAATATATACTTTTATACTTCTTTATATAAAAAATCTTTAGCTTCTTTTAAATAATAATAAAGTTTTTAATACTATTAAGAATTACCTTTTTTAAAAATAATTATTAAAGTTTTTAAATTAAATAATTTATAATATATAGTTATTAGTTATATTTATTATTATAATAACTAATTTAATTAAAAGTAAAAGTTTAAACTTTTTTATTTTAAAATTATTTAAGTTTTAATAAAGCTTATTAAATAAAAAAAAGTTATATAGAATTTAAAATAACTAAGTAAGCTTTTATTTAACTAATAAAATTAAAATAAACTTCTTAATATTTCTTTATTATATTAAATTATAAATACTACCCTACTATACTATATAATTTTTAAGCCTCTTATAAAATATTACTCTTTTCTTAAATATTTAAAACTTTATAAAAAGCTTTAAAAAAAAGTAGTAATAATAAAGTTTTATATATTACTAGGAATAACCTCTTTTTTAAATTAATTATTAAAGTCTTATAACTAAATAGTCTATAGCATATAACTAATAGTCGCACTTACTATTATACCTTATAATACCTCCTTTTCTACTATATTCTTTATATATTATATATTTATAGGAGACCCCGGTAACAACAGCACACAGGACATCATCTGATTAATTGCTGCACTGTGTGCAGGTGTCTGATAACAGCTTGGAATGCTGGAGAAAGGAGGAACCTCTAGCACCAGATCATTGGATAAGGTTTACTCGTCTCCCCAAAGTGTACTACAATGGTTGCTCTCAAAAAAATAATGCCGACTTCTTTACACTTTCTCTGAGCCTCTCCTCTCGAACTCGGAGTTCAATAAGGATTCAATAAGCCTTTGGCTGTTTCCAGACCAGCAAGTCCCTCAGGTTGCTCCTGTCAAAATCCACTTTGCCTTGGCTATCGACCCAGGCTCCCTCATCTGTGGCCTCCAGGTTGTCCACGCTCAGGCTCTCGATCTCTTTCTTGCTCAAACCATAGTTGTCCTTTGGCAGCCATATGACAGGCGTTTTGCTGGAGAGGCTAGGGTTCTGGTATGCCTTCCTGATATCCTCTTCGCTGTACTCGGGGGCGGGCTCTGTTTCGGCTCCTGTGCGAGCGAGGAAAGCGCGCATGGCCTGATGCGAAGCGTATACGTGCGGCTCAAGAAATTGTGCGACTGGGGAGACGACCTTCTGTGGTAGATGCATTTCTCTGCCGACACGCTGCACGCGGGACCGCTCGTGCACGTCTATTTGTACATCCCCAGCAGCGATAGCTTGGCCTTCCTCCGCGGCAGATAAGAGAGGATCATGCTCCCCATTCTCAGGGTCGATCATGTCGTCAGGAAAATGATCCTCCAGAGGGTTCAGATACCGATTCGTCAGGATGGTGTAGCCAATGGTTGAAAACAATAAGATAGCCAGCATAATCGCAGGACCCTTGGCCTTCCGTAAGCCAAAGAGTCCTATCAAGCACAGCTCACCGATGTATATGCCCGCTAGTATCTGCTGGAGTGCGCGAGTATAGCATTTTCCCTTCGTCTCGATTTTCGGCTGCACCATGAACAACAAAGTATACCTGTAGCTGAAATAGAAAAGGGAAAGTCCGACAGCTGCAAAACCCAGAACGAGCGGTGATATGCAGCTGTAAGCCAAGGCAATGATCACGAAATTTGTAAATTTCGGGTAGACTTTACCCCATGCAATTCCTTTGAGGCCGACGTACTGGTTGTACTTATCCCGTGGCGTTTTGTAGACGAAGATTTCGAAAAAAAGGTACTGTAGGAGGTCCGACCAATTCATAATGTTCTTCACGGATGCTGTCGCTTCATCAGTATACATAATCGCACAAATCGAGCAGCCCAGAACCCATCAGAGGAGCACTGTAGATTGCTATGCCGGTGCGTTCAATCCAAATCACACGGCCTCTAAGCGATGTTGCTTCACAGCAGTTGCTAACTCTTGAGATCTAAAATCCCAAGGGGATCGGAGTGCTCCTCGGCTGGGTCTTGGTCTCTTGAACCAGCGGTAAAACAAGGGGAATACGAACAGGCGAGGCCCTGGAGTATGAAATATGTCAGGTAGAAATTGGACGATTTCGGAAGGTTGTCGGCGAGTAGCTGCGGAATATGGTGCGGATTACTTATGACGGTCGGAATGAAGGCCGTAGCCGAAGAAGAGAGCGCGGTGACTAGGAACACCTGAATGACCTGGAATGTATAATACCAGGCCTGAACCTGTAGCTCGGCCGTCACCACGGTAGGCTGTCCCGCGGCTCTGGCAATATCTGGTCAAGAAGCGGGGTGTCAATGAAGCGGCCCACGTGATCTGGGTGCGAACTAGTAGGGGGGAAAGAAGTCATCTTGTGTTTGACCTACGTCGCATGAGGTTCGGCAAGTAAGACGCAAACTGGCTCGTGAGAAAAGGAGGCAGGAATCCTGTGAGAAGCCCTAGGATAGGGTCTGGAAGGTTGTTGATCCATGAAAGCCACGAAACGTTGTCGGCGAGGTAATTCACATTTGAGATGGTGCCTATCACGGCCGTTGGAATGGACCAGAACACGATGAGAAGCGCGATCAGGAGGTTTGCCACGGACTTCTTGGATAGTCGTTCGGCCTGTGGCATCGCGAGATTGCGCCATAAAATCTCGTTCGGAAGAACACCAATGAGCCTTGATTGGGTGGCCAGGCTGGCAGGCACGGGAAGCCGAGACTTGACGCCGGCCCGATAAGCGCGTTGCGCAGCAGACTGGGTGGCGTATTCAACAAATATTGCGCATCGATCGTGACCGCGTGTGCTTTCAGCCGAGTAGGACTCCCGTTTCTCTGCAACCTTTTGCACTGCTTCTTTGACTTCCTTGCGCAGGTGTCGAATAAGATCAGACGCATTTACTGAGAGATAGAACTGTCGCTCACGTGGACGCGCACTCTCGATTGCAGCATTATCTGCACTTGCTGTGGCCTCCAAGCCTTCTCTTCGGCGGGTCTCGGCGATCTTTTTGCTGGCCTGCCTCAGGTACGAGACCTCAGCGAATTCCAGCCTCAACGACTTATCATCCCTCGACTCGACCTCGTCGTCAAGCGACTTGGTGTTTTTGACGACCCACTGATGCCGTGCATCGCTGCCAAAGCTCTCCTGCGGGACAGATGCATTGATAGCCTCCCTGGGCGGGTCGAGATAGAGGACGGTCCTTGATGAGAGTCGCGACGCGTTCGTTCGAGCGAGATACTAATCCGCCGTTATCACCTGCTATGGCGACTACATGGATGGATACGTTCTGGAAGATTTCATAAAACGAAGGAAGGGGATCTGTGATGAGAGAACAGCTGTGCTTACCCAGGCTTGGCGGAGTCCAACAAGCCAGATCCGCTCTCTAGCAATGACCAGCAGAACAAACCCGTAGAAGACCCAAGCCACCACGGCATGAGCATAGAGTCTGTCCTTGTGACGCACATTGCCGAAGCCAAGCCGATCAAGTTGATTTGCATCCCCTCCGCCCGTTGCATTGACGGGAAAGAGGATGGTCCAGGTGATGACTGCCCCCACAAAACAGACGTAGACGGATGTCTTGAGAAAGCGGAGGTACAAATATGCATCAAGGGAGGAATGCTCAAGGACGAACTTGTCGTCAAGCTGCCTGATTGTGCGGAGCCATTCGAAGCGTTTAAGACTTGATATGGGTGTGCGATCTCTGGGCCCAGTCAGCGGCGCAGGCAGAAGGTGGGGGGAAATCAAGGAGAGAGAGAGAGGGCTCTGGGTACTTCTCAGGAATGACGTCAATGTAGGTTCTTGGTGAGTATATCCTCCGAAGCGGCCGCCTTATGAGGGCAAACACGGTGAGAAGAAAGAGTGCACTGATCAATGATGGGACAAAGGCGGCCAAGATGGCAGGCAGAGATGCTGACTGGTTCGACTGTACATGCATCAGTGAGGTGATCTCAGAAGACCGTCGCGGGCCGGGTGGGATCCAGCCATCGTGGTTAACCAAATAAGAAGGGGGAGGACAGAGTCTGCTCACATCACTGCCGACCGTCTCATTGCTTGAGGTCAAGAGAGATGAGGGGGGGGTGTCGTATCCCAAGACATGCTGAGAGTTCATCTCCGGTATCGCCAAGGTGCAGTCGGTCGGCCCAAGTGAGGCCGGATCACTATAAATGGGGTGGTATGGTCGGGATTCCAGGTCCAGCAGGCTGTAGGTCGTGGATGCTGCCTTTGGTTGCTGCCTCTGTTTGCCTGTCGGTAATGTTGTTTCGCTTCAAGCAAGCAAGGTTGGGACTGAGGTTTGTTCCAAGTGCTTTTCACAAGGCGGTGACGTCTTGGCTTGGCCCGCTCCTGCGTGCCTCGACCACAGCTTGGTGCAACGGCTTGTGTGCGCCCCTAACCCTGGACGGTGTATGAACAAGGGCTTTTGAGCAGGAATCGGAACACCATCAAAGAGAACAGACACACAACCTCATTCCATCACATCCTAATCAGATTATTTCCAATGAATTCATACATTAGTCACAATTAGCTACAGTGTAAGTATAAAGTATTTAAATATTTTTAAAAGGGATATTTATATATACTTTTTTTAAAATTATATTAAATAAAGTAAACTTTAGCTATATAAGTTAGTATAATTTTAATTATTAAACTAAAACTTTCTAATAAATAAAAAAAAGTTTTTAACTTAGAAAGAAAATAGCTTTAATATAAAAATAAATATTAAAATTAAAATAAAATACTTATTTAATAACTATATTTTAAATAGTTAAACTAAAATTTATATATATTTCTATTATTATTAATATTATAGATTAAAAAGCTATTTTTATAAATAAAAAATATAAATATTATACTATCCCTTTTAAATATAAAGTTAAAAAACCTATAATTATTTTTTTTAATTAATTTTATTTAACTATTTTAAATCTATAATAAGATTTTATATATTTAAATAAATATATAATCTTATTAAAAAAGTATATTATATAATAAACTACCTTTCTTCCTCTTTTACTAAAGCTAATTATAATCTTTATTTTAAAAATAATAAGCTTATCTATTTATTTAAAATAATCTTTAAAGCTCTTTAAAATAATAATAAATATATTAATTTATTTAGTTATATATAATCTATTATCTTTATACTCCTTTACTTTTAAAAGTATATCTTTTATATAAATAAAAACTTACTTATTATAGTTAAAATCTATTTCTATAGTTATTTATAAGCTATTAGTTTTATATATTTAAAACTATATATAGTAATAGATTATAGTTACCTTATTTAATAGTTATTTTAACTTTATATAGTAAGCTAAAAGATTATTTTTAAGTAGTTTTATATAAGAAAGTTATAATAAATATATATTTAAGTAAAGCTAAAACCTTAATTAAAGTAATAGTAGCTTTTAATATTACCTATTTTAACTAACTTATATTTATAAAGCTTTAAATTATATAATAATAATACTTTTATATAATATTTAATAGTATTAAACTAAGTTACTCGCGGCTTATAATAGCTTTAACTTTAATAGTTTATTAATAATATTAGTATAAATAGATAAAGTTTAATACTATAGCTATTAATATAAAATAGTAACTTTTAATTATAGATAAGTTATAAAGAATTATAAAGTTATTATATCTTCTTTTACTATATCTTCTTTTACTATATCTTCTTTTACTATATCTTCTTTTATTATATCTTCTTTTATTATAAATTCTAACTTAATAAAGGAACTAAAATAATATATAAAGTTTATAAATATTATACTATAATAAATAAATAAATAATTAAAAAGATAAATATATATATTTAATTAATTTAATTAAAGTTTATTAAAAAAAAGTTATTTTAAGCTTAGCTAATATATTAATTATAAGAATTATAAAGTTTTATTAAAAAATTAAAAAGTATAAAAAGTTAGTTTATACTTATATTATTCTTAAATTAAACTTTTAAATAATATTAAAAAAACTATAATTAATTATTAATTAAGTATATTTTATATTATATTTTTAAAAAATATAATATAAAAAAGTAGAAACTTAAATATTATATATTAATATTTAAAGTTATATTAATTAAATTAAAAAACTAAAAAAAAGATTTTAATATTAAAATTAACTTTTATATTATACTTAAAAAGAAATAAGTAAAACTATAAGAAATTTATTATAAAATTAATAATATTTATAGTATTAATAAAGAATATTAATAAAACTTTATATATTAAAAAACTTAAAATTAAAGTAAAATTAAAAGTTAAGATTTTATTAAAATTATATAATTTATTACTACTTTTTTTTAAAAAAAAGAGATAAATAAGTTAAATTTATATAAGTTTAATATAGATTATAAAATTACTTTTAAAATAAATAATTAAAAGTAAGAATCTTTTATACTTTTTAACTTACTTTATAAGATTTTTTAAAAAAATTTATTAATTTAAAAGAAAATATTAAAAAACTTATTAAATAAAAAATTTATTTAAGTTAATAATAATAAAGTAAGTTTACTAATAATTTTTATAAGGAAATTAAATAAAGGATTTTAATTTTACTATAATTACTAAGTATTAAATATAATTATAAAAAGTAACTATTAATTTTTATTTTTAATTTTAAAAACTTAATAAAAGTTAAATAGTTTATTAAAGTTAATATTATTTTAACTTTTTATAAAATATAAATTATTAAAGAATATAAGTAAAAAATAGGTTTTAAAATAAAATATAAGTTTTTTAAATAACTTATTATACTTTTTAAACTATATAAAGTACTTTTTATATTTTAATAATATATTAATTATATTTTATAAAACCTATTAAATAAATATTATTTAATATATATAAATAATATTCTAATTTATACTAATAAATTATATATATATTATATAAAAAAAGTAAAGAAAGTATATAATTAAATAATTAAGTATAAACTATATTTAAATTTAAATAAAAGTAAATTTATATAAAAAAAGGTTAAATATTTAAATTTTATTATTATAATAAATATAAAGGTTATAATAGATTTAAAGAAAATAAAAATAATTATTAAATAAAAAGTATTATAGTTTATAAAAAAAGTATATAACTTTTTAAAGTTTATTAATTTTTATTATATATTTATTAAAAACTATTTTATAAAAGCTACTTTTTTAATAATATTAATTAAAAGGAGTATTATATTTAAATAAAAGTAAGAATATTATAAAGTTTTTAATAAGTTAGAAAAAGCTTTCTTTAAAACTTTAATCTTAATATAGTAGAATTTAAATAAAAATACCTTTATTAAAGTAAATTATAATAAGTAAAGGTTAAAAAGTATATTATTTTATAAAATAAATAGGATTTAAAAGCTAATAATATTTTACTTATATAAACTAATAGCTTTTAAATAAAACTATTTAATTATAAATAAAAGAATAATAGTTATTATAAACTACCTTTAATAATAAAAAACTAAGTTTAAAAGAGTAAATTAGTTTATTATTCTTTTAAATTATAAAGACTTTAAATACTTTATAATAAAATAATAACTTTTAAAAAAGTAAGTTTAATATATAAAGCTTTTAATAAAATTCTTATTTAACTTAATATACTAATTAAAAGAGAAAGCTATAATATTAAATATTTTATTTAAAAAAGATTAAAATAAAATAAATATTAAAAATATAAAAATAAGAATTATATAATTAATTTTAAATACTATCTTTAAGTATTAAACTATAACTTTAATTTAAATTAAAAGTTTTTAATAAAACCTAAAAAATATTTATATTTTTAATAACCTAGAATAATACTAACTATAGCTATAAATTATATAAGAAAATATAGGTTATATTATAGTTTATTATATATTAAAAGAAAAGGTAAAAAGTTTTAAATTAGCTTATATTTTTATATATAGTTAAATAAATACTATATTAATAAATATAAACTTTTATACTATAAAACAAAACTATAAATATTTAAAATATTTATTATAAAAGAAAAATATTATAAAAAAGTTTATTAAAAAATTTAAAAGTTAATATTCTATATATAAAGATTATATAGAATATTTATAATTTAGTAAAATTATAAATATATAAATATAATAATTAGTTTAATATATAAAAATATATATAATATATAGTTTAATAAAAGTAATAAAATATAAATTAAAATTTAAAAGAAATAAAATAATTATTTATTTATTTATTTAAT
>JUJX01000297.1:0-57317 GCA_000800745.1 Diaporthe longicolla
GTATTATTATTAACTTTAATTAAAATAATAATATTTTATATTATTAATACTTTTATACTATTCTTACTTTATATTTAAAATATAATAAAACTAATAATCTTTTTTATAATACTATAAATAAAGTAATATAGTATACTAATAATAATAGTAAAAGAACTTTTTTAATTATATAGAAATAAAACTATTTTTAAATCTTTTTTTTATTAAAGATTAATAATATATTACTATAGTTTTATTCTTTATAAAGATTAAACTCTAATAACTATACTATTATTTTAGATATTTTTTAATACTATATTTATAATATTTATTTATAAATACTAGCTATATAATAAATTCTTTTATTTTAAAAGTAATTTCTTACTTCTATTACTATTATTAAATATACTTACCTATATTAAAATATTTTAAGTTTAACTTAAAAAATAAGTATAACTTTAACTATAAACTAATTATTAATATACTTTACTTTACTAACTTACCTATTTTATATATTATAAATATAACTATATTATTTTAAATAAAATACTTTCTCTAATAACTTTTAATAAAAAATATATAAAAAGCTCTTTAATTAGTATAAATTAATATATATTTAGAATTACTTAACTATATTTAATATAATATAAATATAAATTTTATATCCTTTAAATTCTAAACTACTATTTAACTAATAGGAATTACTTATAAATAGATACTTACTAAAGTATATTAGTCTATTAATAAAATAGAATAATATTATACTCCTTTTTAATATACCTTTAAAATTCTATATACTAAACTTTTAAGTATATACTCTTATAAAGTAATCTTTTAAATAAGTTTTAAAACTATAAATAATATAGTTAACCTTAATAGTTTAATTCCTACTCTTTTTATCTTTAAAGTATACTTTAGAATTAACTCTAACTCCTCTCTTATTCTATTAATATTTAAGTATATAAAAGCTATCTAGAAAGTAATAAGCTTACTATATACTTTTAATATAAATTAAAAAGTTAAAGATATATTAAATACTTATAATAAACTATTAACTATTAATATTCTCTTACTTCTATTATAAAGTAATATTTATATCTAGTAAGAGAAGGAAGAATAGTAAGAACTATATAAACTTCTTATTATTAATAGCTATAATATAACTTTTAACTTATTAAATAACCTAGTTACCTTTTAATCTACTTAAGTTTAAAAATACTTCTATAACTTTAACTTTAATTTTAATAATACCCCTAACCCTATAAATACTTCTAATAATACCTTATTTAAACTAAACTCTATTTTACTCTTTATTAACTAACTTTATAAATAAAAATAATCTTTTAAATCTAAGAATAAGCTAAAGCTAAAGCTAATATCTATAAAAACCCTTTTTATCTAGAAAGAGAAGAATAACTATAAACTTACTTTAAAACTTTAATAAAATAAAGTTATCCTTACTCTTAATAACCCTTTTAAAGCTTCTAATAATAAGGAGATTACTAATTTTATTAAATAAAATATCTTTATCTTTAAGCTTTATAATCCTATTAAATATAATAACCTCTATATTTTTAATACTTAAATAATTTAAAAGATTAAAAGTAAGAATATAAAGTTATATAAAAAATTATATATTATAATTTAAGATAATAATAATATTAAAAAGGAATATATTTTAACTTAATCTCTAACTATTTAATAAACTAATTAATACTTTCTTCTTATATTAGTAGTAGTACTAATATAATTCTATTTTATAAAACTATAACTTAAAAATATTATATAAGTATATTAATAAACTAAATTAAACTTAAAGTATATAATTTTAACCTATTTTCCTACTAAAATCTAATATAAGTACCTAAAAAGTATAATTATAAAAGTAATAAAGCTATTATATAGTATTATAGAGTCTAGCCTTTATTAATTTATAATATACTATAACTATTATATTAAAACCTTAGGAATAAAAACCTTTATATATAATTTATATCTTTTAATTACTAAACCTTAATATAGTAAAGAGAATCTTATAATTACTACTTTATAAATAGATAATACCCTTACTTTAAATACTTTAACTTTTTTTAAAATATTTTTTAAGAAAACTAAGAAAAAAGGCTTTAACTATAAGCTAAATAAATCCCTTATTACTAATAACTTTATTATCTTTAATAATAGCCTACTACTAAAGAATAAAGATAGTATTTACTTTAAATAAAAAGAATAAAGAATAAAACTTACTTTTATTAATATTAATACTCCTAATAAAATATAGAAGTATATTAAGTAATATACTTATAATACTTATCTTACTTCTATTTATTAGCTTAAAGCTATATTTAATCTATCTATTACTACTTAAACCTATAATTTATCTAATAATAACTATAAGAAACTTAATAAGTATCTATAATAGTAAATTAATAACTTAAACTAAGGAATTTACTTTATCCTACTTAACTTATAGTCTATTAAATTAATAATCTTTATAAATAAATTATTTACTAATAATAATAACCTTAGTTTATAAATTAACTTTATAATTACTATAGTTAATAGAACTAAGATTAAAGAAAGTAAATAAAAGCTTATTACTAATACTATCTACTAATCCTCTATAAAGTATAAATATATAACCTATAGTATTTTAGCTTCTAAGATCTATAGAATAGTAAATAGCTTTAATATAGGTATTATAATTTTAACTACCTTTTATAAAGTTACTAACTATTTAAAACTTTTAACTATTCTATTAATTATCTATATAAATTCTTTCTTATTATATAAATACTTTATTAAACTTAATACTACTAAGAAGAAATACTTAATAATTAATATAATAATACTTTATTAATCTTATAAGTAATATAAGATTTATAAAGTTTATTAGATTTATAGTAATAATAACTTTATAGATAGCTTAACTAAAGCTAACTTAAATAAGTTTTTTAAGAAGTTTATATTTAATAATAAATTAATTATTTATATTAAAAGATATATTAACTATAATAAGTTAAACTTTATATAAGATAATAATAGCTATAAATAATAAAAGTATTATTTTATTTAAAAATAGAAGTTTATTAGAAATTACTATAATATAAAAGTTAGTCTTTATTAAAAAAATAATATATTATTTAATCTTTATTAAAAATAGTATAATAATTAACTAAGTTTAAAAAGTATATAATATAGCTAAATTTAAAATTATAATAAAAATAAAAAGTTAAACTAATATAATAACCTTTAAATACTATATTAAAATAAAACTATCTTAAACTACTTTACTTAACCCTAAACCTCCTTAAACCTAAATTTATATTATTAATTCTAAAGTAAATACTAGTATTTAAAAGATATATTATTAGAAGACCCTTACTCCTAAGTAGTTTTACTTATAGTAAAAACTATAACTACTTTTATAAACTTATAGAAAGTAACTAAAAGAGAGAAGTATTATACTATTATATAAATAACTCTAATACTTTTATACTATTATATAATACTTACTATAAGAAAGATATATAATAAAATACCTAAATTAGATAGTTTTAAAGTAATCTTATATTAGTAGTTAAGTTTTTTCCTTAACTATAGTTAATTTAATTTAATTTAATCTAATTTAGTTTAATCTAAAACCTTAAAAAAGAAATTATTACCTACCTATAATAGTACTATTATAAAGTATAAGTATTATATTTTTTATAAACTTTAAATACTTAAAATAATAATTCTAAGAAAGTATTCTTATAGTAATTAGAATATTTATATATAGAACTTAGTATATTTATCCTAACTTTATAAATTAATAACCTAATATAGAATATATAAACTAGCTACCTTTAATAATACTATTACTTTTAAACTATACTTTTATTTTATAATAGGATAATAGAGTAGTTTACTTCTTTATAGCTATTCTAAAAGTTATAGGTTTAATTTATATTTAAGATAATTAGTTTTTATAAGAAGAAAAAGTTACTAGTATAGTAATATATTATATACTTAGTTACCCTATAATACTTATATATAGGCCTTTTAAGTAAACACTCTCTAAGTATATAATTAAATAACTATATCTAATACTATTACTTCTTATAATTATAAGCTTAGTTAATAGAAAGGTATATAATTATTATTAGTAAAGAAGAAAGTATTTAAAAACTTTAAGAAAAAGTTTAATAAAAGCTAGAAATTAAATTAGGTTATAGATTTAAAATAATTAAATAAAATTATTTTAAAAAAAATAACTATAAGTCTTTTAACTATATATTTAAGAGGGTTAAATTAATAAATAAATATAATAAAAGTAAAAAAAAGAGTAATTTAAAGTATTTTTATAAAATAATTATTAAATTATATATAAAGTTTAATTAATAAATTTATATACTTTAATTCTTTTATTAGTATAAATAATTACTATATTTTCTATAATATTAAATTATAGCTTTACTACTTTTTCCTTATAATTCTTTAAAAAACTATAATTTTAAATTAATAATTCTTTAAAGATAATTTAAGCCTTTTTTACTATAGGTGTTAAGGACCGTCACAGCTGTTAAAAACTCTATGTATAAGGTCTAGGGGGAAGAAATGAGCGACTGAGTAGATAGATAGATAAGTAGATAGTTGAAAGGATGAATACAGTGTGGCCGAAGCCGCTTTAGCAAGAGATCTAGAAGATCAGGGCGGATGTCACGCTGCTTGTGGGCTTTGAGAAAGACTGTATTACTTTCTATGATGATGAGGGATGCCGATGATAGTAGCACAGTCTCGACAATTGCTGATATCTTCTTTCAATGCTTGCGAGTACTGAGATTTGGATGTCCCGATGTCAAGAACACCACTAAATCCAATTTTAGGATACCAAGTAAGGAACACGTGTATGAGATTCAGACGGTTCGTCAGATGTTCTTATGGATTAAAAAGGACGCTCCTTTCTTCTCAACCTGGCCATGTGGCTGGCATTATGTGACATCTTTGCAACAGCTGGGGCTGCTCAAGAGCCAGGACGCCGCCAACTACTCACCTATATCACTTGGGATGGGCTGTCCTCGGCCCAACCCTTCGAGCTTGTCGAAATTCGTAGTCACGACAATTTGATTGGGTACGGGGTAGCTTTCTACTACAGACAGCTATAGGTTTAATCGACAGTTATCTCGCCACTGGTGTTAGCATTCAAGCGAGCGCCTGACACAGTATCCACCTATGGGGCAGGTCGCTGCGATGGACTCCTGCGATACGACCTGGTCACAGAATAACGACGAACGGTTGCCACAACTGTACACATGGCGGTAAATCAATTTGTGTTGGAGTTGCTAGGAATGATTTGCTGCCTAGTGTGACAAAACATATGGCTTCGTTTGCTGGTCCACCCTCTCCCCGCCGTAGTCATTCTTCCAAGTACCGGCATAGTGGTGGACCACTAGAGACGGCCCAAGTTTCTCCTCGTCCTCTTCCGTGTACGTATTGAAAAGAGCCGCCAAAGAGTATCCGGGAAGAATCAAAACATCACCGGCCACCTTCGGCTCTAAAATTTCATAGTAGTTGTTCCACCCATTCCAGCGACTAGTCCCGTTTAGCAAAGCCCCCACACTCTCGGTGACGCTCTTCGCGAACCTCCTTGGCCCGGTCAACTCCACAACGTCTCCAACCATGTCCATATTGAGCTGCGGGATGGTGGTATTATTCGCCTTGGCAACGTCCGCCACCGACTTCACAATGTCCTCAACCACAGCCATTAGGTGCGGCGTGCCTTTTTCAGCCATGACAGTCCACGTTGTGAACTGGCGCTCGAATGGGTATCCGTAGCCAGCATCGAACTCCCAACCCACAACCAGGCTGACGTCTTCTTTGAACTCCTCGGGGATCCACTCATCAATAGGTATGCCCTCGCACGAAACGTCAAGGTCAAACCAGACGCCGCCCTCGGCGTGGAGCAGGAGATACCTTAGCATGTCGGCCTTGAGGATCGGTATGGTGAGGGTCATGTATGTAGCTACAATGTCCGGGCGGTCCGCGTATTTCTCGCGGACAAATTCATCGGCAGATTCATCTGTCAGGAATTCTGCGTTGTACTCGGGGTTCTGTGAGATGCACGTGTCTGTCCACAAATTCGCCTCGTAGCTGAGACCTTTTGCCCCGAGCTTATACCAAATCTTCTTGGGTATCCTGTCAGGTTTTGGTGCCAAGACTGGAAGTTGTGCGTCAGCCCCCTGGAACAGGCTCTCTGACGGTTTCTCTACTGGAGCCACTGGTGGAGCCTCCGGGGACGATTGTGTCGGCGTCTCAACGAGTGCCTTGGAAGCCTCCGGGGATTGCGTGAGCGCCTGTGGGCTCGAGCTCGCTGCGTATTCCATGCTCCATGCTCGGAAATAATTCAGTAGCAATAGAAGGACAAAGAGGATCGCGATGTTTCTCGCAGAGGGAATTCGGTGCGGTCGACGCCAGACAGCCATTGATTGCTTATTGTTCTCCATTACAAAACAAACTCTAGGATTATGGGAAGGACGGGGCCATTGGCCCCTCCACATCTCAACGGATAGCTGGATGAGGCCGGCCTCGAGTCTAAAGTAGACCGCTGGTAAAGCGCGAGACACTAACTGAATAACTAGGTGAGTAAGGGATGGCCAGGCAGTCCGTGACCAGCAGGCTTAGCAAGAAATCAGGCAGTCAACAGGTGAAAAGGGAGCTTCAAAACGAAATAGCTCAAGATCAATACTGCAATGCGCAACCCGGGGAGCAGGACATGCATTCGACAGTCGCTGAACATGTAAAAGCATATCTGAGGATGTCATGTTTCTTTTCTGCAGATCTTTTCGAAAAGCAACGTGAAGACCATAGCAACCATCGAGCATCCCAAACTTGCTGTTGGCTGGGTATGTAGGCTAAGCTCCAATGTCTTGTGTCACAAGTGCCACTTCTATCGTTGTCTCAGTCAGCCTTCTTTCTCTCCCGTCCCCCCTACATAATGTCTCGGTCGAAGCGGGAAGGTCCCGTACAACCAGACTTGACCAGCCCCCGACTGACGGGGTGATAACCGGACCGCACACAGTTGGAAACAGCAGTTCGAAGTAAGGATTTGGAGCCGGGAGACGTTGGAAGTCGTACCTAGGTAGTCTTGGGACGATGTGGCATGGCACGGGATAAGGTTCGCACTCGCGGCTGGGGGACCATCCGCAATTCGAGTATAAGTTTTCAGAGGTCCTATTGACTACAAGGCGCAGTGACCTTGAACTGTACAGGTATTGTGGCAGGTTTGGATACACAAGTTCGAGCGAGTTTGGGAAGGCCATAGTGAACATCTCGACTGGAGTATGAGGCTTCCGGAACTCATAGCTATGTTCCGGCTTAATAGCGGAACTCAGAGAATACAAATAGTCCATGATTTTGCCTACGGTTGCGTCACCAAAGCTAGCCCACTCAATAATGTGAGAGCCTCATGGCTTACAAACGACCTGGTCACGCATATGGAATACATTATTGTGGTTGGAGAGGATGATAATATTCATGATATGCTAGTTATGAGCACGTAAATTACCGTCGCTGATGCTTATAATGCTTAGACGCGGTTGATCAAAACCACGGTGCTATTATAGTCACCCAGCAGCGAGTACTGCAGGCCGACGTTTTGGAGCGTGGCGCCAGAGTATGTGCCAGCGCCCTCGACCTCGTAGGTAGCGGCCGGGTCGAGGCCCTGGAGGCGGACGAAGGGCAGGGCATGGTTCCAGGTTGATCGGATCTGGAAGTAGAAGAGCACGGCCTCTGCGCCGTCCTCGGAGACGAAGAGGGCGGCAGGCCAGTTGGAGTCCTCAGGCAGCGCAAGGCGCCACATATCACCGTTGATGATGAGGGGGTTGACGCGCTCGGCAAGGGCGATGAGGCCGGGCAGCTGCTCGCGGTCCTCATCCGCGATCTCTGGTGGGTTGAGCTCGAGCCCGAAGCTGCCGCCCATCATGGCGACGTGGGCGCGGAAGGCGATCGGGGTCGTGCGCTGGGTCTGGTGGTTGGGCACGGCGCTCACATGGGCGCCCATCGCGGACGGCGGGTACACGAGACTGGTGCCGAACTGGATGTAGATCCTCTCCAGGGCGTCGGTGTTGTCGCTCGTCCAGATTTGCGGGAAGTACTGCAGCACGCCCGGGTCGAAGCGACCGCCGCCACTGGCGCAGCCCTCCCAAAGAACCTCGGGGAAGCGGCTGGTCAGTGTGTCGAAGACGCGGTACATGCCAAGCATGTAAGCGTGGTCGACGCCGTCGTAGGGGATCTCGTGGAAGCCACGGTTGTTGTCCCACTTGACATAGGTGATAGAGGCATTGCTGAGGATGCCGGCCACGGAGTCGATGACGAAGTCCTGCACCTCGGGAAGGGCGAGGTTCAGAACCAGCTGGTCACGACGCAGCGTGCGAGGGTAAGGGCCGGCGCTCAGGACCCAGTCTGGGTGTTCGTGGTACAGCGTCGAGTTGGGGTTGACCATCTCGGGCTCGAACCAAAGGCCGAACTGCAGGTTGGTCGTGGAGTTGGCGGCCTGGAGCTGCCTGACCTGGTCGACAAGAGGCGCAAGCGAGCCGCTGGGGAAACGCTCCGTGTTGACCTCCCAGTCACCCAGACCAGCGTTGTCCTTGACACGAGGGTACTCTTCTCCAAACCAGCCGTCGTCGAGCACGAACAGCTTGACGCCGAGGTCAGCAGCCTCCTGAGCAAGCGTGTAGACGGTGCTCTGGTTGTAGTCGAAGTAGAGGCCCTCCCAAGAGTTCAACAGGACCGGGCGTGTCTCGGTCTTGAAGTCACTCTTGATGAGATGGTTGCGGTACAAACGATGGTAGGCCCGTGAGAGACCGCCAACGCCGGTGTTTGAGTACACAGCTACGGTCTCGGGCGACTGGAGGCTCTCACCGGGCCCCAGGTTCCAGGAAAGGTGGTAGGGGTTGAAGCCGAGCTGTGCGCGGGTGAATCCTTGCGAGCCCTTCTCGACATCAACCTGGAAGGAGCCTGTGTAGACAAAAGAGAAGCCCCACGCCTCTCCCTGGGTCTCGGTGGTGCTTGGCGTGGCCAGGGCTAGGAAAGGGTTGTGCAAGTGAGACGAGTATCCAGTGGTGCTGCCGAATCTGTTGTGGTGTGGTGTTAGTTGTGTTGTAGAAGACGGGTTGCGAGAGCGTCTTGCCGATGTGGGCGCATGTACTCACCCCTGCACGCCGTACTCGACTGATCTCCTGAGCCTCATGGCCTCCCTCGCCCAGTCTCCACGGAGCTCGATCATGTCCAGGTCGTTGTAGGGCAGATCGACGCTGAAGCTGGCCAGCCTCTCGACGGTGATGTTGCCGTCGCCCAGGTTGGCGAGATTAACGCTCCTGACCACAGCATCGTACTTTGGGAAGATGGAATAGGTGAGGTTGGCGGCGATGGAAGAGTAGTTGTCGTAGAGGTGGACGACGACGGTGGACACGTCGTCATCGCTGCCGAATGTCGAGGGCAGCCCCGGGAGGTCGGGCTTGCCCTGGACGACGGTGTGAGACTGGTACTGCAGGTCACTGACGGTGTATCCGGCGGCCTGGCGGACGCGGACGGCGGGGATCCTGAAGTCACCACGGCCCAGGTCAGGGAACTCGCGCCTCACCCTGCCGGGCATGCCGACCCAGCCGTTGACCTCTGGTTCTGGCAGGGCCACGGTCTCGTAGGCGGAGCCGCCGAAGTGGTCTCCGATCAGGTCGCCGGTGGCATTGTCAACATGGAAGCGGTACGAGACATGCTCGCCATTGAGGGCGAAGTCTGTGCCGTCAACGGTGACGCCTGTGTGTAGGGGGTCAGCCTCGTGTTGAGCGCAGGGATATATCTTGAATATCTCGTGTGGTACTGTTTTTGTGTATTTCTTACCTGAGGGCGACTGAGCATGAGCCCGCCCTGCGAGGAGCACAGAGCCAAAGCCCAGGGCGGTGGCATAGAGCCCCAGAGATGGAATGCTGAGCATCTTGCCAGTACCTGGGGACTGAGGGAGCGAGGCACTTGGGTACAAGTCTAGGGCAGCCTCGTGCTCGGGAGAAGAAGCAGGAGCAGTCTTCACCCTCTTATATACTTATATTACGATACTGTATACATATACTCACGTCCACTTAGACAGTAGACCGGGTGCGACCTCGCGCAGCACGCAGCAGGCAGGCCCTGTCCGTGCCAGGGCACTCTGAGTACTCATCTCCGCAGCCAGGGTTTCCCCAGAGGAGGGGTAAGGTACGCTGGGAAAGGGACGAACTGTGGAGGCTGGGGGATGTGTCCCATCGCGGTGCGCCAAGGCTGGCGTACGTGAGTTTAGCAGTCTCTATCAGTAATTAGGTTGGCCTTCTCCGCATCGAGGGAATAAAGACAGCTGCTGATCAACAGGGCCGCCCCCACAGTACGCAGCAGCCCCCCATTGCCCCAGTACAAGTCGCTGCTTGGCGTGGCCCATTTTCCACCTTTCAACTGTCCAACGGGACAAATTTCGGTCTATCCTCGTTGGGATGATGGTTTATTAAGCCCTCTCTTGCCAGCAACACCTCGTGGCCCAGCAGTCTGGGCTACCACGACGCCAAGACTTGGAAACCCCATGCATGTCATCTCATCAACATCCGAACTCGTGCTGATCATCAGTTTGGCACCCCATCATGCCCTTCCACCAGGAGAGGCTCTAATTCTCGCTGCTTGGCTCGTAGCTTCCTCGTAGCCTCTCCGGCCCTGTGCATGCCAAAGTGAGGGCTTTTGTCAACGCCAAGTATATGTGTGTATATATATATATATATAATTATATAATACTATATGTCTGTTGACCGCCCAGTCCTTGGGGGATCGTGGAGCCGTGGAGCCGGAGTCGCCGTTGCAATCCACCATGATTCGACTCTTGTACTGTCGCATGTCCCATTCCAGTACTGTGGTATGTATGGCCAGTCATGCCTGATGTCATCTGGTCAGAATTGCGGATACGCCGGGGAAACTCTGCGTGCTCTATGGGTTTCTTTGTGGGGAGCAGGCGACGAAGCCGACCAGGATAGGCGCGGGGAACGCGGGTCGGCACAGGGCCAGACTACTTCCCGGGTACCTAGGTACCTAGGTACCTAGGTACTCCTTACCCTGGGCTACTGTGTAGTCCTGCCTGGGTGAAGCTGGCCCGGCGGGACAAGCAAGGCCACGGCCGGCATTGGGTTGAAAACTATGAGATTAGCTGCAAATAAGCTCCATGCTTCTTTTCCCAGCCATCATTTGGGTTAAAATTCCCGGGGCTAACGGAATCATGGGCTGGCAAGCTGGCTGAAGCGTGCGTGCATGGTAACGGCTGTGCGTCTCTTCTCCAACTCCCCCCCCCCCAAGCTGTGGAGCCCGCACCCGTGCAATAGACCTTGCACCCGCGCGAGGCTGTGATTGAGCTTTGGGATCGATATGCGCCCAGCACTGCGAGCGCATCGTCTCGAGACCGAATCACAATGGCACCGCGGAGGTCCAAGCCCGCTCCACCGCCCCAGCCAACGCGCACGTTGGTCGTCGACAACGGCGCGCACACCTTGAAAGCCGGCTTTGTCACGGCCGACGCCGTCGACGAGCCCGCCGTCGTCCCAAATTGCATCGCCCGCGACAGGGCCAGGAAGACATATGTCGCGTCCGATCTTTCCAAATGCAAGGACCTTGGCGACATCTCCTTCCGGCGGCCCGTCGACAAGGGATTCATCGTCAACTGGGAGGCCCAGAAAGAGGTCTGGGACCACGAGTTTTTCGCCAACGACGCGCCGCTGAAATGCGATCCCGCCGAGACCAGGCTCATCCTGACCGAGCAGCCCAACTCCATTCCTGCCCTGCAGACAAACTGTGACCAGATGATCTTCGAGGAGTTTGGCTTTGCCAGCTACTATCGCGGCATAGGTAAGACGCCCGCGACCGGTCTACTCTGCCCCTCCACCCTTCCTCCAGACACCAAGCCCGCTGACCACGTCCCAGCGCCGACATTCAATGCATATCATGATGTCCAAGCCATCTTCCGGACCCCCGAACGCGACCCGGACGCCATGACCAAGCTCCCTGCCGAGCTGATCCTCCTGATCGACTCGGGTTATTCCTTCACCACTGTCACTCCCATCTTCCAGGGCCGCCCCCTGCAATCCGCCATCCGCCGGCTCGACGTGGGCGGCAAGTTCCTGACCAACTACCTGACGCGTCTCCTCTCTCTCAGGCACTATGACATGCGCAACGACACCTACATAGTCAATGAAATCAAAGAAAAGGCATGCTATGTCTCGCTGGACTTCAAGGGCGATCTGGAAAAGACCTGGAAAGGAACCCGCGGCGAGAGGCGAGAGCCCTTCGTGACAGGAGCTGGCATAGCAAAGGACTACGTCCTCCCCGACTTCCACACCCGCTCGGCCGGCATCGTGCGCGACTTTGACCCCACCACCACCGCCAAGCAGCGCAAGCTAGCAGCCGCCGCGTCCAACGAGGACGTCCTGACCCTGCGCAACGAGCGCTTCGTCATCCCCGAGCTCTTCTTCAACCCCTCCGACGTCGGCATGCAGGTGCCGGGCCTCGCCGACCTGGTGAAGCAGTCCCTGGACGAGCTGCCCATCGGGCTGTGGCCGGGCCTCCTGGCGAACATAGTCGTGGTCGGCGGCAACGCACACTTCGACGGCTTCATCCAGCGCCTGCAAAAGGAGATTGTACAGCGTGTTCCAGACGAGTCCATCGTTCGGGTTGCCAGGCCTGCCGACCCGATCTGCAACACCTGGCTGGGTGCTGCCAACTTTGCGAGGCATCAGCATGTTGAGAAGCTCGCCGTCACCAAGCAAGAATATGATGAGAACGGGGCGGCGTGGGTTGCCCGGAAGTTCGCTGTTGGCCTGGGTCAAGACTGAGCGTCCGTCTTGTTGCATGCTACAGTTGAGAATGCACGCACCCCGCCAGACGTTCAGGGTCACAGCCAACGCTGGACCAGATACAATCACGTTTCTGAAAAGCGGGTACAACACCAGCCATTGAGAATATGGAAGACTTGGACTCACCATCCTAGGTTTTGAGTGGGAGGAGAGTGCAAATGTCAGTTCCCAGCTAGTTGCCCAAATACGCTCCTTCACTGCACCTTGTGTGAAAATGAATCCTACTAAATATTTGAAATGAAATAGCTCCGTTCCATATCCCTCAACACCGCCCAGATGGAATTGATGGAATTCATTCAGAAAATGATAACAATCTCACTTTAGCAGCCAACAGAACTGCTCTGAGCATATTCTCTGCCGGTCAATCATATCGATATTGTGTAACTATGTTTTCAGAATAGAAGTTCAAAATTGTCATAGATGGGTTCTTCCCGGTTCGTCCTCTCTAGAATGCTACATAGCTGTTGACATTTGAACTTGCAGAGACACAACGGCGCACGTGATGGATATATCTTCCTGTCTGGTCTCGATGACCATGAAGAGCAGACAAATCTCCGAGCTACAGGCCGGCCATCCTGTTCAAAAATGTACAAGCAGAGGCTGTCACCAGACAAATCAGGCCAACACAGGCAAACCCTCTACTCTCAAACCACTGCACGGGTGGGGTGTCGTAACCTGTGTCTCACCTTGAGCCTACTGCCACTCAAACTCGTTCTTCAACCCATCAACACCGCTCTTGTCCCCTTGATCAAGGTACCCACAGATCCTCCCCTCAGGATCCCACTTCCGCCGGATCTCCATCAGCCTCTTGGCATTCTCATCCCTCCAGAACTTGGTCCTCCGGTGCTGGAAGTCCGAGTCGCCGAGATAGCTCCCGTCCGCCGAGCGCTCGACCTCGCGCGCGACAGAGTGTGTCCACCCGACGCACCTCTCGTCGTCCTTCTCGTCCTCCCACACCGTGTACAGCGCAAAGTAGTGGTCCGTGTGCATCGAAAGCGCCATCGACCCGGCGTCGTCGTTGTCGCTCGGTGCGCCGCCGCCGGCACCCAGGTTGCGGTAGTGAGGCCGCCGCGACGTCGGATACATGCTGTAGTACAGCGCGAATGCCTTGCGGTGCGGCAGCGTCGTGAAGGCCCGCTCCAGCACCGCGGGGACGTCGGCGTCGTTGCTGACGTATGCGTTCTCCGAACAGTAACGGTGGCCCTCTGGGTTGGCGAGTGCTTGTGGCGCGTACTGGTCCGGTAGGGTGGTGGGCTTTGCGAACTCCTCGATGAGAGGGTTCGGGGGCCGCGCTGGGTCGTCGTGCATGGGCCTGAGGGCTGCTTCGCCTTCAGCCTTGTTGGGCTTGAAGGTGAGGAAATTGGCCAGTATGACAGGGTCTGGGTGACTGTCGATGTACTGTCCTACTGCAACCATCTCAGTGTCATTGTCGCCTTCTTCGCACATCTGCAATTCGTTAGCAAGGAGTTCGACGTGATCTGACAGTTGGCTGACATAAATCAATGACCCATTTCAACACCTTGCGGTACTCGGATATCGGCCAGATATAGATGCTTTGGTACATTTCCGGCAGTGGCCGAGTGAGAAGATGGAACCTCGTCACAATTGCAGGGAATCCTAGATCACACTTAGAAATCGTACGGACGATTTTTTCTTTCAACCCTGTTTGAAAGTCAAGAGAGAAAGTCCGGGGAAGAGACTCACCAGGCCCGCTACCCCTCGCAGCCCAGAACAAATCCGCATTCTCACTCTTGCTGCAGTATATCTCCCTCGCATCGGCCGTAACGACATCGATGCCAACAATACTCTCACAAGCCCAGCCCCAATTCTTGCAGTTCCAACCCATCCCGCCCTGCAGCAGGAACCCACCCAGGCCAACATCAGGACAGTGCCCGCCAGCAAACATCCGACCCTTGGTCGCAAGGAACGCGTTGGCGACCCTCCCCGTCGCGCTGGGCGGGCAGCTGAGTATCCTGGTGCGATGGTCATACTCGAGCCCCTGGCCCTCCTTGCCCTCCGCGCCGTCAGGCCCCGTGGACGAGTGCTTGCCGCCCCGGAGCGCCCCCAGGTCGACGCACACGGCGTCGTCGCGCACGCTCCACCCGGCCCATGAGTGTCCGCCCGACCGCACCGAGACGCGGCAGCCCAGGTCCCGCGCGACCTGGACCGCCTGGCGGACATGCGCCGCCGACGTGGCGTGCACCACGGCGCGTGGGACACGGGTCTCAGTCGCCCGCCGGTGGTTAAAGACGTGACCCCACGCCGAGGCCAGAAACTCGTCCCGGGGCGTCGAGTCGCGGAAGACGATGGGCAGACCCGCGGGCACGCTGGTAGCCCCGTTGGCTGATGCTGAGCCGTTGGTCGTCATCGTTGTTCTAGTTGGTTTGTAATTCTGGTGCCCAGGTTGTATGTGGTCTTCAGCGTGTACACGAGTGAGCGCCGTTTTGTTGGGTAAATATACACCCAGGTCTAAGGACTATGGGTCCCAAAGCTTAGAATGCGAAAGAATAGGACTTGAAATACCCGAACCGCGCCACTTTTAGGTCGGCAGCACTGACTCGAGCTTAAATGTGAACGGACATACGCATGTTGGGTCCAGTTACCTTGGAATGCAATTTCTTGGGGCCAGATCAAATTCCCTGAAGCTCATTATCCAGTACGCCCTGTCGAATAAATACCATTTTCACCAATCATCGACACACAGCCAACCCCGGATTTGCGGATCTCAACCCGACCTTTCTATTCCGAGACAGTCTTGAGGCAAGCTGCATACTCGTCCCCACGTTCCGTGGCCAGAGCTCTGCGGGACAGGGTTTCCCAGCGGTTCTGCTGTGGTGTAGTGGTGCCGTTCCCGGGCCAAGGGTTCCCTCTCCATCGTCGACCGGGCCCACCTTCGGGATGCGGGCGGACGGACCTGCACTCGACGGAAGCTGGCTTCATAGGTTCATGCGGTGACGACAACAGTTGCAGACGTACATAGGCGGCCAGGGAATACATGGGCAGACAGGCAGGCACTTCAAGATGACAGACAGTCCTACAGAGTGAACTTGTGCGCCTTTGATAACTGATAAGTGTGCACACGGGTCAAGTGCAAGCGCTTGTCCTCTCTATTAAACAGACGAACCGCTTTATCCTCGCTAACTTCACCCCTTTGACCACCTGCCCGTCCTTTTCCTTCCCAGCTCAACATTATACAGGATAATGGCTACTCCTTATCGTACAAAGAAGGGAAGAAACCCATGATAACGCTTGTAGGACAGATGCTCCGTCTCAAGACCGCTAAGTATTTCCATAAGCCCCGGTAAGTAGCACTGCAAGACGCCGTCACCTCACAGTCGTCTCGTCGCTACCATCATGTGATAAGGAAGATGGTAGACCTTTCGGTGTATGCGCTTGAGGTAAAGCTTATAGGCGGCAATACTGAGATTGCTCGCCACCTCAGTCATCGGCGCGTTCTTGGAGACTACTATATTTCGCTCGTGTTTGATCGCTGGCGAGTTGGTTTACCGTCCATGTCCGTGCCCGTCGACACAGTCTTTTGGGTGCTCTTCTCTGTGCTCTGGCGCTTCTTGTTAAAGACTTTGCCGCCTCGACATAGCCTCAACACCTTCGCTGAATGTGTTCGTCGAAGATAGTCTCTATGTCGTGTCCTCTGAGTCCGCGTTCGGGGCTTTACTTTCATCGTGGTGGCACTTCCCCGACTTTCGATTTAATGGTCACTCGCTTTGGAGGCACCCTTGACACCCACAACATGGGCGAGGTTCGTCGCTGGCCGTGGACCAATTCTGGCCTTCCCTTTGCCTTTCGCTTTCCTAACTCCCGTGGTCGAGGGGGCAAATTTGTCTTGACTTGCCGATGACAGGGTGACGATCATAATCTCTGAGTTGTGTGTTCTTCGGCAATGGCGGGCATGCCCATCGCAGAACTCCCTTCCTCCCGGCTCGAATCTATGTTGCTGTCTTCCTGTTGGTTATACTCATGTCGTTCAGATTCAATCCGCGTTTTCTTCGACAACAGTGATTGAATGGTTTGGGGCAAGTTTGACCCGGAGAAAGTCTAGTCCTCCTCGGAATCGCTATCGTCCTGATCCACAAGGGCGCGGAAACGCCGGCTCGCCAGGTCTTCTTCGAGCCCGCCTTCGCTCTCGGGATCGAGGTAGCCCTCGCCTCCCATGAAGCTCAGGATAACAGGAAGGAAGACTAAAGCATGCGTGGCTGCGAACACCACGAGTGCGACCCAGATGCGGAAGTAGTAGATCTCAAAGATCTTGCTCCGAGTGAAAGCCAGCACGAAAACACCGAGTATCTTTGTAACAGTGATACCCGAGAAAACGGAGCCGCCCACGTTGACGAGCGCAGTCCACGCACGAGCATCGCGTCCTCGGAAGCGGTTCTTAGCGCGTTCCATAAAGGTGCGCGAAGGAAACATGAAGGCCCTCGCAATATGGGCGCAGAACTCGACCGCAATGCCCACGCAGATGATCAAGTTGACCAGTGACACAGCATTGAGACTGACATTGAACACCGCCATCGCACCGATTATGTCCACGATAGTCATCACTACCGCGATCGCTACAGCCGCACCAGTAAGGGCTGAGCCGAGGAGAATGGACGATATGACGAAAATGATACCGATTGCGGCGCTGAGCAGGCCTGCTGTCAACCCGACGATTGTAACATACTGGTCAAAGAATATGTAGAAGACACTGTATGGGAATACTTCTGCCCCTGTCGAACGGCTCACATCACGAGCAATCCGCCTGGCAGAGGTGTAGGCATTGATGAAGTCATCCTGGCTGCGCAGGGGCGAGTGCATCGTGCGGAAGTGGCTTGCAGGGATAGTCTCTTTCTCTGCGTCCACAACGACGGCAGATCCATAGGACGCTTGGCCGCCAAGTGGGCAATCCTCAGTAGTTGGCGCAGAGAGGAACTTCTGGAGATAGTGGATAAATTCATCTCCCTCCGGCATCCCTGAAAGTGTAATATTCCAAGCTGGGTCTCGATCCTGAAAGCAGGGGGATCCCTTCTCGACACAGCACTCTTCAAACTGAGGGTTGAGCCAAAGGAAGAAGTCGTCAACCCAGCTCGCGGCTGGAGACGAGATGTACGAGACGTCGGTGCGCTTGCGTTCTTGCTCCAGAACGTTGGTGAGCGATAAGGAATCACAAGTAGTGAACCTCGCGCAAATCTGTCGCTGGTGCTTTCGTTTGGTCGCATCGACGTCCTTGGCCACGAAGTAAACAGGTGGACCAGAGTCGAAATAGTCGTAGAGATCGTTGAAATACGGGATCAGGTACGAGTCATCAGGAATGGCTACTCTCTGATCAAGCCCTAACTTGACCTCAGGAATGAGAGCAACGCCGGCAGCAAAAAAGCCCAGGAAAATCGCGATGATCGCCACTTTGACCTTCTTGCCCAACAAAGCAGGCGCATAATAACGGATGATGAACCGCTGGAGGAAGCCCTCCTCAGGCGCCTCATACAATCGGGCGCCCAGGTTGCCGTTGCTACCATCGAGATGAATCCTGGCCGCTTTGATGGTGATGAAAGGGAAGCAATCCATTCTCGAGTCCTCGACCCGCCTCTGATTCATTCCGAGCAGCGAGATGAATAGCGTGACTTGCAAGAGGGCGTTGATGAATACAGCACCAGCCGCATAGATGGCAAAGTTACGCACAGCCGGCATGCCAACAAATGCACCGAGAGCGAAGGACACCGTCTCTGTGATCGCGGAAAGAAGTATGGAGGGACCCATACGCCCCAGCGCCTTTGCGACGCGCAACTCGATGTCGTCATCAGGGTTTGTGATGTTGACCCGCTCGAATTCATGGACGATGAGGAAGATATTGTCCACTCCGACAGCGAGCACGATGAATGGGATAACGTCGACAATAATGAGTGTCGCCCTCAGGTTCGCCCACGAAAACATACCGATGGATGCGCTGATCGACATGAGGACAATGATGATGCCGGCCACACCAAGAGAGAACTTGGACTCGACGATGCTGACGGCGGGGTTCCTGATCATATCCCTGATTGACAGGGTCGTGGAGCCGAGGGCGATGGATGCGTAGAGGAACATGATTATGTAGCTGATGACAATAATCTTGGCATCCGTGTTGGTGGTCTTGTTGAGCTCCTCCTCCAGGCTGATTTCTGTGGAGAATGACAGCCTGAGACCCCTGGTAGCTGCCTCCTTCTGTGTTTCAAGCAGAAGGTTTTTCATGGCCTTCTCCCAGTCCATAGCTCGAGCAAGCTCGGGTGTGCCCTCCGCGAAGTTGTTGACAACCCAAGTCACAGTCATTGCAGGGGCGTCGATCACGTCGCCCGTGTCAGAGTAGCCCCCGAGGATCATGTTTGGTTCAAGGGGCTGACCGTAGGCCGGCCGGCACTCCGCTGGTGCTCGAGCGCATTGCCGTAGCTGATCTTGCCAGCCTTTCTTGCTTATAAGCGCCGGCTCGTTGTCGAAATAAGCGGCCACCGACTGAACCACACAAGCAGACCCGGTCGGCTTGTAGCAAACATCGTGCAGCTTCATCCTATAAGTCTCACTCTCGAGCTGTGAGATGCTCTTCTCTACTTCGATCCACCAGAGCAGCGTCTCGTAAGTGAGAACCGGGCCTGGCCCCGAGGGCAGGGTGTCATTGACGAGGAACACCTTCTCTGCTCGGTAAAATGGGCCGAAGTGGGAGTCAAAGAACTCCTTCTCTTGGGCAGCAGACGAGGTTGGAGCGACCCATAATCTGGCGGGGTCCTTCTCAATCTCGAAACGCACCCAGCCAGCGCTGAGGACTATGACAGCAATAAGACAACTTGTGACTGTGATGGCGGGAAACCGCGCAGCCCAGTGGCCAAGCCTGAAAAAGGCGGTGTCACACCAAGTATTCAGCCGGTAGGGCCTGGTAGGCCGGTCGAACATGGCACCGTTCTGCACCAGCCGGCCCTCGTCATCCTCATCATCGCTCGCGTCGATTCCACCCTGGAGCAGAGTTCTTTCCTCCTGGAGACGCGCGGCCCGCTTGCGGTACCATACGTGACCAACAATGGCCACGGCGAGAGTCAAAAGTAGAATGCTGTAGACGAATATTGAAGCAAACGAGAGACATGGCAGCACCCCAACCTTGCAGGAGCCGGCCTCTTCGACCTCAGGCAACTCAGGACACACTTGCGGGCAGTCAACGCAAGCGCAACGGAAGTTTGGATCTTGGTCATTGCATTTCTTGGGTGTCATGGGGAGGGGGTCCATCTCTGGCTCCTTGTATGAGACCGGGAAGTTGATCTGGAACGGCGAGCCGACCAGCTTCTCGTCGCCCAGGTATTTGAGGAACTGCGTGTAGTTCTTCGCGCCGCCTCCGATGAGCTTCATGGCCTCGCTGTTGCTTGGTCCAAACTTGACATCCTTGCAGCTGTCGTAGAAACCGGTACCGTAGTCTGCGGATATGAGCTGGTCGAGCTCTGTCACGAGTGTCTTGTCGTTCTTAGACATGGTATTTGTCACGTTTATGAAGAGCGACTGGTCGGGAGAGCAGGTGAAAGTACAGAAGAGGTTATAGAAGTTGTCCTTGCAGGCCGGACATGACGATACGATCGTATTCGCAGTGGAGAGTTCATCTTTAAGCGAATCGACCTACACGCAGAATACGTCAGTCAACCGAGGCAGAGGGGAATATGGCAGCAACACAAATGGACCAACCTGTTCCTTGGTGCAACATATTGGGCCGTCATTCCATTTGGGGCCGCACAGATCTACCAACTGATTCCTTAGGTCGGTGTCGGGCTCCTCGGCAAGGCCATTGTCGACACAGGGGAGCTCTTTTCCAAAGAAGCTCTTCTTGCCGCAGTGATCGCGGATGGCGCAGCGTCCAGCCTCGTGTTTCGGAGTGTACAGCTCGTCGGCCATTCCTAGGCCGGCGAGTAGAGCCAGGGCAGCGGTTTTGGCCATGTTGACCATGGAATGCCGCTGGGCGGCGGTGAGTAACGGTACAGTACAGAGCGCAAGCGACGAGAAGTGTCTCCTACACCTGGCGGATGGATCGATTAATGATAAGGACGAAGTAGCTCTGGCGGTGCGTGATGGCGATGGTTGGGTGTTGTGACGGGACGAGCGCCGCGGAGGCAGGGGAAGCTGATCCCTGTCAGTGTTGCCGTGGTCGGGAGGGAACCACTGTGTCGTGCGTCATCATGCGGAACCGAGGTGTTCCGAGGGACCTGGAGCCACACCCAAATTTACAGTGGGCGCATGTAAAGCTTATCAGGGGCCCTTTTGTCACGCGCCAACTCTGTCAACCATCACCTGCAAATGCACAGCAGTCTTCTTGACCAGCCCTTTTGACATGCGTAGCTCCGTAGGTAGGTAGTCTACCTTGGTAGCTATCATCTCCAATAGACAAATTCCGTCCAGGAATTCTCCGACAATTAGGGTCACACAAGGACATATCGGGTTCGTGAAAGGTTATGTTTACTTGGACACCCGATCACCAATGCTTCAAGCCTGCTGTGACGATTCGACTCATCGCATCATCTTCCATGTCATGGCAGGAACAAATCCGAAGGACGCCATTCGACCTCATGCAGGGCAAACATCTTGTGGGGCAGCATGCCACCCCATCTCCTTGGAAAACGCAGCCCTAGCACGGTAGATATGGTGTGCACCATGAATACCGGCACAGAGAGCAGACGTTGAGCATATAAGGCTAGCATCGAAGAGCTCGTCAAGGTGCCTAACCACAGCAGGAGATCGAACGGGTAGATCCGAGAGTTTGTGAGACCGAAGCAGCGCAGCGTCGCGGAGAAGACAGCCAGAATGTGAATGTTGAATGCGATCACGCAGGACACCGGTAGCCTGGGTTCACAGCCCACTCGTCGGGCTAACACTCTCCACGAAAGCGTTGTAATCGACTAGCGTGTGAAGTTCTGGACCCAGGAAGTAATACTCGCATGCAGACAGCTGGTTGTCTTGGGCCAACGACGCATAATTTTCTGGGAGGCACCTTTCCCCCTGCAAAAGCAGCGCGGCGTATCGCGAAAGCATTTCAGCCGCACATGGAATCTCGCCTTGGTGAGGCCTGGCATATCCCACGAAGAAGAGGCAATGGCCCAGGCCTGGTGGGAAGCAATTCAGGAACCATTCTCGTGGGTTGTTCGAAACTGGTACGGCCAGCCATGGGAAATCCGCGCGGAAGCCGTTGCAGAGGACGGTAGTGTTCGAACAGGCGCTGCTCGACCGTGCCATCGGCCAGAACAAAGTCGCATACAGTGCCACGCGCCCTCACTGTCGGGGCTACCAGTACCTCAATCTTTCGCTGCTGGACGGCCTCACACATCCTCTGGTTCTTGGTCACGTACGTTGCCTGGTCGTTCAAGAGCGGCGCAGACCGAGTGCTCTCGAGACACATTTGTGACAGTGTGGGGTTCAGAACCGCTTTTGTGCTCCAGAGGAGCCGCCGAAATCCATCTAGAGAATCCCAAGTATTCAGAAAGTACCGAATCTTCTGAAGCCTGTTGTGATGGCTACTCTTGAACTCATTGAGGACACACAGCATTTGGCTGAGCAAGAAGCACAGGGGGAATCCAGCTCTGATTCACTCCCAGATGCTCCAGGGTATCCAGAAGCTCCAAGCCTCTGTCACATCTCCAGCGGAGAAGCTATTTTGTATGCGCTTAGACGTGTGCCAGTCAGTTTGTGTGTTCGATTAGCCCAGCAGCATGAAGTTCTCCGACGACTGTCGAGAGATGGACGCTCAACTGCCGCTGAGCTCAGCGCAGCCACGGGTTTCGATGAGCTCTTGATAGGCAAGAGTCCCCACACCTTTAGTGAAAGATCGCCTTCATTTTGCTGAGAATCCCAAGCAGTACAAATCATGAGACCGTTGACCATAACATTGATTGTCGTGCAGTCGGGGCCGCGGGAGTATGAAGCTAATGTTGCAACTCGTTTCTTTGCAAGCCAAGGTTTAGTGGGTGGTTGCAAATATCAGTGAGTTCATGGTCTTCCCGAGACTGTCTGGATGTCGCCGTGATGTGATTGCACAAAAAAGCATAGATCTCATTATGAGGGCTGGGAGTCATATGGGGCAGTTTGGGTACTGGGTGCGAGACGAAGTCACAGACCCGTTTGAGGCGACCTTTGGCACACCGCTCTTCGATTTCCCCCAAGAGCAACATGAATACGGACGGGCATTTGAAAACTTCATGGCTGTGCGCCAGTTACATTCTACACGTTGGTTTAATGTGTTTCCCACGCGGCCTAAGATCAAAGGTGTAGAAGCAATATATTGGTGTTCTCTCTCTCTCTTATATATTAAAAGGAGAAGTCTAGCTAGGCTATAGGGGTTTGCCTGGAGGGGCTATTAGTGCTAGCTTCCCGCTCCTGCTGCTGCAACAGAAGGAGCCATTACTAGTGACTCAGATGTACTGCTCGTCGTGTCGGCGGTGGCCAAAGACACTGGGCTCGGGAATTCCGAAGGGCCATACCTTCGCAAGAGTACCGCGGCCGCGTCATTGTCCAGGGCCAACCAAGCCTGGTCACCAACATGGATCTTGATGGCGCCGAGGCGATGGCTGCCGACTTCTTCACTCCACAACCCATCAAGGGAGCACGGTTCTATTTGTGCAAACAGATAATGCATTACTGGAACGACAAGAAAGTAATCGAGATTCTCCGGAATACAGCCAAGTCCATGAATTGGGAGCATTAAACACTGCTGATCGACGACTACGTGCTCCCGGAAGAGAAGGTTGGCCTGCAGGCCACTTGCATGGTGAGAAAACCTTTACCCGGAATGTTTGTGAGACTGACCTGTCTGAGTACGATGATGGGAAATGGCGGATGTGAGCGCACCGGGACTCGGTAGGAGAGCATAACCTCAGCCGCTGGACTCAACATCGTACGGATTTGGTATCCGGCTGGCGTCAAGGAAGGAAGCGGTGGCGTGATTGAATGTCGGATCAACTGATCCCTCATAACACTTTAAAGCGTCTGGCATTCCGGGGGCGTAGGCTGACTCTGTAAGTCCTGAAGTAAAATCTTACCTTATCCTCATGTCTTTCCTGGGTCTTGAGCGTTTACGACTGCATGAAGGCGCTGCGTATGGCTACGGCTGTATACGGAATAGAAACGGAACCAGAGGTTTCCACGGAACCAACATCCTAATCTGGAAGTTACTACGGCGTGGTGATACAAATACGGGCCAATCCCCAAAATGGCGTTATATTTAGAAAGACTTTCAATGTGGAATTTCTTTGCTTCCGCAGTGGTACGGACACAGACTCGTTTGGCCAATAGTAAATTTGGTCAGGGAAGCTCGAATTGTTCTTCTCGGATCACCAAGCCAGACAGCCGGCCCGTGACGACCCACGCTTCAGTCCCCTTCCTAATTGTTACCATAATAGACCTGACCAGTCACATGCTCAAAGAGTCTCCGACGATATCAAGGAGCAACTACAACTAACCTCCCAGGGTTATCTCCAATCCAGGTGTGCTAGAAGGGGCGGCCCTAAAACAAGTTGGTGTAGAAGGCAATCATGCAAGAAACGTTCCCATTTAAGGTTAACTATAGGGAAGTACATTATAGGATGTTCTTTTATACAAGACGACCATGTAGGAGGGTGTGAGCGGTCGGCTCTTATAAGTGCTGGATTCGAAGTCTGGGGGACTTCGAATTGTGGTCTTTTGGCCGAGACGTCTGCGCAGCACTGCAGTCTCCGTCTCAGGGGGCATCTCATACCAGGATGTTTTGTAAGAGGTTGTTCAGTGGGGAGGGTTATAGACTGAGCTTGCGAGGGATATGGCTCGTGTAGCGTGCTTACATAGGTTCAATCACCCGAAGCTATCTTAATATAGGTTGGTCTGTTAGAAATTCTCTAAGCTGGATTATCTAGAGAAGATGTACCTTTTGAAGCATTTACCTGATATTTATAAGGTCTTAGTACCTGGGCATAGAAGTCAAGAATAATTGCTTCAAGCTTGGCTAGCTCTGGGCCACGTCACGCTCTGCTGACCCCTGTGGCCTCTCGGGGGTATGACTATTTTAAGTTGTTTTGTAAGACGTAAACTTATAGGACGGTATGCTGAAGGAGGTCATTTTAGAGAAGGGTGTCCTAGACGATGGTGTCGTAGCTTGAGTTTGTGCTGCCCCCTTCACAGTAGCTGGCTGCTGGAGAAGTGAATGCTGTTTTATAACGAGACTTAGTCACTGGGCCTGTCCCTCTGTTTGAACAGGTTGAGGTAGCTGTTGTTGATCTACCGCGCGATACGAAGCGGTGAGTCACGTCGCTCTGGGCTCAGGCTAAGCCGTAGCAGCATGGTCGAGGGGCATGCGAGGATTTGTTGGCACATGGTCTCCATTGAGGGTGACTTACTGCGCCATGAAGCTTGTTGATCTGTATCGCTGCGACCGTCTACACGTGGTCATCAGAGATCGACTGTGACGGTGTGCTGAGGAATTCTAACAAGCCCATCTTTCTTGCACGTTCTTTAACAACTCTATCAAATTCCTTCCGATCTATCCAGAACACTTTGCTGATTTACTAGCATCTGTTCAACTTCCCATACACAACAAACATTCCCAAATTGCTCCAACGATGCAACCTCATCAAGTTCGATGCCATGATACAAGAAAAGCCATGCAACAGGACAATTCAAATGCCTAAACAGATCCCACAAGAGCGCCAACGCAAACAGCCTCACGACATCTCATCGTCCCCCGTGCCTTGCCTATGCCCTCCCCGTGACCACGAACTGTCCTGTCTCGGTCCGAACTCTCCATCCAGCCCTTTTGAGCGCCGCACCAACATCTTGCCGCATGCGCGACACCCCGCCAGAGCTGTGATTACCCAGCCCCGTGACTACGGTGAAGCCCTCACCGGACCGGGCCCGGCGGGCCCTGTCTTCGCCGAGGGCGGCCCACCATGCCTGGGTACGCTCGAGGGCGATGCGCACCCCGTCCGCGACGGGCACGCCGTGCAAGTCAATGTGACCTGCCGAAGAGTTGTCGTCGACCAGCGCCTCGTAGGCCTCGCTCTGCGCCGCCTTGGACCGCCCCAGCTGCTCGCGCGCCCTCTCTGCTAGCACCCCGGCCACGGGCCTGAACAGCGCGTCTGACTTGCCCCGCCGATAGGCAGCTTGTGCTGCGGTGAAGGACTCCGCCGTCGTCGCGCGGGCATCGGCCGCGTCACGCGCCAGCTCGGTGTATGTCTTGCGTGGCCGGTTGCTGGGCTGGACGGTCTGCCACTCGGTGGAGGCCTTGAGGGCGGGGGTATTTGGGGCGGATGCTGCCGCGGCATTCGAGGCGCTCGGGGATGGCATCAACCTCGGGAGCGAGCTGCGGCGGGTCAGGGGGCGAGAGGCGGCCAGTGCAGGTGAGACAGGGCTGCTGGCTGCTTTGTCCTCTGCATCCAAGTCAAGGGGCTTGAGTCGGTACTCGACATCAAGCCTTGCCTTGCCAGCCTTGTCCTTGGCTGTCTCCGCCCTGGAGCGGCCTTGCATGGAGTCAGCTGAGTGCCCATGCAGTCTGAGAAGGTGGCAAAAGAAGATAGAGAGTTGTTGACCAGGGTACCACAAGGGAGGCCGTGATCGACTTGCCTTTCTTGCGCCCAGTAGTATGGCCATCGCCCCGGAAAGCTCCTTCGATCCCCTTTGGGCGGAGGCCATTGTCCTCCAGAAACTGGGTGCTGAGAAGCTCCTCACAAGCCTTTGTGAAGTCCCCGTCAGCTTTTCTCAGCGCGAACCCGACGTCCATGTCCTTGAGGAGGGGAAACATGATCTTTAGCTCAGCGATCTTGCCATCCTCGTCGAGGGCCAGGACTTCAACGTCCTCGTGCAAGTCTAGCGCGTCGAACTGCCCGGACAAAGAGTCGCTGGGATCAGTCCTGGAGGAGATGTCGGTGCAGGGCTTGGACCCTGAGTTGGATTGCGACGAGTGGGTGTTGGCAGGCCCCTCGATCGCCGAGAGGCCATCTGCATCACCGTCCACACCACTGGCGTTGAAGCGAGACGCCTCTTCGGCCTCGGCATCCTTGGAGAGACCTTGCAGGATGGCCCGGGCGTCTTCAAACTGGATGACCAGGTCGTAGTCACCGACGATAGCAATGATGAGGGACTCATCAAGGGCAGAGCGAAACTCGTCCTAACGGGACATTAGCTGAGGACCAATACGCATAGGGGCCGGGCCATATCTGGGCGACTTCTCAGGATGGGCTGAGGTCAACAACACTCCGACTTACAACCAGGCTGTCCATCAGCGAGGCCGCATCGGGAACTTGGTCATGGTCATCCCCCATCCTCCCGCCCCTGTTGTCTGTCTACCTTGCAAAACAGGAGCAATAGATACAGATGCAGACAGTGATGGAGTACACGTAGGCAGGGTCATGTCCAGGGGTTGGTGTTGCTGTCCTATCATAATCGGCCGTTTGCAGGGTTGTTTGGCGGTCATGGGTTGAACAACACAGAGGGTGATGATTCAGTTTTGGCATTGGTTCGTGGACGCACAGGGTGCCTGATCCAGTTTAGCGCGACAAAGCCAGGAGCTTGCTTATGTTCTCTGTGAATGGGCCTTCTTGGCCTTGATTTGGGTGATGTCCCAAGCCATTGAGTCGGGCCATTGTCCAAGCCTGTCTTCTTGATCACTTCCAAATTGCCATCAAGAAGAGCATCAGATTGTGATCAACAACACGGAACAGCATAGCTCATGGCCAGAATGTTGACGGCTTTGCGTCACAGAATAGCAAAAGAAATGCCAAGCGTTGCAGCCTCGGAAGGGGCGTACGAGCCTCAACCAAGGACACCCTAACATGAGCTTGACCTACGTGGCAGCCGGTACCTATAGATTTAAGGTCTCCTCGTCAAAGTCCGAGGATGTGATAGGGTACGAGAAACCCCCCTGGGTACTTGGACATTCTGGATATTTTTATCTGCACGGCAATGCTGACTGCCGGTAGAATCAGGCTGCCTGTCTGGCAGGTAGGTCCTTTCACAGTTCGTAGTGTAGATGGAGCAATTTACATGACCCAGCTCACATCACTCCCCACCTACACCCAAGGTCTTGTGATGTCTTGTCGCACTGGCGCCATGTCCATCAGTCCGGTCAGCCGAGGTCAACAATTGCTGCTCGTAACTGACGCAGTCTCATTTCATCGGTGCCAGCGCCGCGGGCCCGTCCAGAGCCGGCCTCCACTGACAGCAGCACGGCTCGGGTGCCAGAGACGGGGCTGCTGAGCCAACGGGACCCCGCGGACGTCACCAAAAGATCTACGCAGCACCCCTGCACTCGGCCGGTGGGGTTGATCCACTCAGGAAAGGCGTCCGAAGCTCCCGAAGGCAACGCTTGCATGTCGCCCTGGTGCTCTCGTGGTGTAGAGATATCCCGCGTCGTGGTGCCAACGGCCAGCATTGGAACATCACGTCTGGGTAGAGATGAATGATCTGACAGGGGACGGGCCCATGACTGTCCGACGGCCATGTCTCTTGCTGCTGACCACTTTGCCCGTCTCTTACCCACGTCACTTACACCAAGACCCCATCTCGCAGGCTCTGGTGAGCAGGCCGTGACTCGCGACGTCCTACACTGCATCACAAGTAATAGACAGGTTCATAGGTCCAGTCTGCACCCACTCGTACTGTTGGACCCGAACAGCCTCACCTCGACAAGGGGAACCGTCCGTATGGTGGCTCCACCTGGCATCGTCTTCCCTGTCTGCATCAATATCAACCTTACCACAAGACCGACGCCCCAGGAGCTCCCACCACCGCGACCCGGTCTGCTGGTCCTGAGCCGCCATCAAGCCTGCATCGAGCCTGCATGCTCAGGTGGCCACAGCAAGGACACTCCCGCGATATCCCTATGAGCCGAGCTCGCCGCTCCTGTTCTAGCCTGTGCAGATTTATGCGTCCAGCCTCCTCGGCTTGTGATACGGGCAGCTGCTAGGCTCAAGGTGGACTGCAACAAGGCTCGCCCTCTACCACTCGGCCCTAGTTCTGTTTCAGATATCCTCACACCCACGCATCTGCGCATTGAACCAAGGCCCCTAAGCTCCGGCCCGTCACTCTGTCGCCGCTGCCAGCTCCCGACTGCATGCCTGCATAAAGATCTGCCTCCCCTGGTGACCAAGCACCACCTACACAGTAGCAACGCAGCCCTCTCACATTGCAGCCCAGTTCTTTCTACCCTTTCCCATCATCTGGTTGCTTGCGGTTCGCATCGTGTCGGTTCCCGGGTCTCGCACTTGGAGAACACCCATCGAGATATACGCCGTCAGGGAGAGACCAGCCAGCTGGCATTCGGCCTTGGCATGAAGGGCACGATGGCAACCGACAACAAGCACCCATTTTGGGGTTACCCGGCCCCGATCAAAGGGTGAGTGACCGGAGCCGCCTATCTGACAGGCCTTGGCAGAGCGCCCCAGGCTCTCGTCCTGGGCGAATCCACCATTTTCCCCAAAATATGGAGAAGAGGCAGGCGGGCTAACTGGACCCCAGGCCGGAAGTTGCGTACAAGGGCGAGCGCAAGTCGAACCCGGCTATGCGAGGATGGATCCTGATGCCGGCAGCGTACCTGCTCGAGCAGGTGCGCCCTCTCAGGGAGATGATCTGGTCGAATGCCGGCTTCTCCTCCCTGCGTAAGCTCCGCGAGAAAATCGAGGATTACGAACCACTCCATGATCCCACTGTGGTGCCACTTGATCATAGGCTGCTCTTCGCGACCAATGGTAACGGGGTTCCTCACGTTAATGGCAATGGCAACGGGAATGGGAACATATTGCAACGAGGTGCAGAGGCCTCGGCGGGCTCATCTCCTCACACTATCTCCCCCACCAGCTACTACTCGGCTAAAACGTATCGCGAACTGTACCTGAAAGGCGATCTTACGCCTACCGACGTCGCTAAGGCCATACTGCCTCTGATTCGGCGGGACATCGAGCCCAAGGGCTCTCACCACCTCATTTTCTTTGACAGCAAGGCCGAGCTAGTTCTCAAAGCTGCCGACGAGTCGACTCAGCGCTATCGCGAGAACCGCTCCCGTGGTCCGCTCGATGGCGTGCCTTGCGCCATAAAGGATGAATACGACCTCGACGGATACAAGTGTTGCCTCGGATCTGTGAATGACTACACTGCAGACCTTGCTGATGAGAACGACAGCATCACGTCCTGGTGCGTCAAGAAGCTGTTGGAAGCGGGTGTCGTCATCGTGGGGAAGACGAGCATGGTCGAGTTTGGGCTCGACACTCCTGGAAACAACCCTAACTACGGCACCCCGCGCAATCCTTTCAATGAGGACTACTACACGGGCGGATCCTCCTCAGGCACGGCGGCGGCTATTGGGTCCGGGCTGATCCCTATAGGGCTGGGTAGTGACGGGGGTGGGAGCATACGGATCCCGGCGAGCTTCTGCAACGTCTTCGGGCTCAAGCCGACCCACGCGCGCGTCTCGTTCTGGCCCAGTGCCAACCACTCCAACACGTGCGCTGTCAATGGCCCCATGGCCGCCGACATGGAGTCACTGGCCACGCTGTTCGAGATCATTGCCAGGCCGCACCCGGACTCGCCCTTCGCCTTCCCCAGCGTCCCGAGGCTGCCTCCAGCGGAGACGTTGCTCGCTCAGACGCCCGGCCGGCCCAAGACCCTTGGTGTCTGCCGCGCATGGTTCAACGACTGTGCACCGGCGGTCAGGGAGTTGTGTGAGGCCATGGTGGACACCATGGTATCCAAGCACGGGTACAAGGTGGTTGACATCGAGATTCCATTCCTGGCCGAGGGACAGTTCGCGCACGCGATGACGGTTTTGACGGATGCGTCCACCTTGTTGCCCAAGTACGACAACCTCACCTATGCGAACCGGTAAGTCTTGCGTGTGGCGTTTCTCCTGTCTTCACAAGCCCCTCGAAGTAGACAAAAAAGCTGACTGTAACCATTTCTGCCCAGAATCCTACTTGCCCTGGGCCGTACAACGCCGGCAACAGACTACCTCCTTGCGCAGAAGATGCGACGGTGCCTCATGTCGCACCTATCGTATCTGTGGCAACAGTACCCAGGGATGCTGATCGTCACGCCGACCACAGCGTGCGCCGGGTGGCGGATCCGGGACGGCGGTAAGGCGGGCAGCAACAATGGTGGCGAGATGCGGGTGGGCATCTCGGACGGCGATAAGACCATAGAGACGATGCGGTACGTGTGGATGGGCAACTTCTGCGGCCTGCCGTCCATAAATGTCCCTGCAGGCTACGCGAGTCCGGATACCAACGGCAAGGGGGAGAGGGTAGCGGACAAGGGCACCGTCGGCAAGATCCCCGTGGGCTTCATGGCCACGGGCGAGTGGGCATCTGAGAAGAGCCTGATCGAGTTTGGGGTCGAGGCCGAGCGGGCTGGCGCCGAGTGGAGGGAGAGGCCCAAGGGGTGGGTTGATGTTGTTGAATTGGCTAAGAAGGCGAAATAGGCTGCCTCTGAGGTGGCCACCTAGAGGAGTGACGGCTTTATTAGCGACCGGCCCCTTTGCCAAGCACGGCCTAGGCTTGTGGGCTTCATCGTGGACCTCGTCGCGCGGGTCTGTCCCGCGTCTGCACAATCGCGTGCACAGGTGGGTTTTGGGTGAAACTACCCGTGGACCGTGTTCACTTTTTTAGGTGTTGTTTTCTTTCGGAGGGGGCGGGGTGGATTTTCATTTCCTCAAAAACAAAGAGACCATTCCTTTACAGATACCACGGGGCTTAGAAGATGGACGTCGGCGGAGGAATGTGGCGAGGGTTTTCATATATACCACGATCCTTCCCCCGATGATCACGATCACGGAGTTGCATATTTTAGACAGAGGGTGCGGTTATGCATTAACGTTATTCGATGGTTCTTCTCATCCGACCCGGGCTCATCTTGCTGAGCTGAACAGGTGTGGACGTGGAAGGTAAGCGGTAAACACTCAGCTCACCACAATGAGGTGATCACCGCCGTCCACGCCTTCAACTAGGATAGTGTCAAACACCACGCCGGTATTCCTATACCAAATGGACTCGACTTCCTCACCGTCCACCGTCACGGAAGGCTTGCTCCCCTGCTGCACAACAGGCAAGACCAAGCTCCCTGCTGTCCCGACAGGCGTGCTCACACTCGCATTGTATCCACCCTCCTGCGCGACGTCCCAACGAGCTTGGAACTTACCCAGGGCCGTCATGAACCCGCCCTCAGCAAAGCTCAGCCCACCAAACTGCGGCGCAAAAGACCACGCACTCCCAACGCGCGCGGTAACGGTCAGTCCCAGCACAAACTCGGTCAACGCACTGGTAGGGCCAGATGACCACCCGTGCGCATGCGAAACATAGCTGAAATCATTTCCGTACCCTCGGCTCCACCGGTAGCCAAAGGTCCCATTGACAAGATAGCCCTCAACGACGGTGCTCTGCGTGCCGTTGGCGTGATCGAGGTACCAACCCCAGCTCGTCCGGATGAGATCCAAGGCACGCTCGGTCTCACCAGCCGCCAGGTGCGCCTGGATCTCGAACGACGAGATGAAGGGGCTGATGTTGCCGGGGAGCTCCGGGGCCTCGGCGCCGATGGGCGTCCAGTTGTCCGTCAGGCGCGACGAGATGGACCGTGCCGTGGAAGTGTTGGCGCCGACGACCCCAAACAGCACCGCCATCGCGTTTGCGTCCTGCGGGTGTAAAGCCGTCGCCGTCGCGTTGTCCCTAAAGGCCCCGTAGCTTTCGTCGAAGCAGTGCGCCAGCGTGGCGTTCTGCAATGCCGCCGCGCGCTGGGTCCAAAGGGCCGGGAGGTCGGTTGTTGTGTTACTGCCGTCGCTGCTACTCCCCCCTTGCCAGGCTGCCAGGTCTGCGCCCGTGGTGAGCGTGCGGTACAGGATCATCTGCGCCGAGGACATGTTGAAGCCCGTTTGCCAGCGCGCCCAGTCACGGGTGCCGGTGACGTTGAGCAGGCCCGAGGGTGAGGGCTGCACCTTGGCGTATATATAGTTCATCGCGGCGAGGTAGCCGTCCCAGTTGCGCGCGAGGAAGTCCGTGTCGTTGGTGTATAGCACGTAGTTATACGTCCCAATCATAGTCCACATGTGATATGTATCGCTGCCCTGCTGGAGCAGAGGCGGACCCGCCTCGGGGAACGAGCCGTCCTTGTTCTGATAGTCGTACATGACCTGTAGCGCGTTGCGCACGCTGTCGAGGTCGCCTACACTCACGAAGGTCGATGGTACGGCAATGCCCATATCGCCTGGCCAAACCGCGCGATCGCGCTTTGCCCCATCGACGATGATTGTGTCTCCTGGGCCCAGGGTCCCGTTGTTGACCCAGCCTGTATTGACGAATGGGACCCAGCGCCCTGTGTTGACGGGTACGGCGTTGGTTTGAAGCGTATACGCTCCGCTATACCAGATCTTGTTCAAGAGATCGTCGGAGCTGTGGAAGTAGCCCTGATATGCCCTCAGGTTGGACCACGTCGGCTGGAAACCGATCTCGAGTTCTATGGAGGATACATCCACCGATGCGGACTCGGATATCAGGAACAGAGTGAGGTAGCGGAAACCTCCTCGGAGTTTCTCGTCAGGCATCGTGTAGGTCACCATCCCCGAGCCGGTGAAGTCGGAGTAAATGGCTCCATCCGGACCAACGAACTTGCCATTGGAAGCGTCGGACCACTCCCCTATCCAGTTCTTGGCCTCCGTAAAGGCCAGCCCAACCGCACCACTGCTTGCCCCCGAGGGAGTATACTTGAGCGTGACGGTCCCGCCGACTTCCTTGCCGAAGTCAAAGACAAGTTTGGACCCATTGGTGGACAGGTGTGCCGACCCGTTCCATGACGATATGATGCTCCCATCGGTGGCCGACAGCACGGAACTGGGAGAGACGGTCCGTGACTCTGGCGCGTAGTTGTTGACGTCCCATTCCCCCGGAAACGCAGCTTCGGAGATTGCGCTGCAGGTGGTGTCCCTCCAGCACAACTGCCCGAGAGCACTAGAGGCCAGGAAGCCAAGGATCACCGTCAGGGCCATCATATTGAAGTGCTGATATCTAGGGGCATCGCAGGTTGCATCCCAAACCCCGTGTCTAGTATTTCCCCATCGTGTTATACCGTGTCGGTCAACCTCAACGCCGGCAAAGGAGCAGGGGCCGTCGCCCAATGACCGTTCTGGCGGCCAATTTTGGCGTTGATTTCCGCGTCGCTCGGTGCATTTTGGGGCCCGAGATTCACTGGCAAATTCGGAAGCCAGAGTAGATGGTTTTCGTCATACTCATTTGGCTAAGGGCTACATGGGTGAGGGAAATGGAGACCCTCTTGAACGGTGTGTTCGGGCGAGAGTAGCTAGGTAGCGAGTCTGGGGAAGCTGGGGAAGACCCCTGAATAGCGCGGGGAGATGCCCAGCGGGGGCGACAAGCTCGCTTCAATTGTGCCGAGATCGGGTAGGCAATTAATAGTCCCCCACAACGGTGCGGACGGGCTCGGTCATCATAGACAGCCTTGTACGTTCGGTCATGAATTTCTCAGTCTTACTAACATCTGAAGCCTGTCCACACTTTTGCCTCGGTTTCTGGAGATAAAGGACCTGCTGGTGGTTCCTGTAAATGAGACCTGAGATTTCCCAGGCCATTTGGAACTCCAGGAGGTGGCTTGCACAAAACGAATCGTGCCCCAATAGACCTGACTGCATTTTTGGCAAGGGGAAAACCCACGTCAAGATCTGTCGATCACACAAAATGGAATTTCGTCCTTGTAGAATATTGAGTTCAAGCACCGGGTAAGCCTCGGCCATGACCGAACACCGGAAAATCTTCTACGCGAACAACACGTTATAGCGCTGTATCCATGCTCCCCGCAGAACGGTGACCAGGATGAAGAAGCGTTGCATTATTACGCCGTGATATTTCTAGATGGATCCATCTGGCTTCCAAGGTTCGTGGAAGACGCGAAGAGAAGAGGCAAAGTCCTTGGAAACCTTGGAAGAATCTCGTCTCAAGTATGGGACTCGGTCGATCATCCGTGCTACTACCTAAACCTTAAGAAGCACCATGCACTCCCTCGACGGGATGAACGCCCGCTAATATGATCAGACCCGTAAATCTGGGGGAGCCGCCGAGGAAGCTACAGCACCCCTCCATCTCGGTTTCGTATAGACCCTACACATACTTCTGTCTCGGGCGTGTTGAGCTCTTATGCAATTCAGCTGCCGGACATAGAAACCTCACGCCGACCTTCCTCAACCGCATTTTTTCCAGGCGAAGTCTTCATGTTATTCATGCCCGCTTTCATCCCCGGGCTTGCTTCCAATTCTGCAAGTCCGCTTCCGAGCAGAGTGTTGTATGGCACAAAATGTACACCGCAATCTTTCGCTATTACCGGGTTGTATCCATGCCGGTCACTGAGTGCAGCAAAGACCATTAAGCATATGTTGACATGTGATTTGTGATTTCTGAGCTTTACAATCGCCATGACAGTGATGGCCTGGCCAGCTGCATACATCCGCCTGCTGGCGCTGTGTCACCCAGATTGTTCTGACTGACAATATTGTGTGTATGCTTAGTATCCATATCCAATCATGCTGCAATACGCCCTGTGAAGCTATGCTGGGATTGGTATTGCGTCGAGGGATTACTTTCATGCGGACAATGTGATCTTCGGGATACATAGCAATTTATCACGTGTCTGGGAATGCAAATAGTCAACCCGTTAAGAAGATGCATTTGCTAGTCATGGACACGTATAACTTCAACTTAAGGGGCAGCAGAGAGACTGTTCGGTGTCCCCGTTGCTTTTGTTTGTCTCATCCGAACATTGCTCAAGATAGCCATATGACCACATGGCAGTCATATGACCCGCGCCCCTAGGACTTGGGTGCCAGTGTCTGAGTACCGCCAAGACCCGGATCGACAAGAAGCCTGAGTTGCTCAAATAGTCCGGCCTATCCGGGCAGAGTGATCGCTTTCGTCCAAACCCCCGAAGGCATCGCACCAAACAGAACGACATTTTCTAAGCGTAGTGAGGCCCGTCAGTCTTTCCGCGATAATCTTGTCCAAAATTATGAGCTCAGTGGTAAGCTGTTTCCAGCCACAAATACTCATGTATACTAATTCGCCGCGGGTTTTCGAGTGTCTTTCGAGGCTTCGAAACTGGAAACGTGAGAAGACTGACTCTGCGTCCAGGAGCCCCTTGCATTGACCATGTCGTCTCATCGATCCGGATAACCTCAAGACTAGCGTTTCTAATTCCATGATCCCAGACCCGATTTGGGGGAGTATTCACAACTTTATTTTCGGGCCTAGTCGTCCTAAGGCATCTTCAGTCCACAGGGCATAGGGTTGCAAATGTGTACCTAGAGCGATGATTGGCCTCTCAGGCCGCGCGCCCGTTCTCTCGGGTGCATCCAGTCGCATTTTCTCGGGCCAATATGCCGTTGATGCCTTGAAGATTAAAATTTTACATTGGTTCAAAGTTCCACGAAGAAGTTGAAAATATCATTCAAATTTTCTAATCGAGCCTCGACTCAGCTATCTTTTGATGTAGTCCTAGAGTGCCCCCTGAGCAGCCCAATTAGACCATCTCAAACAGCCAAGCCGCAGAGAAGTGTCTACGGCTCTGAATAGGTACATGTGCAACTATTGATAACAACGGTGAGGCTAGACTACATCGGCCTACCTTGAGCCCTAACCCATGTCTCCCATGTGCGACTATGTGAGTGCGCCTGAACTATGATTTTCGGATTGCCTGGCGGTGATCTTGGCAACTTCAGCAGAGCAGGCCCCTTCGACCCCTGAGCACTGATTCGGCAGACATCAGACGTCACTTCAGACAACGACGAAACCCCGTCTTGAAGTCAATCTGACTTCCTCATCCGGAGTTGGATGAGGTCCAGCGGATAGGGTTCAAGACTTAGGATGGCACTTCGGGGACATCACATAGGCCGACGACAGATTCCGCATGTCCTCAAAATTTTGTATATAAGAGAGATGGGCTTGAGCCCGCAAGCTGAGGCTCTACTCTTTCCATCATCATCACAATCAGCTTCACCTTCCATTCTTTCCGAGTGCAGGCACATACATTCTTTTCTGAAACAATTGTTATTTGTTTTTCGATTGGACGATCTTTCTTGTTTAATTGATATTCACATCGGCCCTCTTTTGACAAGATGAGGACTCAAGCCATTATCTGCGCTTTCTTGGCCATCACAGCCAATGCTGGTCCACTGAACAGGCGTCAGGCGGCTGGAGGTAAGTGAAAATGGCTAGGTTTTGAATATAACGACCTCGGGGATTCCCTGGAGGTTGTGGCTGCCTTAGACCATTTCTCAGGAATTAGTGATGATCTGTTTTGTGTGGAGATTCTGTTTTGACTCTTAAAGTAGGCAACCTCCAAACGTTCACTGGCAATGTTGGAGGAGCGACTGCCCCTGCTGTAAGCCACTCCGCTCCATGTCTCCTAGAGAATGGAGGCCGAGACAGTTCAGTTCTCATTCACAAGCTAACTTTGGATCCTTTAGGTCACCAACGTCGGCGGTGACAGACCTTTCGTGGTGGACGGCGTCGAGGACACGTTCAAGGCCGCCGGAGGCGCTCTTGATCGTTCGTGTGCCATCCAGAAGAACGCCTGCGCCGAGGCGGCCAACTCGGGTGCCGAAACCAGCATCACCGTCGCGGACTGCGATGCGCAGCGCCAGGAGTGCTCCCAGGCTGCTCAGACGGCTGCCGCAGGTGCCCAGGACGCCAACGCAGATGGACAAGCCTCCAAGGATGATGGCAAACAGGCTGATGCCAATGCCAACGCCGGCAAGCAACAGCAGGCAGACAAGAACAACAACGCAGAAGGCGCCCAGGACAAGGAAAATGCCAACGCTGCTGCTGGCAATGCCCAAAAGAACAATGCACAGGGGGGCGACCAAGCTAACGCTGCAGACGACCAAGCAGTGGCTGAGTGTAATGCGGCGGCCGGACAGGCGGCCGGAAAAGAAGAGGCCGCAGCAGGAAAAGCACCAGGACAACAGAACGAGGCAGCCGGAGGCGCCGCAGCCGAGGGCGCGGCCGTAGGTGCAGGTGCAGTCGTGCTTCCTGACGGACGTATCGCGCAGGATGCTGTCCCAGAGGACTTCAACGTGCTAGCATCCCCGTTCAAGTCGGCAGTTGTCAAGGGCGACGGTCTGAACTTCAGCGATGTGATCACCTTCCCGGATATCCAGCCGTCCATCTTTGACGCTGCGGGCAACACGAAGGCGTTCCAGATCAACATCAACGACCAGTCCATCTTTGTGCCCGAGGGCCAGGCCCCTCAGGACCAGTTCCGACGTGCCGACCTGCTTCCCAGCATCGCCTCGACCCTGAACAACGTCTCCACCACCGGCGTGAAGACGATGCACTTCTCGCTCCAGCAGGACCCGGCCAAGCCCCTCGCCCTCACCACCAACGAGTACCAGCTGGCGTTCCTTGAGACTGCAGACTTTGAAAGCCGTATCTTTGACGTACGCGTCGGCACTGGCGCCACCAGCCCAAGCCTGACCGGAGAGAACATCGTCGTCCTGGGCCGCTCTGGGGACGCTATTCAGGAGATGTTCGTTGCGCCTTTCTCGGCGGACCTGCAGAACTTTGCCGTGACCTTGGACTTTGACCAGAAGTAAGCATGCCAGAGCTCTCACCTTATCTGCCTCTTGATTTGTGCCGTATTCCGAAGGATTTACATGAACGAAGCTAACACGTTTGCCACAGCACCATGCAAGTCTTCCACAGCACCGGGCAGACCCCTCTCGCACAGGTGTCTGAGGCTGTCGCCAACGACAACGCGGGCAACGGCGAGTACCACTTCGCGCTTCTCAAGTTGGCCGACGCGCAGGGGCAGCAGGCTGCGGGTATCGATGAGGGCATGGCCTTCGCGGGTATTTTCATGGAGGACTCAGCCGATGGCACTGTCACGCTGCAGTAAATCCGTGTCTCAGAAGAGCCAGATGCAGGACGTGCAAGAGATGGAATAGTACCCTCGGGCTTGGTTCACAGATTTGAGAGAATCTTGCCTTCAGTGTTTTTGAAGGTTTCAGATTCACTATCTGCGCAAATGGACTCGTGCGAGATCAAAGCCAACCTTTCACTCATAGTTCCATTTCTGGATAGTATGCCTAGAAGGCCGAGTAGGTACCTGGGTATGCCATTGTACAGTGATGCATTGTCACAAATTCTATGAGTAGTACACAATTTTACACCCTGTTCAGTCAGGGCAATAGAAATGAACCTTGCCCAACTCGTCATTGATCACACCCTCGCTCACATGAATCAAATGTTCTCATCGATTACTCATCCTTGGCCGCAAATTGAGGCCAGCACTTGCACCAGAGCGATAGCGGCATCGGCCATGCCTCGGGACAACATTGATCTGTTTTCGCAGTGCGCTCTGATGAATGCTTCCAAGGGGGACAGTGCTTAAAGTGAAATCTCAGAGACATTCGAATCTTACACTTATAAGCAGCCGAAGACTGCCTCTCCGATTTATAACGCACACAAGTAAAAGGTAAGTCAAGTTTTTAGGGTGCGAACAATGGACTCCCGAAGCAATAGAAATATTCATTTGCATCAAATTCAGGGCCACACTAGATCACGAGCCATCTCACTCCGGTGTGCGACAGGACACAAAATTGGCCGTGTGTGGGTCCATGCTTGTTCAACTTGCAAACCCCCCTTCCACTCACCTAACAGCAATGCCACCGTTTGCTATGTGATAGGGTTTATATTTCTGAGAATTCATCAGTGATCTACAGTCTAACAAGTAGTGTTCACAAAGAGTCCTGCTGGAACCAGATACATTTTTCTTCACTTTAACACATTTCACACTAAGTGCCCCCTGAAAGTGAATGTGTGCAGTTTCCTTTTTTTTATAAATGTGTACCGGGGGAGGTTAAAAGGAGGCCCAAAATACTCACAACACTCAACACCAATGACACTCTGAGTTCCGGTATTCTTTGTCTGCCCTAGAGGCGGCTGGGCACGCCTTCCTAGCCTATGTCGTAGCACCCAGAGCAGAGCCGCAACGGGAAGTAATTGTATCACATGTGAGTAAATCGCCCCTGGACTGTGGGCTACAATAACAAGGGGGAGCATGTCTCGAGGATGATTGTCGTGCAGTGCCACAAGTCTGTGCCAGTGAGGGGGCAGTGGAAGTGTGACAATGTTGCAAGTAGAGTATAGTGCCTCAATTCAAAGCAGGAGGATAAAGCCAATTGAGGCCAGTTACAATTACGCTCGTGTTGATCAGAGCGAAAAGCTGTTCTTGCAGAATAGAAAGACTAAGATTGTCGCAGGTGCGTAACTAATTGCATAGATCGCTTTGCGCCGGCTTGTTGGTGTTGGTGTAAGTGTGTTTTTTTCTTGGATGTCTCAAGGCTGACTGCAGGTGGCACAGCACAATTTCTGTTTTCTTAGTAAAACAGACTCGCCCAGTTGTGTGCTTAGGAAACAAGCGCCAGGATCTTGGAGGCGGCGGACTTTACTGTAGACCCCGTGGGGCCACTGGTGAAATCCTCGGAATTCAAAGAAGGCTGTTCATTTCTTGAGACGTAGCGCGACAAGACTGTAGCAACTCTGCAAGCCATTCCCGTTGGCTAGGGTGATGGCAGGCTAATACGTCACTTCAATAAGAGGCACAGCCACGCCGAGGCGAAAGCTGGTCCGAGGCCGCTTTGATGTTTGAATTTCGAGGATGGGGCCGATGCAATCTTGGCACTGCCAGGGTGAGTTTAGATTCAGAGGCTGAGGGGCTGAGAGGCTGAGAGGCTCAAGTATCTATCTACCTAGGTGATGTGATGCCAGGCCATGCAAATGCATAGATGCTGTGCAGTGCTGTCAGCCCGTCAAGACTATGCGCGCCGGGAAGCGCTACAGCGCGGCGGATCACGGCCCCGTCTCCCTCTTATCTCCCTCGCCCACCTCCTGGTCCCTCCCTCCCTCTGACTGCAGGTGGCTGCCGCCCGGCACAAAGGAGGAGGGGCTCTCGCGTTGAGAAGAATCAATCAAAATCGCTCACCATGGATTGGGACAGCGTTAAAGGGCCGCACGTGATGATCCCAAGGGCGCTAATGCAGCCACTCCAAACGTTGCCTTAGTGCAGGTGCACCGTTTCTGGCGCCTTTGGAGAAGGGCTGGACTGTCTCTGGGTGCTGTGAGGAGGGAGGGGGGCCTCCAGGGCCAGGGGTGGACACGGGTGCCCAGTAGGTACGGAGTAGGCAGGTAGGCTCCCCTCCGAGGCCCCTGCCCACCCATTCCCCCTTTCAGGACAGAAGAAAGGCGGATGGCGGATGGAACAAGAGCAAGGCTTCCAGATCAAATGGGGTCGAGATCCATCCACAACAAAGTCACGGCCATGACACCGTGACCTACGCAGCACCACTGTTTGCCGCCATCAACGCACTGAACACGACCGTCGTCTGTTGCGCCAGTGTCAGTCCTGACAGCACCAGCGGCCAGTAGCAGCGCCAGCACACGGTAATTCTTGCACCAGCTTTGCATCAAACTCAAAACTCAGCGTCATCACCACCGTCGCCTTGTTGTTGTTCTGCTGGCTCGCGCGCACTCTCGACGCCGAACAGGTGGTGAAGGAAGACCCCTGGTCCACTCTTCCTAGCCCAAGCCCCGAGCCCAAGCCCCTACCGCTTAAATCGTCCATTACGCCCCTCCACTAGAGCCCGAATCCGATGCGACGAGACACGCCGGCAGCCCGGTTAGGTCCACTCAATTGTTCTTCTCCTGAATCGTACCCTATAACGTCGCTTCAATCAGACGGCACTGGACTGCTCTGCCCTGCTCTGCCCTGCCCTGCCCTGCTCGTGCCGGCTGGCTCACCTTCGACCTCGCCCTCGCCCTCGCCCTCGACCCTGACCTCGACAACAACTGACCGACACGTCCGCCTTCCTCTTTGAGAAGTCGCCACCCAGCCCACGAAGTCCTCGGCGACACCCTCTCCCTCAGCCCAGACCGCCCACCCCAAACCACCACAGAACAACCACAGGAGCATCGGGTGGGATTTGGGATCTGCTGCCTTACGAACGGGCCTGATCGAGGCCTCTCCTCGACCCCAGATGATGGTGCGTACTGCAAAACCCCCCCCTGCCCCCGGACTCGAAGCACGGCACCAGCCCGCATCGAGGAACCTTATCTTGCTCCCACGGAGACGGACCCGAAAGTCCTGCCCCGGATGACGGGTCAGGCAGTCTGCCGAACCCGGGGCTACTTGGACAGGAACGCCCACAACTGTCACCATGAGGGTCCGGCTAACTGACACATGTTGTTCACCCAAGCAGACCTCATCTAGGCCCCGCGAAGTTGGCGCCAGCTTTGCAGCACGACGTGGCCATGCCAACACACTTTCGATATCTGACCCGAGCCACCACGTCACCGAGGCAATAGGCACCTTGTACGGCTCTGACGATGAGTCTGACGTCGACACCCGGGATCACCGCAAGAGCCGTCCCTTGAGCTTCCTCTCATACGGAGATGAGCAGCTGCCGGGGGCCGCCAAGAACGCGGGCGGCGCCCAGGACTCGAGGCTGCCACTTCAACGATCTATCTCGGACAACACGCACGTGGGCTCCCACGATGGCAGCCCGGCTCCAACCCTGTCTCAGCTGACAATGCCGATTCAGCGAAGCCCACCACAAGAGAACGGCCCTCCCTCGCCGGGCGGCACAATGTCCCCCATGTCTCCCACGCCGTCCTTGCGCGATATGCAGGCCGCCGAGTCCTCCATGCCCATGACCAACATCGACAACCCAAACGACATCGCCCAGGAGCTCAGCAACTTGCAGGCCTTGCGTCGCATGTCCATGGACGTCGGCCATTCGAGTGACCCCGACCTCATGCCATTCCAGGGCATAGTCCCCATCCCTGCTATAGCGCCGTCCGGCGACGACGACGAGGCCGATCCTTCGAGGCTGCTCTGGGTCCCCGCCAATGTACACCCCGAGCTGGCGCCGGACCAGTTCAAGAACTTTCTGGAGAGGAGGGTCAATTCTATGAAGAGGAGATCTGGGGAGTCCGTCATGGCGTCTGGAGACGGTCTGCAGCGGAACAACTCGTCGAGCCTGAGGCGAACGAAATCCAAGCTGTCCAGGCAGATTGACAACTCTGGTGGTCGTGGAGGTGACGGCTATGTGGACGGGTCTGAGAGGCTCGTACGTCAAAGATCGGTCGAGGGCTACGCCACCCCGGAGCTGAGCCTGGACGAGCTGGTCAGCGATCCTGCGGCAGCTGTGCAGAAGCTGGCGCAGGAAGCGTCCGAGGGGACGGGTCCCGGTGACATGCCAATCCTACCAGTCGCACCTGGGATGGGCCTGCGACGCTCGACCCGAACGCAGTATCGAAAAAGCGGCAGCATGCGCAATGATCGCGCCCCCTTCTCCAAACGCATAGCCCACAGACAAGCAGACAGTCAGGACGAAGCTGTGCCGCCGATGCCCAAGGTCGATGCACCCCCCGGACACGGCCTTGCCCGGGTACAGTCCGAGCCTCCAAGGACGGAAAACTTCTCAAGGCCACAGAGGTCTGTTAAACGGCAGCAGGGGTTCACAAGAGAAGCAGCGTCGCCGATCGAACCACCGACAGAACAACCTTTCGACGACGACTCGTATCAGTCCCACGGCAGAAGCTTTTCGGAGCAGTCAGACGTGCCAGAGATAATCGAGACTCCACCCCCGGCAGAGCAGCCAGAATTATCAACCCAGTTCCCAGAGAGGTCCTCTTCCCAAAAGAACCAGGTTCAGCGTTCTCAGGACCAGCCATCGTCGCCTCAGCAGCAGCATCCGCAAGACAGAGTTGGAGAGCAGCAGACGAGTCGTGCCAACAAACAAGCGCCGCCTGGCCGGCAGGGCATGTCGCCCATCTCTCTCGACAATGTACCTGGGCCGACCCAGACCATGAACGATATCACAAATCATCCCTCCGCGATACCTGGTCCAAGCGGAACCCGGACTGACAACCTCACCTTCATCCCGACCTTTACCGATTCTGAAAAGAAGAAGAATAAGGACAGCGATAGCGAGTCGACCAAGTCAAGTAAGGGCTGGAAGTGGTTCAAGAGCGAGGATAAGCAGAAGAAGGAGAAGGAAAAGGAAAGGGAAGAACAGGCAAAGAAGTCCAAGGCCAAGGCAGCAGCCGAGAAACCGCACGAGAACGCTCGCCTGGATGTCCTCCAAAGCTCGATCGAGAACGTGGTTACCAAGGGCCGGGAGAGTCTGCTCCTGGACCGGGACACCATCGATAACAAGCTTCAAGAGGAGCGCAAGAAGGAGAGCAGCCGCAAGTCCTCTGATGGTAGGAAGGACAAGGACGGATTCTTTGGTTCCATCTTTGGGGGCAAGAAGAAGTCGGACAAGGACACTCCCAGCAAAAAGCACCAGCAGCGCGCCCTCTCACCCGAACCACCTCCAAGAGTGCTGAAGCCCGATGTCGACTACCCCTACACGCGATTTCCCATACTCGAGGAGCGAGCTATCTACCGTATGGCGCATATCAAACTTGCTAACCCCAAGCGAAATCTGCTCTCTCAGGTACTGCTCAGCAACTTCATGTATTCTTACCTGGCTAAGATCCAGGCTATGCATCCTCAGATCCAAGTGCCTGCGTCACCGCAGCAAAAGCGCATGGAAGAGGAGAGGCGTCGCAAGGAGCAGGAAGCCCAGCAGCAGGCATACATGGAGCAGCAGATGTCGCAGCAATCGGCCCAGAACAGCATCGACCAATACAACTTTGAGTACCACCGGGTAGGCACATAACCCACAGGCGTACAATTCATTGAGTGTGTAAGTAACGTCTGCTAACATACCCGCACAGTCTTCCAACCAGTATGGTGACTCAGAGAACGAATACGTCGATGAGAACCATGAGCCGTACGACTACGAGCAGGGTCGCGGCCAGGGATACGATGGCCAGGGCCAGAATGGCGGCTATGGGTATGGGCACGATGCTTACGGGCAGCAACAGCAGCAGTATTATGATGGTCATGATCCACAACGGCGCCAGGATGACAACGATATGTGGTGACCTGATCTGAGCCGCACTTTTTAAAACCTCCTTTGCTGTACCCCAATGAGTACGAAGTGGAGAACAACCGAGTCCGTTCTCCAGCAATGAAGAGGGGAGAGACGGGGAAACACATACTGCCATATAAACAACAAAAAATAATACCTGCATACGAGCATAGGAGTTTGTGGGACACGTGTGACTGGTCGGGCTGTTGGGATGGAGACTAGGAGGCCGCGCTTCTTCATTTTCAAATCCTAGATGTTCCTTTACTTTTTCTTCAGATTTGTATACCATATCCCATACTTGCATAAACGCGGACATCCGAGGGTTGGAGCAGTCATCCTCAGGAGTATGATGATCAGGGGACGAGCAACATGTTGGCCGTATTTCGTTCGTCAGGGCAGCACTTCTTTTCCCCCTGTGGCTCGAAGCGGTATGAGCGAGCTGGTTTCCGGCCTCGAGTTTGTTGCTACTGCTTCTTGTGTGTGTGTGTGTGCGCGCGCGCGCCGAAAAGCGTATGAACATGACAGTGGGTAAGGACTGTACCACATGTCTGTATAGTAGTTCATTCCCACAGGCTTGAGCCTAAGTGAAGTGCATACTTGCAAGCCCAAGACAGGACCGACCCACTCTATGCTTCGCGTTCCCAGTGCGGTTACTAGACCTTGGCGCGAATTTCCGTGAACCCTGGTCAACATCGATCCTTCGTGAACCTAATGGTGGCATGAGTGGCTGGATTGGACTAAACTTCGGGGACATATTTCCACTGTTGGAAAGGCTGGTCCCCCATCAAAGCCATAGTAATATAACCGCAGCTGAATGCATGATTTTATAGTAAACTAGGCGAACACCTAGATCCTGCGAGATACCGGGCAGGGGCTACATTAGGGTTATAGGCCTGATCACATTCGGTTTTCAGTATAGTATAGTAATCGAACAGGTTATATTCTAGTATAGATATCGTCTTAGCAAGGCCCCTATTCCTATTTTAGCAGTAGTTCTCACCCACAGGTAGAATTCTCTACTCACACACTACTATACTAAGCCTTAATAGGTACCTCTTACCCTACTATAATCTCCCTACTAAGTATAACTTCTTTAAGAGAAGATCTATATATATTCTACTACTATATTAAAGTTTTAGTTAAAAGTTAAACTAACTAATAATAGCTAGTATAGCTTACTATACTAATTTTATTAAGTAAAATAGCTATCTAATAGGTATACTTTTTAATAGCTATCTATATAGCTATATATACTATTAAATATAAAGACTAATATAAAAGCTAGATACTATTAGTTTTTACTAATAAAAAGGATATAGATAGCCTAGTAGCTATAAATAAGGTTATAAATAAGTTCCTATATAGGAGTAAGAGATATTTTTATAATCTATTCTAGATACTTAAGGCTATTTTTAGAAGTCTTTTTACTTAGCTAGTTAAGTATATACTACTTATAGATATAAAGAAAAAGTTAATAGTAATATATTAGTTAATAGTATTTATTTAAATCTATATATATAATAAGGTATAATAAAATTATATCTATTATTTTTAGCTATACTAGGTAACTATTAGTAAGATTATAAGGAACTACTTAAAGTATTTTTAGGTTCTATATAGAGAGTTTATATACCTAAAGCTATTAAAGTAGCTTAATAAGAAGTATAAGCTTTAAGAGTAAAATATTTACTTTAATAGGTATATTAATATAATTAATAATATATATATTATAGCCTATATACCTAAAAGTATATAGGTAAGGTAGAGGGACTAGAAGGGGATAGTATTATAAAATATTTTTATTATAGTTAGAAGTAATAAGTTATTTATATTTATACTAGTAAGTACTAAGAGTTTAATAAATAACTAAACTTTTATTAATATAGCCTTTAAAAAAGGCTTTATAATCCTTTAAAATAGGTTTTATTTAATAGATATTAGATTTAAATAGTAGAAGGGAGTTCTAATACTATTTTTATTAGTTAGATATTATTTATAAGACTAGTAGAAGGAGGATAAGGTACTACTTAATATAAAGGAGTTATATAACCTCTATTATACTTAGCTTTATACTATAATTAAATAAGTATTTAGTTTACTAAAGAGGAAATAAAAGATAATATAGGTTTTTACTTTTAAATATAATATTAAAGAGTAGAAAGTATTTATTTATACCTATATAGTACTTTAGAACTTTCTAATTAAATCTAGTATACTAGAGAAGGAGGAGATTAAGGAGGATAGTTAGGAGAGCTTTAAGTAGTTATATCTATATACTTATTACTATAAAGTAAAGTAAATAGTTAATAAGATAGATCTACTAACTTTAAGGAAGGTAATTACTATAGATATATAGTTAGATTATTATAGAATCTAGTATAGTAGTAGTAGTTAAGGAAATAAGAAAGAATATAGTAGTATAGCTTATAGAAAATATAGGTAGTATATTAGTTAGGTATAGGTAGGTAGTTAGTTAAGGGCTTAGAGCTTAACCTTAAAGTATATTATTAATAGAGGTACTAATACTTAATATTTCTTAGCTAAAGTAGGGTTTTTTAACTTTAGAAAAGTTTTAAAACTATTAATTAAGTCTTTTTATATATAGAAATAAAGTTAGAATTAAATTTTATTAATATATTAGAGAGATATATAAGTTTTAATATTTAAAGCTTAAATATATTCTAAAATCTATAGAGCTCTACTAGTTATAGTAAAAAATATTAAAATTTCTTAAATACTAAGTAATACTCCTATATTTCTTAATATAGGAAAGAGGTAAGAATAAAATAATTATATATAAAAGAAAGGAGATTATAAGCTATAAAATATATATTTTAAAATTCTAATATAATATATTTTAAATAAAATATATATAGATATTAAATATAACCTTTAAACTAGTAGATAGCCTTTAATTACTATTACTTCTACTAGCTCTTCTATTAGCCTTTCTACTATAGTTAATACTACTTCTTCTTTTAATAACTACTATAATTCCTTACTTATATAGCTATTCTAAAGTCTTTTAACTTATCTAGTAAACTATTTTATACTATAGTACTTAACTTACTCTATTTAAACTTCTCTAAATACCTATCTATAATCTTTTAGCTATATATATCTAGCTAACTATTCTTTCTAGTATAATATATTATAATATCTACTATAGTTAATATTATAATATAGTCCTTAAAAAACTATTTAATCTTAATCTACTTAGCTATCTATTTAATAATATCTAATATACTTTTAAATATACCCTCCTTAATACTTACTTTAGTCTATTAACCTATTAAAAAAAAGTTCTAAAGCTAATAAGAAATAGTAATATACTACTAGTCTATAAAACTATATCTAAGTTACTAAAGTTACTTATAAGTAAATAGTAGTATCTATTTATTTATTATATACCCCTATCTTCCTCCTCCTCCTTTAATATATTAATATCCTTACTATTAAAAATAGGCTTTAATATTACTATTTTAACCTCTAGCCTAAATACTATCTCTTACTAGAAAATATCCTTATATACCTCTCTATTCCCTAGTAATATAATCTTAAGCTAGTTTAAAGAATTTAAATATTATACTCTAATTACCTTAAAAACCTAATCTAACCTTTTAACTAGCTCTATTTCCTTATTATATAATATATTAAAATAGTTTAAAAAAATAAGAAATTATCTATACTACTTCTTCTTACTATTATATTTACTTTTAAATACTTTAACTAACTATAGTAGCCTAAGCTACTTCTTCTTTAACTTATAGATTAGCTTCTCTTATATAGATCCCTACTACCCTAGGTTTAATAGGTTAAGTAGTCCCTCTACCTTATACTCCCTTAATATCTCTATAAAGTAGTCTATCTACTCTTATAATATCTTTAGCTATAGCTTCTAGGTTATTAAAAGAGAAGATATTATCCTTTATAGTAAAGTAGGTTATTATTTAGCTAAAAGTACTACTACTATTAGTAATATAGCCTTCTACTTTCTAATATCTACCTAGCTTAGTAGCTTAATTAATACTACTTTTAGCTATAGATATACTTAACTAATAAGCTTAGGGGTAGGCTTAAAGGGATCCCTATAGTAGAGCTACTCTAGTAGTACTTTATCTTCTAAGAGAACTTTAATAAGTATCCTAGGTATAGGAATACTATCTTTAATAAGTTTATTATTAGGAAGGCTAATAAGGGAATTAGAATCTATTATAATAGCTTATAGGTAATATTATAGTTAACTTATCTATAGTATAAGTAAGGATTCTTCTTTAGTAGCTATAAGGGCTATATCTATAACTTCTCCTTATAGGCTAGCTATACTAAAATAGGAAGGTAGTGATAGAATCTAAGCCTAACTAGTAACTTCTTCTCCTCTTCCCAAAGGGGGATAGTTACACGCACAAGCCGCTTGGCGAGAAAGTCACTGGTCAGGGGTTCAGACCATACTGAAAACCGAATGTGATCAGGCCCTATACCGGCTTTTCTAGAGCTGCTTACGGGCCGCCACCCACACGTTACTGTACAATAGGTGCATGTGGGATGGGGAAATGCAGCCGAGCTTTTTGAAGTGTATGAAATAGGAGGTGGACATGTCCAGGGTGAAGCAGACTACATAAGCACGTAATAATGCGAGGAACCCAACTCAATTGCAAGACATTACAAGATCTTGAATCACTCACTCCGCAAAAGACCATAGCCAACGGCTTACCTCCCGCCAGAAGCCACAATGGCGCTCACCAACAGCTCCTGGACTTTCACACCAATTGTCGAGGCGTTCCCTCAGACGGTGCTTCCCAATGTCGCCTTCTGGAACGTAACGAACGGTGCGGACCTGGAATACCAGATCTCGCTCTCGTGGCCCCTGGACTGGCCGTCGTCGCGCGAGGTAGAGAACAAGACAGCTCTCACCATGTAAGTGGTGCCTGGAGGAAATGCTTGTTGCGAATCCTCATCTTGTCACCTGCTGACATGGTCATGACGCGACCAGGTACGTCCTCGACGGAAACGCCTTGGGCATGTCGGCAACAGAAGCCTGGAGGCGACGAGATGCGGTGGAGACGAATCAGCCGGATTACATCGTGGTCAGCATCGGCTACCCGATTACCGACAGCGTCTACGGTGCGCAGCGCAGCATCGACTTCCAGCCCGTGACGCCGGGCGAGGACCCACCTGCCGTTCCGGGGGTGCGCGAGGGCGCAGATGACTTCATCGAGTTCATCGAGGGCACACTGCGGCCCTTCGTGCGAGAGCAAGCCTTCCCACGGGGCGTGAAGTACGGGCGTGAGGCTTTGTACGGCCACTCCTTCGGCGGGTTGTTTGTGGTTTATGCCCTGCTGCGGCGGCCGGACCTGGTCGACACGTTCCTCTCGTCCAGCCCGGCGCTGTTCTGGAATGAGCACTACATTCTCAACCACACGGACTGGCTCGAGGAGGCTCCCGCGGCGCCGGGGGACGGCCCTGCGTTCAGGCTTGCATACGGCGGCCTCGAGCAGAACGCAGTGCGGCGGCGGACAGAAACGGAAGACGAGTTTGAGGCGAGGGTTGCACTGCTGGAGAGCTTCGGGCTGCTGCACATGGGCGACGAGTGCGCCGAGCTGATGAACAAGATCGGCTCGAGCCAGAGGCTGAGGAACGCTGAGCTCAAGGAGTATGATGGGAGTGACCACGCTTCCGTGGGAGCGGTGGCGCTGACGGATGGGCTGGATTATTTTATCGACTGGTGACTGCCCAGGTGATTGATGTGACACGGGACTGTATAAGTATAATATCTCTGTCGAGACTCACTCACTGTTTCTTTCCTTGACCAGTCAAGCATCCATTGCGAGCTGAGACGATCTGTGCACATAGGTACCTAGGTACTGTGTGATGTGACAAGTACCAAGGTACTCCGTACTTGGGGTGGCCCCACTCTAGGCAGGTCAACCCAAGCTAGTCTGTAACGGGCAGCGCGTTGTTGCTTTGCTGGCAGGCCGAAGGTTTTGGGAGAAGTAGCAGCAGGAGCTACTAACAGCGACGCTGGGAAAACCGCCTGCGGCAAGATATGGCCTGTAGGGTGCCGCATCACATTGGATGGTGAGTGGTCGTCGCGACCTCGAGCCTAGGCTGCCTGAACGCTGCTGGTGCTGGTGCTGCGTGCTGCGTGCCCGTGTCTAGATCTGGTCCATGTAGGCAAAGGCGAGAAATCAAAACCTCACCTCACCAGTTTGACCTTCGCTGCCGCCCCCGTCGTCGCGCAGTTTTGTATCAAACGCCCCATCTTCTGACGTTTTCTTTTGATACCCCCCATTGTAGTACTTTTCTCCTCCCTGGTGACTGTCGACTGTCGCTTGTGTCGATTGACGGAAATCTCGACGATAAGAACAACAGCCTCTGTCTGACTGACTGCATCGACCGCACCGCACCGCACCGCACGGCAGCCGCAGCCTCAGCTTCTGCTTCCCGCTCCTGCTCCTGCTTGCCCACCTGGTCCCACACTTTTCCCTCCTCCCCAGCAACCCAGCACGCTGCGTCGCGACATTCTGGACCCACGAACGTCGACAAAGCAGCACAGCTCAGCACGGCACCGACCCCAACGCCCACGGCTTGCACCACATAGCCCAGCACAGCACGCCCACACAAGGTCCCAAGCCCACGGTCCACGGTCCACGGTCTACGGCCCACGGTCCAAGCTCGACAACGACGGCTACCTCTGTCTGCATCGACCTTAGACACACACAGCACGCATCCTCGATCCGTGTCCGCAAATTCCCCATCCCAATCCTCCTCCTCCTCGCCGTCTATCAGTCACATTAGAATGGCCAATGTGAGCTCACCCCTGCAACTGCAATTCTGATCTCGTTTGCCTGTCGCGATTCTTCTGCACACCACCACCTACCATATCATACAAACCATCCATCCTCGTCCCGTCCGCCTTGCCTCTGGTGGATGCTTTTGATTTTTGGACCTTGTCTGTCTGCACAACTACTCTCCCCTCAGTCCCCCCAACACACCCCCACCACCTTCGTCCTGAGCTTGCTTGCACATGATCTATTTTCTTCTTGTCCCCTGCCTCCTGCCTCCTGCCGTATCCAGCCTGTCCTCTTGTCTTGCCTGGTCAAGATGTCTTCGGCCACCGCCCCAGCTATCCCCCCCGGTGCATGGCGAAAGCCTCTCTCCTCAGCCAGCAGCTCACAACCTGTCCAGCAACCTCCCCGCCACCCCTACAGCAACCCCGGTGGCTACGGCCTTGCCAACGGTGCACCCGGCGGCGCGCCCCAGGCCGTGCCAGCGCCTGGTGCTACCCCCCTCCTGCCAAACCAGGGCCGCATCCTGCAGTCTGGTCCCATCCGAGTCCTCTGTGTCGCCGATGTTCGAGGTAAGCCCGCAAACCCCACGTCCGCCTCCCCCGGGGCCTATCGCCTACCAGCTGACATAAAATCTTGACAGGTAACCTGCGATCCCTGAACGATCTCGCGAAGAAGGCAGGTGCCGACTATATCATCCACACTGGCGATTTTGGTTTCTACGATGACTCTTCGTTGGAGCGCATTGCCGAGAAGTGAGTGTGCCAGGTCTCAAGAGGCGCGAAATATTCTGGCGCGTGGCGCATTGCTAATGCCGGCTTTTCACAGGACTCTTAAGCATGTTGCCCAATATTCTCCTCTCATCCCCGAGCCTGTGAAGAAGGCTATCGCCCAGGGCGGCCCTGGCTCGGTCAAGGCTAGGTTCCCTGCAAACGAGCTGCCGCTGTCTGAGCTTCCTCTCTTCATCACACCGCAGAATGGAGGCAACCCGACTTTCGAGCTGGAGATCCCCGTCTATACCGTCTGGGGTGCCTGCGAGGATGTTCGGGTCTTGGAGAAGTTCCGATCGAGGGAGTACAAGGTCAAGAACCTGCACATCATTGACGAAGCCCAGTCCATGCTGCTCGAAGTCGGTGGCGTTAAGCTGCGGCTGCTCGGCCTTGGAGGCGCGGTCGTCATGCACAAGTTGTTCGACAACGGAGAGGGCAGGACGACTATCGCAGGCGGCCAGGGTACTATGTGGACAACGCTGCTGCAGATGGGCGAGCTGGTCGACACGGCCAACCGAGTTTACGATCCTACCGAGACCCGCATTTTCGTCACACACGCTTCACCCGCACGCGAGGGTATCCTGAACCAGCTGTCGGTGACTTTGAAGGCAGATTTCTCTATATCTGCCGGTTTGCACTTTCGGTATGGCAGTTCGTACAACGAATTCAGCGTCAACCCCACCCTGGATCACTACCGCGGCAAGCTGGCGGCGAGCAAGGCCTCCTTCAACGACGTCTGGGAGACCGTCAAGAACGAGGTCGAGCCTGCCATCCAGGCCAACGAGGCGCAGCAGAATCTGCTGAAGAACGCGCTTGGAGTTGTCGAGAAGATGCCTACCCAGGCTGCTGGTGGTAACCCATTCGGCAATGCCGGAGGTCCCGCCACCTTGGGCCAGGTGGATGAGAGCGCATTCAAGAACATGTGGAACTTCAACCTCGCGGACGCTGCCTTCGGTTGGCTCGTGCTAGAGGTGCACGACGGCCGCATTGGAACGGAGATGAAGGCTCAGGGCTTCAACTTTAGTCACCGCGGAGCTAAGCAACAACCCCCTGTCCCCTCTGCTCCCCAGTCTGTCGTCGGCGCTGCACCACCTGCCGCACCCGCCGCCCAAGCACCAGCGCCTGCACCTCAACGACAGCCCTCGCAACCTCAAGCGAAACCTTCCCCCGTTCCAGCCCAAGCGAAACCTGCCACACCTGCACCTGACACGCTCCCAAGTAAGGAGAATGAAAAACCCGCGGGTGCAAACGGCCACGCCCCCGAGTCCGCGCCATCCCCTGCTCCAAAGAGGGATGAGATTATCGGCCTGTTCGTCATGAACGCGACATCAGACGAGGAGCTGCGCAAGCTGTTCGCCGAGGAAGATCAGCCCAAGATCTCCGAGATCACCAAGTGGGGCCAGATGAACAGAGTAGTCCAGTTTAAGACTACCGAGGACCGCGACGGAGCTCTGGAGCGACTAGCCGATGAATTCAAGACGCGATCGCAGGAGGACCGATCAAAGCCTCTAATCAAGCTCTTTGAGCGGCGCGAGACAGGCGCAGGTCGGAACTTCACGAACCGCGGTGCAGGCACGTGGGGCAGCAGCCGTGGCGCCTCTAGCACAGGCGGACCTCGGAGCGGATACCAGAGCAGCGGCGCTGGCGGCACAGCATCTGATAGTGAAGGCGGTGCCGGACGCCGTGGAGGCCGCGGTGGCCGTGGAGGACGGGGAGACCGGGGTGGCCGTGGAGGCAGGGGAAGGGGCGGACTGAAGGGTGAGGCCGGCGGAAACGGCTCACCTGCGCCTGCGGCGGCCACGCCTGCCGAGTCGTAGGACTTCTCCCAGACAATGGAGTCTCGAAAAAAGAAGAGACAACGGCTGCGTTGAGGCGTTGCAGGAGCTCGGAGCCCATCGGGGGGCCAACGGGCTGGCTGCTTCTACTGGAGGGACGGGACGGCGAAGGGCCTAATTTTCTCTTCTGACCCTTCGGCCTTACTACCTTGCTACCACACTGTCACATTATTTGCGGCCTTTGGACTTGAAGAAAATCATTTTGACCCGTCATGTCAATGGCTGTCCGCAGATCCCGTTTCATAGGCTAGGTTTAGGTTGATGACATTTTCACAAAGAGTGTGAGAGGGGGAAGAGTTCAGAACAGACACAGGAAAGAGAAAAGCACGATGTTCTAATTCTGTTTTGGTTTGTAATATGTCCACCACTCTTCAGATTTCATCCCTCTGTTGTTTTCGTCTTCGGTCTGCTTATCATGTCTGGCAAGTAAAGTCTGTGTGCCTGTCTGCCTTTGCGCTCTGGGGCTTGGTTTTGACCCTCTGTATTGTACCATACCTTCATCTATACATACCGGGTTTTCGAGGCTTCGGAGTCAAAGAGAGGTGAGTTTGGCTGGGGGTTGGCATATGATGGAACAAAGTGCAATGGAAAGGCGGTCAAGGCAATTTGAAAATATTTGGAACTGTCACTGGCTTATGTCGATACCCGTGCTGTTCCGTCTTATTACGCTGCACTTATGCACTCAAATGCCGGTGTGTGCTACTCGTTATAGTAGCAATAATTGTTGCAGGTGTTGAGGTCCGCGAGCGGGCATGGTCCCTTGGAACAAGTGCGCACAGAGAGGGGTACAGAAATATCAAATATGTATACATAAATCTCTCTTTTGTACTTCATATCCTTCTCGGGTTGTAAGGCGCGTGAAACCACCCTCGAGACTTCACCTAAGCGGCAACAACTTAGCAAGAGGACCGAAGTATTCTCACACCGTTTCTTTCTTTCTTTTTTGACAGAATGATAGTTCCCGTCGGAATAGGACAGAACATATGAAGCAGGGACAATCGCCCGGAATGGCGATGGCTAAGACATATACGATAATGTCATCTGAGAGAGCACATCTTTGCAAAAGATACGCGGGAAGCGAAGCCCGTCTTGTGGCATGTTCCTCTTGCGCAGTGGGACAAGACATTGCTTTTGTCTGTCCCATCTCTTCGTGCTAATGACGATGGCCTAGTGGCGAGTGACGTGTTGTACAGTAATTTTCCTCTATGAAATGATGCGCTTCGCATTATAGGCCCCTTTCAATGCACTTCGTCGTGGATCATGAGATGTAATGTACAAAGAACAATGGCGCAACACAGCACTGAATGAGCAGACGACGCTACTTCGCGGTCGACATGCAACAAAGAATGCGGAGCGGACCAGATCGGCGTAAGAGCAAAGAACAGCGGCGCCTCCGAGACACGGGTCTGGAATATTATCACGCCTTCGGCTTCATCCCCTTGTGTATAGCGGCGACACCACCAGTGAGGTTCTCATAGCCCTCGCCGCCAACAACGAACCCCGCGTCGAGGATGAGGTCGCGAAACTCGTCCTGGGAGGGGAACCGCTCGATGCTCTCGACAAGGTACTGGTACGAGTCCCTGTCGCCGGCGACGAGCTGGCCGATGAGGGGGATGGCGCCGAAGCTCCATCGCCGGTAGGCCTCGGTGAAGAGCGGGGACCAGCGGTCGGCCTTGCTGAACTCGAGCACCGCGAGGACGCCGCCGGGCTTCAGCACGCGGTGCGCCTCGCGCAGCGCGGCAGGGATGTTGCTAAAGTTGCGGATGCCGAAGGCCACCGTGTACAGGTCGACGCTGGCGTCCGGAACGCCCGCGGAGGCCAGGTCCTCGGCGTTGGCCTCGAGGAAGGAGAGGTTTGCCTGCTGGCTTGCGGGGAGGGCCTGGGACCGCTGCTTGCCCACTGCCAGCATGTCTGGGTTGATGTCGGAGATGGTCACGCGCACGTTCGGGTTGCGGTTCACCACGTGGGCATGGTTCAGGTGGCGGAAGGCGATGTCGCCTGTGCCGCCGGCTATGTCGAGGATGTGTTGGGCTGGGGGGTGCGATGGGTCGGAGGAGAAGCCTGGGTTGAGGGAGGATACATAATGATCTCTGTGAAAGGACGGTTGTTAGCGACGGTGGTATGCAACGGGCAGGGGTTCACAACAGCGCGAAGTGGCGCTCCAGGAGTGGAGGGGAGTTGACGGACTTCCAGACGCGATGCCAGCCGAAGGACATCAAGTCGTTCATGCGGTCGTAAGTCTCTGCGACGCTGCTGAACACATCGGCCACGCGCTTCCTCTTCTCAGCCTCCGTGACTGTCTCGTAGCCAAAATGGGTCTGACGGTCGGATGTATCACTCGGGGCTGCATCTCGGGAGGGCGTGGTCGAGGAGAAGGGTCGGGATGATGCTGATATTATGGCGGGGCCGGAACGGATACCCCTTAGACATGATCGTACAGTATTGGCACCGAGACCCAATACGGGTCTTGCAGCAGCCATTGTGAGGAGAGTTGGCTGCCTGCTGGAGAGAATTGAGGCAGGTAGGTCTGTGAGGATGTCCCAGAAGCAAGGTTAGCCAATGTCCAAGGCTGAGGAAGATTTTCGGGGTCGTTAGCGGCTGTGCCAGCTCGTCGTCCGGTCGGGTTGCTTGCCGAGCTCAGCCTTGCGGTCTGTGGGGCCTCTCATGTAACGTCATCGCCTGGCGTGCTCTCGGAGCTCCACGCCGAAATCGGCACCGACCCCAAATGTTACGCCTCCCCCGTGGGATTTTGTGTTGAAGTCGGACGTGGGAGCCTTGGTTTGATGCCACGTTTTGTACACACCTTAAACCGCGTCGCCACGTTCGGCCTGCTTGGCTTGGACCATGGCAGTGGTAAAGGACTTGATCCACTTGCGCCCAAAGTAAGCGCCGGCGCCGATTACGAGGAAGATCAAGAAGAGGATGAGGACGATAGCCAAGTTGTTGTCTGGCATTGTTTAACAGCGTGAAAGGATCTTGAGCGATGACTGCTTCGAAATCTTGCGCTGCGACTGTCAGCAGGCGAGGGTATTGTGTGTGTGTGTGTGTGTGTGTGTGTGTGTGTGTGTGTGTGTGTG
>JUJX01000298.1:0-57067 GCA_000800745.1 Diaporthe longicolla
ATATATATATATATATAGTTATAACTCTATTAAAGAATAATACTTATAATTATTATAGTATTAATATATTACTATAATATATATATCTAATACTTTAGAATATTATATAAGTTTATCTTTAGTTAAAATTAGAATTATAGAAAATAATTCTTATAGAATTACTATTAAAATTATAAAATAAGTATTTTAAAAGAATAACTATTTAAGTTATAAAACTTTTATATAGTATTTTAGAATTTAATATTTATTAATTTAATATTTATTAAAAATATTATTAAAGAAAACTAAGTATAGATTATTTAATATATAATCTATATTTCTTTATTATAAGGTTTATAAAGCTCTTTAGAATTATTATATTATAAATAAATAATACTTTAATTTTAAATATTTTAAAGTTTATATTAAAGGAGGAGGTAGAATTTAAAAAGGTTAAGTTAAAAGTAAAGCTAAGGATTAAGTTTATATTTAAAAAATCTATAAACTTTAATAATATTTATTTTTTAATAAATAAGATTAAAATAATTATAGTATAGTAAAAGGGGTAAAGTATAAAGTTTATAACTATTAATATAAAGGTAGATAATATTATTTAATAATACTTAGAATAAAAAGTATATAAAGCCTATATTATCTTTATTTATTAATTAAAAGCTTCTTATAATCTTTTAGTACCTATATAAGTTTAAAACTTAAAAACTAAGTAATATAAGTATTTTAATAAATAACTATTATAATAGATAAAGAACTTTATATAAAGTATATAATATATATTACTAGATTTAAAAATAGTTAAAATCTTTATATTTATTAATAGTTATTTTATAAATAATAAGAATCTTACCTTTTAATTTAAATATATTATTATTTTAAAAAATAAAGCTTATATAAGTAATAAAAAGTTTATAATAATAAAAAATATCTTATATTAATTATTAATAAAATATAAGTAGGTTATAAGAAGTATTTTAGTTAATAAGATTTATAGTATAGTAAATAGTATAAATATTTAATTACTTTAATATTAACTATTTAAATAATTATAAAATAACTATTATTATTAAATATACCTTTAGTTATTTATATTAATTTCTATAGTTTATATAAGTATTTAGTTAAGTTAAAAATAATAAAAGAAAAATACTTTATAATTAATATTATATTATTAAAATGATTATATAAAATATAAGAGATTATAGAAGTTAGGTAAATTAATAAAAAAGATAATCTAGTTAATACTTTAATTAAAAGAACTTTAAATACTATATTTTAAAAGTTAGTTAATAATAATAAGTTTTATATATATATTAAAAGTTTTATTAAAAAACTTAATTAAAAAACTATATATTTTTAATAAAGTAATTATTTAAAAAGTTTTAACTATAGTTTAATTTCCTTAACCTTTTATTTCTAACTATATTACTTTAAACTTTTTAACTAATATTAATATTATTAATTATTTTAATTATTAACTATACTACTAGCTTTTACTTTTTTATTAAAAAAATATTATTATTATTTTTATTAACTTTTTATAAATATTATTAATATTATTATAACTTTTACTAATATTATTATATATTATAATAGAAATTATAAGTTTTATTTAATTTTATAAATTTATATTATTTAATTAATTATATAAATAAAGTATTATTAACTAATTAAATATTAATTAATTATTATTATTATATAATAAATACTTTATTAAATAATTATTATAATTATATTTTATTATTTAAAAACTATTAAAATACTTTTAATAAACTTTTTAATACTTAAATAAATATATATTTAGAAACTTATAATATTTAAATTAATTAAATTTAAAGTTATTAAATTTAAAGCTATTAAGTTTAAAGTTATTAAATTTAAAGCTACTATAACTATTATACTAATTAATAATAATAATCTTTATTTATATAAATTATAGAATAAACTAACTAATTTAGTTAAAAATAGGAGAACTATTAATTAAATAATTAATAAGTTTAAAGGTAAGTTTATATAATTATAGTTAAATAGAGTTATTTAAAATTATATAAAAGATATTAAAGATATTAAAGGTATATTTACTACTATTAAATCTATAACTATTATAATTAAAAAGAATAAAATAGTAAAGTTATTTAATAATAATATAATAAAAATTAATAAAATTAGAAATCTAATTTATAAACTAGTTAATTTTACTTATTTTAAAGAAACTATTATAATAATTATATAGTATAAAAGTAAAAAAAAAGGTAATAGTTAAAAACTTAAATTATAAAAACTAAAGTAATATAAAAACTATATAATAATATAGATAAAAATATATTAATGAAGTATTAAAACTTAAAATATAGTTTTTAAAATAATTAAAAATTTATATTATTAGGATAACTAAAAAGTTTTAAATATAATAGTAAAAAGAATTTAAAAGATAGTTAAAAAGGTTATAAAACTTAAGAATATTATTTAAATTTATATAAGTAAGAAAGATTAAAGTTAGTTAAATTATTATTTAATTATTTAATTAATTATAATTATTATAATAATTAATAAAAGATATTAGTTTATTCTTTTAATATTTTATAAATAGAATTTTTATAAAGAAGAATTTATAAAAGAGTAGAATAAGTTAGTTATATAGATTTAAAAGCTATTTTATTAAACTAAATTAATATAGATATAACTATTATATATTAAGAAATTTAACTTTAAAGTATTATATTTTATAGCTATTATTAAAGAAGTTAAAAAATAGGAGGAGGCTATTAAGAAGTAAGTTAAGGAGGAAGAGAAAGCTAGAGAGTAGAATAAAAAGAGGGTAAAGGTATAAAAGCTTAATAAAGTTAAAAAAAGAAAAGCTTAAGCTAAAGCTAAGGTTAGATAAAGAGAAAAGGAGGTAGATACTATTTATATTATAACTTTAGTAAATATAAAAAAGGTTTTAAAAATATAAAATACTATTAGTAATAATAATACTATAATAATAAATAATATTAATATAACTATTATAATAGATATTAATAACCTTTTTAAAAATAAGGATATTTATTAAAATAAGAATATAGTTTTTAAAAAGCTAAAAAAGAAATTAAATAATACTTATAGTTATAAAAACTTTATTAAAATAAGTAAATATAATTTAAAAAAGTTTTTATATAATAATAAACTTTATAATAAAAATAGCTATTTTCTTAAACTTATATTAAATATATTATAGGCTAACTTTAAATAAAAAGCTTAGTTAAAGGATAAAACAAATAAAATAAAGAATAGATATAATTTAAAAGAAATCTAAAAAAATATTAATATTATATATTAAAGTATTCTTAATTTAGTAGAATTTAATATCTTTAATAAGTATTATAAAAAATCTACCTTTATTAAATCTATTAAGTAATTATAATAATAATTTTAAAAGAATATAAGTAAGTAGGATTTTATATAAGTATTATAAAATCTTATTATTATAAAAATAAAAGAGTATATAATAATAATATTTAATATTTAAAAAAAGATATTTATTAATAAAATTATAAGAGTATAAAACTTACTTAACCTATATAATTTTATCTATATAGCTTATATTTAACTATTAATAATATAAAGGTAAAAGGAGTAAAAGAGAGTTAAGAGAGAAAGATTATATTAACTTATAATAATTATTAAACTTAAGGTATTATTTTAATTCTTACTTTTTTAGAATAATAATTAATAAGCTTAGACTATTAAGTTTAAGCTTTTAAAATTAATTTTAAATAATAGTTATTAAGTTTAAACTATTAGATTTAAAGCTTTTAAAATTATATTAATTTTTAATTTTACTTTTAAAAAAGAAAAGTTACTAATATTAGTAAGTATAACCCTTATAATAAAGGTATATATATTTAGTTCTTACCTACTAGTGTTAAGCTAGTAGACTTAGAACTAAATAATAATAAATACACTATTTATATACTACCTATTTATATATATAAACATACCTACTAACAATAACCCTACCCTATAAGGGCGAGAGCAGCGGCAGGTGTTGTAGGCCGCGTGAGTCGAAAGAATTCACGTAGTGCAGATTGCGTTAGATCCAGGCATCTTGTTTTTACTTCGTTCTGGGTAATTTGTTTCGCGGTGTCGTCCTTGTGATTTGGTGGCGGAGGAGGATCAACTCTGTCCATGTCGTGGAGTGAATATACGGATCAAACCCTGTGCCTGAAATCTTGTAGCCTCATCTACTTATCTTCATACGAAATTTCGGCGTGCAATTGTATACGCCAAGTAAGTTTAGAAAAATTCAAGAATGAGACTGGCAGGTGGTGAGGTCTATTATCAATCGTAGCTCTAACACGCACTGCATGGAGGTCGTCCGTCACTTCACTCCGCATTGGACCACCTTCTATAGAGATAGTTGCTACTAAGGTACCTAGTTAAGTTTACACACTCATTCTCAATGACACTCTAATTGTACATATGTGTTGTCTGAAACCTGAGATGGAAATATAAAGATGTTGTGGCGGCCGGCCGACTGTGGCCTAGTTGCACAAGGCAAAAAAGTGTTGACGTCACGTTTTATTATTCTAGGACTAATTGCTCTGTTGTTCCAGCCATCAGACCCCACGGATTTTGACAGCATTTTATCCAAACATTCACAGATTGGCAGCTTATCATGGTGAAGCCTGGGGGGCGGAAATCAGCGAAGCTTATCTATTTCTCGTCCACTGGCATGAAGCATTCACTGCTGTGGTCTTTCTACCCTAGGGTCAACCCTAATTAGCCCTCTCACGGTCAAGCAACAACCCACCACGACAGATCTCTACAGCAAGCCGATGACAGGGCCATTCAACTTGCTTTAGGTCTCAACTTACAAACATGGCACCCAACATGCGTTCAAGGACTGCCACAGTAGAACAATCTGGCTCTCTGAAGTCACCTCCATCCTCACCTCTTCCCACACCCGCTCTAGATTCCTCCACCCTGCGATACAGCTACGAAATCGGGCGAGGAGAGACCGGTGTGCTGTCTTTTGAGCCATACAAGGGACTCATTTTGCCTTACTGGGCTTTTCGTACGGTTCCGGTATCCCGCAACTCGTCTGAGATCCTCTGGGCCGTCTTTGAGTCTTATGCGGAAAGGAGGGATTTCGTCGGTGCCGACATGACCCGAAAATTTATTCAGATGGGAATGACGAGAGCAAGGAGATATGCGAACCATAAGGGAGGACGGAAGTACGCAAAGGACACAGGAGACAAGCTCCAAAAATGGACGGGCGGCAGTGAGGAAGACGTCAGGAAGAGGAGGGAGAAAGAGGAGGCAAGCGAGATTTTCAAACTGGTCTGGAGGAGATGCATTGATGATGAACGCTACAAAAGTTTGAAGCAGGACTGGGTTAAGGAGAAGAGGGATTTCGAGAAGTCGAGTCTGTTGGCAGGTAATGGTAGAACACAAGGGAATTAATATCGAGTTGCGCCGCCTCTGGAGGTCAGTCTCCGGGAAGCGACCAGCAAATTTCCCAGCATAGAGCTTCTCATGGACTTGTGCGTCCTACAAAACAAGTCCAAAATTTTGTGGCATGCAAAACTGATTCACATTCAGCGCCTGCAATCACCTTGCACTTCTGCTAAATTAAGTATCCAGGCCGGAGATCAATACCGAGCAACCCAGGCTGAGCAAAACAATTTCTTGATTCCATCACACCAGTGTAATTAGTAGTTTTATAACAAATATAGTTCCAAGAGAGAGACTAGCATTTCATACAATCCATTACAGGGTTATTTAAGACATGCAGCTGCGGCGCACCCATCTCTTATATTAACTGCTGAGCCCACCAATCACCACCCACTGTACTGATCACAATACTGTGCCCCCACACCACACCACATGGCCGTGATAGACTCGGGTGCGAGGGCTCACACTCAATACACCACCTTTTACAGGATACGAGTAGCTCCCGTCAACCCTGCACCTCGCGCGCTACCGCGTGTCGTTCGCGGACCACCGCGATTCGACCCGCCCCGAGACATCGTGACGTGTTCACGACTGAGTGAACATGTCTAATGGCTGTGGCGCAGTCTCTCAGCTTGATAATAGGGCAAACTTGGTCCTGGGAACCACCCACAAGGACACAAGCCTGTTGGCCGGGTGCGGCCCATGATCGTTTTGGTCTGTGTGGTGGTGATGGTCAGGATGATGGTATCACGCAGATCTCGCATATGCGCTGCGACATTGCGACGCAGCTCGGCGAGATTGCCACTGAAGGCGTTCTCCAGGCCGTCCGACACATCCACGATTGGGCACCAGGGCAGGTGAAATGACAGGGGAAGGAGAGGATTCGGGGTCGCCTTCTGTGTTCAGCCTGGAATGCCTGGGTGCACTGATTCGCAGATACTGTGTCTGGCGACACGGTCATCGAATTTGCTTGACTTACCGTCCCGTATGACCATGACGGCTTACCAGTCATGGGAGTTCTTGCTGCCGACGACTCCGCCAGCGCGCAAGTCATCGAGTGCAACACATGCGCGGCCGTGAGTGCTGCACTTAACAAATAACTGGGTGCACTTCTCGATCATAAGGATAGACGATTTCGAGACATTATTCAATGTCTGTCAATTTTTCTTTGGACTTCATCTCTCGCGGAGGTGATTTCTGGGGGCATGTTGGCCTTGTCTTGGATTTGAGTTGGAAACACCACTGTGGCAATCACTGGCGCTCTAGCGCCCAAGAGCACTGGACAAAATTGAACTTGACATATGGAAACTAGCTCTCATCCAATGTCTCATCAAGAATTGTGACTCAAATGAAGAGTGCTTTCAAGGAACGAAGCGAGCAATCGTGGATAGTTAATTGCTCAGTCACAAGTCTCAACCTGCACTTATAATGTAACTCCAAGAGAGCACAGGCATCAGAAGCTGGTCTCATTCCACACCGACCAGGAATATCATCAAGCAGAGAAATGATCATATTGAGCCTAATCATTGTGGCTATGGTCCCTCAGGCGCTGTCCGCAGTGGCTGACATTCAACTTAGGGGCTCTACAAGGACGAACACGGCAAGTAACGACACATCTCAGTCTCCAACATCAACCTGCGACATTGGAAACTTCAATGATTGGACAGACACGACTGCAGCTGGTGAGCTCATGGAGAAATGGTATTGCAGCACGATAACAGACGTCTTCAATTCTGAACTCTCGCCAGACGGCTACTGGGTTGTCACTAACAAGGACGGTGAGCCGTTTGGAGAGCTGCTCTCGTCCCACGACAAGTGCTACTACGGCGCAACACGGATTGAGAGTCACGGCTGGAAGTTCAAGTAAGTCACAACATCCAGTGTACTCCATTTCGGCTTACTAAGTCTTCCTTTTTCTTCAGGGTTGGCAGTCAGGGTGTATTGAATTTCACCATTCAGCCCATCGATCAGGCTGGCGTCCCTGGGCAATTGCACGACAAGGTGGGAACGACGAATTCCAGTGCCTTGTTCGTTTTCGAAATCAGCTGGAACACGCAAGGTTGCTCCTCTGGGAGTGGCGGCGACGGTCTGGCTTAGGTTGCACTTGGGCTTCTGCCCCGGGGCTTGATCTCGCGCATTTCCTGATGCTGTGTAACAGGTCAGGGCGCAGGGCATCAAATACGTAAAACGAGGCAAGGCAATATCTCGGCAGACAATAAATTTTGACAGCACGTTCGACGTGTAATGCAGGCTACGATTCCCACTCGCCCAGAGTGATCTTCTGCATCGCCAGCAGGGAAAATCAAGGCAGTATTGCTGACGCGGTGGCAAAACCCAAGGCTCTCAGCCCGCATAAGTTATTGACAAACGGGGTTTTCTGCAAAACACGAACCAGATGAAAATTTTTGATCGTGTGTAAGAGGAAAAGTGACAACTCATCGTCGTGATTCAGTCGTCTGCGTAGCGACCCAATCTTCGCTGCGTCCAAGTACGAGAATAGGCACGGCCGCATGCGGGCCTAAAGATAGCTTCAATGCCCTGCTGGATCCGCAATCGCATGCATCGCGTCGACCCGAAGGACAGCCTGCCAGCCCGCGCGGCCCACATCGGGCTGGTGCAGCAACAGCAGCAGCCCTGCTTGTCTTTCCACGTTCCTTGTTGTGCGGCCCGCAAGTGATGGATGGTGAAACCCGCCCCATCCGTGCGCTGGTGGGGAGGGGTCCCTCGGGGAGTAACAAGCAAGCCGGCGCGGCAGTGGACAACACTATAGAAGGAATTGCCCGGTTCGGGTGGGGACTTTTTTTTTTGTCTTTTTTTTTTTGGTTGTGGTGTAATGCAATGTGAGATGCCTTGGCCAAGTCGATTACTACAAGAGACACGACCCTCTGCTGCCCTGCTGCCCTGCTGCTGCAGAGTCCATGCAGTGCGGGTGCAGCGATGGCGCGCCCCACCGCCTCGGGAATTGGGGGAAACGTGAAAGGACGGTGCCGCGATCATCCCAGCTGGTGGGACTCGCTCGCCTTGTGGCAGACCGGGGTGTGCCGGCAGCCCGCCACCCCCCAAGAGGTCGGATGACGGCAGTGAGGCGAGCACTCCAAGGTCGGTCCGCCGGGTCGACACAAACAAGGGAGCTGGGAAACTCCGGGCTCCCTGGGGATCCGCCCGTCGACAGCAACCTGTTTGTCTCCTCCGGTTGGTCAAAACACCTCATCGCCGGGTTGGGCCTCGGCGGGCGGACACCCATGGTTGGTCGCATTGCGGATCTGAGGCTGGCGGCCTTGCGTATATCGTCAGGCCGCATTCCCAGTCTAGGTCCCAGATTGTGCCCGTGATGATCGGCACTCGCGTCATGGTGCGAAGTTTATTTCGCATCTCGGGTTATCTGGATGTGTTGCCAAAATGTTAGCGAGTGGGTGTGTTTGATGGCTTAGATGCCATCATGGACTCCATGTTATTGTGATCAAGAAGGCTTTCTGCGTCCATGATGAACAAAAGGAAAGTTTGAATTGTCTATGATAAGGAAGGTTGGGCTGTGTGTTACAGCGCATGGTTTCTATTGTTACGATGCAACGCTCCCTCCCGTCTTTGTTTTGTAGATATCCTGAAGCGAGTGAGAAGGATCTTGCTCCTAACTCCAAACCGGAAAAACCAAACGCTGATCAAATCAAATGCTTTGAAATCCATCATGCAGTATGTCGGAAAGTGCCAGTAGACTGAGGTCAGTACCCTGGCGTGTACTTGTACCTTCCCTCATCGGGGTAGAATACCTCGGACCTCCTGCCGCCTCTTGATCCCTTCTCCACGGTGAAGCGCCGGGGAGGCATGTCAAACGATGATCGCCGGTCCCGAGGGCTGAATCGGTTCATGAGCCGGTCGCGGTACTCTCTGTCATCACGCACCTCTTTCTCCAGTCTGGCCTGTCGCTGTGCTGATGTCTCCCGGTCATCAACCCCGATACTCCGGGCAGACTTGTACAGGTCGTCGAGTTCTTCCCGCCGCAGAGGCTGAACAGCTGGTGGGGAGCCAGAGTCAGCCACAGCGGTTGTGCCGTAGGTGGTAGGCTTGGTGTTCTTGAGGATTCCCTTCACCTCGCCGTGGAGGTGTGAGCCAGTCCCAGCTCCTGTGATGGTGGCAGAGCGGCTGAGCCTAGGCCGGCTGTTGATCTTGGCGTTCTGAGCGGCGCGTGGGTCATCATCCCAGCGAACGCCCTTGGCAGCAGGGGCGCGGCTGTCTGGTGGTGTCTGGGTACCGAACGTGGCGTGGCGTGCCCAAGCATCGTCGGAGGGGTGTGAGCCATATGAGGAGCCGTATGACCCGCTGAAGGGGGAAGAACCGTAGACGACATCAGCAGAGATGCCGGTGGTAGCAGGACCATCGATGATGGTAGGCTTCGAACGCCTCAAGCGGCGGCGCTCACGGTCGTATTGATCGGGCTCCGTGTGGACTTCAACGGGCGACTTCGAGTGGCGACGGTGCGAGCGTGTTGGCTCCAGGTAAGGATCACGGGTGTGCCTCTCACGGTCCCGTCGGGAGGACCCAGCACCATAGTTGTATAACACGTCGTAAGGGCCCAAGGGAACGGCGGATGACTCTCGGCGTTGCGACGAAGAAGACCGGCGAGAACGGTCACCGCCCTCGACAATGACGGGCCGTGATCGGTGCTCACGCCTTGGCTCGCTGTAATACCCATCATCGACTGGCATAGTCGATGACCGACGGACCTTAGGAATGGGGATCGGTTCCGCCCGGCGAGAGCCGCTTCTGCGCAGGCCATAGTCGGCCACGCGGTCTCCGTCGACGTAGAGTCGCTGGCTGGCACGCTTCTCACGCCGTCGTTCTCTGTCGCTCTGACCGTAAGGTGGAGACGGCTGGTGATCAAAGTAGTAGGGTGTTGGCTGCCTGTCCTTGAGCGACGACGAGGGAGAGTCGTTGCGTCCAGGGGTGACCGAAAGCTGCAGTCTGGTGCAGTTGATCTTGCGGTCGAACTCGCGCACGATGGGATCGCTGCACATGTGGCCGGAGCGGCATGCGTCGACCCGTTCAGTGACGTCCTTCTCCCCATCGACGTAGGCATTGTGGTAGATGTTCTTGATACACATCTTGAAGGTGGGTGGGTGTGTGAAACAGATGGGGCAGCTGGTCAAGACTCGAGGTTTGGAAAGCTAGCTCTGGTGTGGAAAGCCGGTCGAGTTTTCAGTCGAAGGTGTCGGTCTCTATAATGTGAGGCCGACCAAAGGCTCAGTCTCTATAATATGAAGCCGACCAAAGGCTTGCTTCGAAGTGGACAAAGACGACGACAGGGAAGTACCTGTGCCGCTTTGTGTGGTCTGGCGATGTTCGTTGGCGGGTCAGAGTTTAAGCAACCACTTAGGTCCAGCCCAAGCCCGGTCCCAGGTTGTGTCAGTCGGCCGTGTCAGAGACGAAACGATCTTTTAAATATCGGGCTGACTGTAAAGACATGGGAACATGCAATCCGAGGCCGAAGCTGGTCGGGTGGGAGGCTCAGAACAATAAGTCAACAGGACAAGACGTTCGACGATGGTGTGGCCGAGCGGTCTATGTGACGGGCTCTGGTCGAGACGGGTCAGAGATGAGGTTAGTTGGCTGTGTTGGAGAGGGATGGGTGTGCGAGAGCAAATGGCGGCTCTGCTCTGGAAGACTCGAAACTGGTCTTTCGTAAGGGCCTAACTTTGGCGAGTATGATGTAGGCTGTGGCCGGGCCGGATACAAAGGAACAGAACTGCGATTCCCTTTAAATATAGGTGGTGACTGACGAGGCCAAATGCGGGTCGATGGGTAGGACAAGACACCTCTTAAAGAGGCAGTATGGCCAGGGAATCGGTAGCCGGGGTGGTCAGGATCCCATGGCCGCATCAGGGCTGCAGGGGTCCATTTACATGGACGCCCCCCTGGCCCCTGTCGCTCCAGCTGCCCATCTTGCGACTGTGTGTTTGGCTTTGGCCGTGTGTATGTGTGTCTTCGAGACGGTTGAACCCCGGTAACCTTCTCTGGCTGTCGAGGGGCTCCCTTCGTCCTTGCCGCAGCGGGCCCTGAGCTCTGGGGAACTTACTTTATCCTCAATATAAAGCAAGCTATATCGAGGCACTGAAACCGTGCCTGTGGGCAGGAAACTCAGCTGTGCCGGGGGAACGACTGTCGCAACTCCACCGCAGCCAGTATTGGGTTTAGCATATCATGGTCAATATGGAGGAGGGCCACTGACAGAAGTTGCACTGTGCGATGAGGGCGACCAAGCAAACAACCAAGGAGGCCTTATTCCCTGCCGGTCACGGCTTCTGATGCGGCCGAAGACTCATCGCGTGTGGGAGGGTCACCAGGCAAGCAGCTAGACAGGAGGGGAATAGTCACCTGGGGACAAAAGTGACTATTTGCACCAGCTACTTCACACAGCCTCAGGCTGAGCGCAATAAGGTCAGGACGTTAGAGCGCCATCTTGACAGGTCGGTAAGCCACTAGCTTCGAGGATGCCTACTGGCTGCTGGGCGCAGACTGTCAACGCCGCCTGGCAAGATTGAGGGATCTTGTGAATAGCAAGATGATCACGAGAGACGGGCAAGTAGAAAAATCTGAGAATTCGTAACGCCAGTGCCTAGTGACCTGCCTGTGCCGTATGCGAGGCGCTCGACGTCATGGGAAAACATATTGTAAGCAGCAAACAATTGTTTGCGTATTTGGCCAAGATATGCAGTGTGGTAGTGCCGTGTTGGGAGTAGCGACTTGACGTAAAAGAGGGTGTGAGCTTGTGGGCGCTGGCGTATTGTGGATGGGCGAGGGAAGAGGCAACCCGACTGGGCCGTGGGTGGTATTGGCGACGAAGAGCTGGCTGCGCACCCAAGAGCGCGGAGCCGAGGAGACTCGACGGCGCCGCGGCGTCAAAAAATAGAATCCCTGTACGTACCCGGCCCACCCCCAGACCTTTGGAGACCCCTTAGCTGACCTCGCTAACCCCCGAAGCGCATAAACAGAAGGCGTCGATTCTGCGGCCGTGAAACACAGAGACGGTCAGGGTCTTGAGCAGAGTTATTGCGAATCCGTTTCGTGTGCTGCTTCTCGCCAGTAGGAAACTCGATACCGCGAGGGCCTGACCTGACGGTGGTCGCTTGCTGGGTACATGTGCTGATGCCGGGCTAATGCACCGGGTAGCTGCGCGACAGACGTGCAGCACAGGACAGGACCTGCAGGCACTGCCCAGATGAGAATGGTCTTTCATCCGGTTCGACAATGGCTCGAGGCCCTGGTGAAAATCCGAACATTCGAGTCGCAGCAAGGCCGAGTTTGTGGTTAATTATCAACATGGGCAAAGTGGCAGAGCAGCCACCGCGTATGTACTGTACGAGTCGGCGAATCGAGTCACAAGGTGGGAAGGTCGCGCCCCTTGTGGAGCTTCTACCCCTCCACTCCAACACAGGAATAGCGGCATCGCAAGGCCGAAAACGGCAAACGGACAATTAATGCCACACAGAATGGAACTGTGGTGCCTCGGTAGACATTGCGATATGAAAGCCCGAAGAGAAACCATCACTCGTCTGAATCAGATGTGTGCATGACTGGGCGTAAGCTTCTCAACGGGGCGTAATGCGTACGACGGTACTCAGGCCTGACAGCGGCCGGCGCATGGTTCCAGGCCCGTCTCAAGCCTCCAGAGCCCAAATCCTTCACACTGCTGCCAGGAAGGCGCGCCTCCGTTAATGCACCGACGACTCAGCCCACAATTCCATGACGTCCTGTTTACCCTCGAGGCCCTCAAGAGGGACGGCGGGAATCCCAGGCGTCTGTCTGCCTGTGACCCGCCGTGGTGTTCCCTGCTCGGCAACCACGACAGGTGCGAAGGCGCTGGACGGTTGGCGATGGCGCTTCAAATACAACCCGTCAGACCGTCCAAGCCACGGCGCATGGGCACCTCCCACAAGGTCGTGGATCGGCCGGGTGCGGTACCACCACCCTGGACGACGGGCATGGCCAGTAGTAGGTCGTCATGTTTGGCCGCGTTGGCAGAGGGTGCTGCATTTCGGGTTTCGGCAGCAAGGCATCAAGCCCCCAACGGACCTCACACGACAGGCGCCGAGGTTCAAGTATCGCGAGTTTCCGCAATCCGATGGCTCAGCTGGTGTCAGACTGGCTGCGGCTGAGAGAGATTACAACGTGGCGACTGGGGCGACCCCGGCACGAGGCGTCAACCCACGCCTCCGTCAGAGCCGCACACGCCGTGCTCAGAAAGAGGCGAGAGATTGAGGGTGCCTGGCCTGACAAGCTGATAATCAGATGCCAATTACCAATGACAGAGAGTCTGGCCAGTGATTGCCCAGCTGGTCATGACTATCGTCCAGTCAGGTGGGTAGTCTGCTGTCATGCAGCCAAACCGGCGGAGTTAGCACCAGGTTACGCAGTACAGCAAGAGTCCTGCAAGATTCCTGGGACGAGTCCTGGAGAAGACACCTTGCAAAGAAGCCCTTCAAGTATCGAGAGGGCTGGCCAAGCACTTGGGCACGGTAGCGTAACGGTCCTCTTTGCTGATCCGACGCCTGAGATCGGGCAGGCTGGGGGAGATGCCGTCGCAAGAGGTATTCTTGAGTAATGCGGTGCGCGGCCAGATGTTATTGCCTGCAAGCCAACTGCCAGGGGCGAAACCGGTGGGCGGGACGATTCCATTGCCATTGCGCAGTCTGTCGGGCGAGGTCTTTTGGCCGACCGTGTGTCTGCGTTGCACTGCGTCGGTGATGCCATGCGTGGTTGTGCAACTGTCTGCACCCTGTGCAACTTTGTCCAGCCGACCCCAAATGCTCCGTCCTGCGAGCCTTGCTTTCTCATGCTCCTACACAAGGACAAAGAGACATGTGAGAAACGTCCGAACATGCCTTGCATGACTGGCTGGTGGCAATGATGCCTGGTCGTGATGTGGTTATCTCTTGGCTGGAGGGTAAAAATGGTTTGGTGGGGGGAAGAGTCGACGATGCCAGCATGGGCCAGGGGGACGAGCTGAGCTCCAACCCCACCACCCACCCCCACCTCGGACAGATCAACCTACTCTATTGCAGACAATGGGGCAGCCGCGGGGGTGGCTCGTGCCCCTGAAGCCCTGCTCGACCTTCTGTCGCCAACCCTGAGCACTGGCCAAGGCGTGGCAGGCGTGGCAGGGTCCAGCTCTCGATTAGCATCCACGTTATGGGTAGGGAAACGATTCTCATGTTACGATGGCCGTCTGATGCACCCTGTCAACATCAATTGTTCGCTGATTTTTGTTTCCTGCAAGAGACATCCGACGTTTGAAGGGCTCGTGTAGGTTCCCTCAAACGGGGCTACGAGACGGTAGTCTGGAAGCATGTCAGATGCTTCGATTTAATCCACTTGATGGAATTCTTGCTCCAGGCTACCTGTCTAGGCAGGTAAATAGGGCAAATATTATTCCATCTTCCGGCAAAAGAAGCTGACCGGGCCACTCGTAATCTCCAAAGAGAGAGGCCAGTCCAGGTGGTTCTCTGGCAGGCTCGTTGCGGCCTGGAAGGCTCGAGAACATGGACTCATACTTTCAGATGACCCCACTACAACATTTGATTGCAGCCATGAATAACCCTTGTCTTGCTACAGAGATAGGACTTAAAAAATACTGTCTTGTAAATTCAGCTGTCTATACATTTGGGATGCTATAGCTGAACACTTAGACAACGAAACTTTCTCGAATCTCTTGACCAATTTCGCACGGGACCTGGTTCTCACCTTTGTTTGAATCCACACACTTTAAAGCGTGGCTTCTTCAGCATGATATTAATTTCAATTCTGCAAAGGTAGTAGAAGGATCGACTGAGAATGGTATATAAAAGCACAAAAAGCAGCACAGGTTCGCTTCTCACTTCCAAAACAAAGTCTTGATGCCTTGAAGAATCATACCGGTTCGTGCCACCTCTCCCATCAACCATCCAGCGCGGGTGAACAGCAGATAGTCACTGGTGAGCCAATGGTTGGAATCTGCTCCGCTCAGAGGTGGAGGATAGCATTTAGTTCGCTGCGCCACCAATACCCCCGAAAATTGGTAGAACTCCAAACAAGGCCCCGAGAAGGCTCAGAAGAGTGCTCAGAATCGATGAAATAGCCTCGACACCAGGAAGGTTTGCGGGCAGCGGAAGACCACCGGATCCTAGAAGCTGTTAGTTTTTCTTTCCCTCATATTATAATTTTGATGGAATCGAATGTTCATGTAATGAAACAGGGCCTACATACCAACGAGGCTGCGGATGACGGCGAGAACAGGGGTCGTCTGAGCCTGGATTTGTCTGAGAATGTTTAGAGCATCCCTCAGTTGGTCGAGGTTTGCACCAAGGGGCAGGCTGCTGAAAATTTGTTGAAGGATCGCAAGTCGGCTTTGCAGCAAAGCAAGTTGTGCTACTAAAGCATCAGGTGATACTGGCAAGCCAGGGGTTGGGATTGGGACTCCAGGGAGCTGTGGGAGGTCTGGCAGAGGTGGGAGACCAGGTATCTGAGGAAGGCCAGCCCCTTGGTGAGTCTTGTTAGAGAGTAGGTTCAATCAGCTGAGTTGGGCCACCGCTTACTGATGACAGCAAGAATAGTTACGACCTGCGACAGGGCAGTTGAGAGAGCAGGGCCCAAGTCACTTGGATTTGCGGGAAGAGTGATAGGTGGCAGGGTCGGCAGCCCAGGGACGGTTGGAAGCTGTCGGTTGGAGATGTCGACCTCAACACCACGCTGTTCGACGTCAAGCCGTTCGAGGGCCACATCACCGACAGCAACGGGTGAGGCCAAGGAAGTGCTAAGGATGGTTCCAATAGCAAAGATTGCGGTAAAGGCCTTCATTGTGATGTTGAATTGAAACCCTGTTAAAAGTTTGGGGGTTGTGTTCTGTCGGATAATGGTCAAAGGGTTTGGATACAGAAGAATCAAATCCTGCGAGGGCACGGGGAAGAGGATAGAATGTTACTTCTGGGAAGGAAGACCAGGCAGCTTTATACTCGGCTTGCTTGTCACCTTTTCTTTCAACCTCCCTAGAATCGTCGAACCCTCTGGCGTACTCAACTTGAAGCCAGGCTCGCGAAAAATCCTCAGAACTCACCTTCGTCACTGGTGTTGACATTCCTCGCCCTCGCAAAGGCATCACAAGCCACAATTATTCTTTGGATTTTGTATGAACCGAGGTTCCAGCCAAGCTTGGAATCCTGTTGCCAGGTTCCTTCGAATATCCCTAGGATCATTAAGCATCCCTGAAGAGCTGAGACATGCCCCAAAATGGCTTTTGTCTTCTCGGGCCGGGAATGCGAGCCGCGGGGGGCTCTCATCTGTCTTCTAGCCTCGCCGAGTCATTTTGTGCGGTGAGACATTTTTTACGCCCTAAAAACCACTGTCGGTGTTGCCATGACGTCTGTTTCGAGGCACGCTCAAGCGCTTTTTGTGAACACCGCGCTGTTCCTCGCCCTTCCGAAGGTGGTCATCAAGGCGCGGAAGTACCCGGTGGCCATGCTGCATGAAGACTGCCAATGTGATGTTCATAAAGACGTCCTATCCTTGCCGAGGAATGGGCGTCAGAAACCCGGGCCTGGTGCGCTGTCATCGGGACATTGAATCATGATCTAGTCCGGTAGGAGTTTCCTCTCTCTCGTGAGAATTGCCCTTAAGGAGCACGAGTGAGCTGCCCACGCAGTCTTAGTCTTGAATTCTGAGAAACTAATATTTACGTAAGGAGCCATGGCCATAATATGCCAAACTGTCTCAGCCACCTCCGCCCGTGGCCTTCCGCTAGTTCCCTTCCCAAATATCTGTAGTGTGCTATCTTGGGCTACCTGGCTGCTGAGAAACGTGCCAGCTAAACTGGCTGGTTAACAGCTTCTAAGGGACTACATGTCTTACAGAAAACGGCCCAATCAAAAAGAAACTTAGATCACATAACGTCCCTGAGAATGTTTCCTTGGCAAAGAGGCGGTCTCAGGCCAGTTGAGCCCTTCCATAAGTGGCCAGCACGTGCCGGATATTGGCATTATTCAAAATTTGCGTAATATGTCACCACCGGCTTGAGGAAGCCCTCACCAGTCTGAATATTTTCAAGGCTGGACGCCCCAGGGAACTGTGGCTTGAATATTTATTTTCAACTGGCAGTTGGAATCACGCAGCTCTAATTCCGAGCTGTGCATTGGCTGGAATATAGCCCCAGATAGCGCAAGTCTCGGACAAGATGGAATTCCGTGATGCAAATGAACAAGTCTTGGTATATCAACTCGAGCGGAGATAATGCGCAGGGCTCAGTGTTGTCCAGTTGCTATGTCAACTTGAGAAGTAACTTCGGCGAGAGGAATGAGGATTATTGTTGCGACAAAGGTAGGGAGGATCTCAACAAGGCTACGGAATAGTCGATCATGGTCTGATCAAAGACGCACAAGTGATATCAAGGCCAAAAAGAGGCGCATAATTTGCAATCGTCGGTGATTTAACAACCACGAAAAGCCTCAGTCGACCGAGACTCCGACGTCACTGGTCCATCATCCCGTCCTCTCGCATATTGGCTGACCCCTTGTGGAAGCATAGGGGCTTTCTGTTTTCGAGCACGCCGATAGAGACACTCCCTCGGTGCCTTGGTGACTAGAATTTCGCCACAAACGCGGAATAGCTAATATCCTTTCGCTTGCTGAGCTGCCCAGTATGCATCTATAATCTGTCTCTTTTTCTCGCTTCTCACCGTGAGCGTCACGGGCAGATCCACACCCGGGTTAGCAGGCATGAAGCCGCGGTAGTCACTCGGGTTCAGAGGCAGCTTCGCACGAGGAGCAATGCCGACGTCAAAGGCCCACAATATTCGCATGATAGCAACACCGAGTGACCTCTCTGCGACGTGCAAGCCAGGGCAGATCCTCCTCCCAGCCCCAAAGGAAAAGTGGTCGCGCTTGGTGGGGTCTGGCAAATTCGCACTCTGCTGACTCGTGAGGCCATCGCTCTCGTACCGGGATGGATCAAACGTCTCGGGACCAGAGTGACGACTTGGGGAGTGGTGGATTGCCCAGGCGTTCAGGTGAAGCCTTGCCCCAGCTGGGATTCGCATGCCCTTGTACACCAGCTCCCTGGTCGTCGTGTGGGGGTGTCCCAGGGCGACAGGCGGTCTCCAGCGCCACACTTCCTTCATCAAGCATCTGACATAAGGCAGGGACTCTAGGTCCTCCCACTCGGGCATTCTGTCGCCGACTGTCGCATCCAAAAGCTCCTGCCCACGCTTCAGGACGTCGGGGTACATCATCATTGCCTCGAGAAAAGACCATGTAGACATGCGGCTGGTATCTGCCGCTCCGATGATTAGCTGCAGGCTGAGGAATGCGGCTTCGTCGTTGCTGGAGAGGCCGAGGCGCTTTTCGTCCGCAAGGATTCGCTTCAGCATCGAGAAATTGTTGTGAGGGTTGTCCTCCTTCTGCACCTGGATCATGTGGTGTCTGCACCACTGGAGGTCCTGGAGGAAATGGGCTCGGGCAGATCGTTCCCAGGGCTTCAACCAGAGAGGCATTCGATCAAGGATTGGGAGGATATCGACGATATGGGACCCGGGTAGGGTGCCGAATATTTGGAGCGCACCGGACTCGTGAATGTATTGAATCCTATCATCTGCAGCTGAGTCGACTTTGGTGTTGTCAGCACCTCACTCCAATTTTCATATTAAAATCGATCAATCAAACGCGCCAGGAGGTGAGATCATAAATTTGTGAATGCAGCTTGAGCAGTGGACCGGGACATACTGCTGAATCCAAATGCTTGCATGGCAAAGTTACTGTATGTGTAACGCCCGACTTGTGTCCACAAGTCTTGGTAATTTGTGCCTGCATGAGGATCATGGGCAACCTCGTGCAAAAACTTTCTGTCGTCTCGCCACGTCAGCCTCGGGAATGGGTTGATTCCAAGTGTCTCTGTGCCAGGCTCCATGGAACACGAGATGGCCAACCAAGTGGAAATCTTGTAGCTTACGCTGTCTCATAATGGAGGAACCTGTGTGTTCAATTAGATTATTCGGTTTTCTACACTATTCCAGGGGAGAGCACATACGGTACACCAGCATTTGCCATGGGCACGCTTGTCATTTCCGAGTGGACCAGCTTCCGCTGAAGCTACTTGTCTGTTAGTGACTGCTTGCGCCTTGTTCTGTCGAGCAACTTACCTTCCACCTGGCATCACTCGCAGGAAGCAGTAGAACATTCCATTTATTGCAAAGCTGCTCATTGCTGACGATCCACCTAGGCCTCTCTGATGTCTGAGCAGAAGACTTGTCAAATAGCGCCTGAATCAAAGATGAAGAATCAGCTGGCTGTTGCCCTCGACGAAATTTGCCACACTGGCGAGAAACTCTCACTTTGACGGCCTGTTCAGAGTTCAAATAGTAGCTAGTCAAAGGTCCGACCTGCACTCGCATGATCTCCCCGTACTCCTCGGCCCATTTTTGAAGCAGCAGATGGATCTCATTCTTTTTTGCTGCTTGCACAAAGTCGATTGTATTACCGATGACGGGAAGGCCTCGTGGCTTTGGAGGTAGCGGCAATTTTCTCCTATTCTTGATATGAGAGACCGCCGCGTAGATGTAGAGGCTGAGAAAACCGAGAGCGAGGAAAATGACTGAAATGTTCCGATGGAGCGCCTCCGTGACCGCCGTCGACGCAGCCATTATTATGTCAGTGCTGCAAAATGGTACCTTCTTTTCGGGGCACAGTTACATTGCAAAGGGCCTGCGAAGGACATGAGGGATAACTTTTAAATATCAAGGCGCTGTTCAGGCCACGCACAATCATTGAAGCTACTACTTGTGCGGGCAGGACGATGGGGCACCGGGCGTGTGGGCGGTACCTCACGGGAATTCCGGCCGAAACCATCGGCCCCCCGGCTCCACCCGGGTCGGGGGCGTATTTAGGCCCCTAAGACACGGAAAAGCCGACCTAACAGGGCTGAACCGCCCTGTGTTTCGGGCTCTTGAATGACCCCGTCCAGGGCGTGCGATGGGAATAAGCCAGTGTAGAGAGGGCAACACAGAATAGCTCAACACAACGCAGCACAGCATCGCCGGTGATTTTGAGCCTCAAGCAGTCGCAGAAGACTTTCTGTTTGGGTCATTACTGATCAAGAAATAAAATTTACACTGGTATTGTCCCGAAAATATTACATCGCCAGGGTTCCTGCCCTTGACAAAGGTCATCATCACTTGACATCCTCCAAGTTGACGGTAGATCCTTTCCTGCTATCCGTAAAGTCATCGTCCTGGCCTTTTTGGGATGATATTTCTTCCATGCAATGTGCGAACTCCGCATCCGTCAGACCCCGGTGGTCGCCACCTCGGCTAGTACAGGATCTCGCGTCAGATGTTGACCTCAGGCTGGGGACCTCGAGGCGCTGCTGGAAGACAACCGGTTCACTGCTAAAGCCGAGCTCGATGTCATTTCCGCGTCTCCACGGCCGAGAGAATCTGGGCGATTGGAGGTGGAGGCCTCTTGCTATCGTACTGCCCGGACGCGTTGTCGTGGTCACCTTGGACCTGATCGATTCCCAGTAGGTCGATGCGCTGCCCGGTTTCCGTTCTCGGGCGGCTGATGTCTCCCTGCCGAACCAGTTCCGGTGAGCGTGATCAACTGACAATGTCGCTCTGTCGAATACGAATTTCGCTGACGGAAGGCAGACACAGGCGAAACCCACGGACAACTCGAGGATCGTCGTCACTATTGTCATTGAGAAGTCGGCGGGAATATCTGTTGAGATTGTCAAAATATTTCCAAGAAAGGCCGCACATCCGGGTGTAAACACAAGGATGATCGGCACGATACACCGGCTCACCTACTTTTTGAGTGCATGTACTTGACGTTGAGATAGGCCCTGCACACTGTCGACGCGGTCGCAGCACCACCCGCCCCCAGCAAGATTATCATCTTGACTTTCTGTCTCCGGGGTGCCCGCATTTGCCAGACCAGTGGGATCGGGAGGATAAGAATGATCAAATCAGTGATTATAGCAATCGAAGTGTCGCACATGAAGAGCTGTGCCTGGTTGAGGCAGTACGGGTTCTTTCCGGTTGCGACGTTGTTAGATGCTGGCTCCCAGAAAGCTGCGATAGGGGTGCAAATAAATGCCTTGAGGCCTTGGACCGGGAGATAAGCCAAGGCCAGCGTGCATATAAATATCTTGACCCCTCTGGAGAACTTTGGTTTGACGGAAAAGACACGAGCAATAAGCAACAGCAATGTAGCTTTAGTAAAAAATGCTGCTGGGCTGTAGACGCAGCTGCTGACGTAGAGCCACTGCGAGAACGCGCATTAGTCTGTTGCAATTCTCAGGAGAAGCCTCTGGTCCGCCGTACCTTCAAGAAATTGGTATATTTTTCCAGACTCAAGTCCCAAACATTCTGGCCCCCGCCATAAAGGGTCACTTCATCGTGTCAGTACCTCAACAGCACCCAGCAATTGCGACTGGCTTCAACTCACGCACTAGCATGGCAGCGGCCAGGACATTGGTGAAAATCTGAAGATGTTAGAGCCTAGAAGGAAGACGGTGTTCTCTTCGTTCGACGCACCCATGCTGCTAAACAAAACCCTACTGAGCATCAGAAATGAACGCCTCTTGATTTGAATAAGGCTCACGGCTTACAGTCCTCAGAAAGGAATTTCCCCTGTTTTAAGCGTAGTTTTACATAGGCGTGGATAAAGAAGAGGATGTTGAATATGACGGGGCAGAGCACTGTCACCACCAGCGCGGCGGTGTGCCCAACGTCTTTAGGATGCGACGGATTCGACGTCACGCCGGACGGCGGCGGCGCAGCGGGTATGAAAGTCCCCGTGTTGCTCATGGTCCGTACATGGACGCGGCAACCTGTAGCCTGTTGGTTCAGAAGGCAGCCCTTTCGGTGAGCTCATAGCTCTCGTCCTGCTCGGGAGGATGAGAGAGGTGGGCAAAAGAAGTGGGGGAGAGGAAACGGCTAGGATGTTATCATTGGGATCAGCACACGTGTGAGCAAAGGGCTACTCAAAGATGCTTCCCAAGGGCAGGACTGAACCTTGAATAACCAGAAATGCCCCAGCGTTGCTATGGAGGCGTGTCCCATCAGAACGGTAGGGGGTTGAGGGATCAAGGATCTACCGGAGAGCCGACCGAGAAGTGTAAAACCGCATCCTCAAGCGCCGATGGCAACCAGCCATTCGCGGAGCTTCCCTCCAGCTTCGTTCCCGCGCAGACATCTTGAATGTTGTCTTGGGATACACTGGAGTTGTGAGATGAACGGTGTTCTCGCCGAAGATGCACAGACAACCAGAACCTTATTCGGTGGATCTGCGCGTGTTTCCAAGGAAGGTGGCCGGCCCAGGACTGGCCAAACTCCACAAGGCGGTTGGCAATGAACGCTCGGATGGAATCCATCATGCCGTGCATAAGTAAATGGACCCCAAGGGCTACCAAGAGGGCCAAACCCGAGTGTACCGGGCGTAGAAGACTAGCAGGGGCTGCTTGTGGGTTACACCCAGGACTGGGGTTCGCGTACAGTGGTCGCTGCTACACTTTGACGAACTATATTCCAAGCTGTGACAATCCCGTAGAATCTCGCTGCTTCATCACGAGTCATATCTTTGCCTTGTCACGCTTCCATCGGCCTGAACTCTAGGGCCCAAGTGGCATGTGGTGCGAGAGACAACCCCGGCGTGCCGCTCGCTTCTCAGAACTCTAAATTCCAAATCCCGTCTTGGTGTGCGGCATTGCAACGGTGTGATGCATGATATACTCTGTTCATATGAAAATGACTCGGAATCTTGTCATACTAACCAGCAGCATCAGAAGAAGCCATCGGTTCTCTTAGAAATAATTGGGAATAGATAATTCACTGAAGAATCCTGGCCGATTCCTAACGCATAACCGGCCAGAATGCGCTGCAGGTACCGTCTCCTTACTCAGGCCGAATTCGAGTGGGGAGCAGGTATTTAGGGCCCTGGGCGGCCCGGTCCATGTCGCGGACCAGGCGTTGTGATTGAATGGAGATGAGATGAGCTGGGCGATGATTGCCACGGTCCACTTCCCCGGTGCCTGCCCAACACAGACTGGTGATATGATGGCAAACGTGAGCCAGTATTTCAGCCTACTCGCCAAGCTTTCCAAAATCTTGAGATGACGGTTACGAAACCTTGATATAAAAACTGGGCATGTTGTTACGGTGCACATAGCCTGCAAGCACCTGGGCTCTGTTCAGATTCGGATTTGATCTGGATCGTATGGGAAGATCCTTTTCTCAAATTCCCATTCCTACTGTCACAAGGAATCTAGGCCGCATTGCATCAAAAAGACCCTGACGGGACCTGGTTGCATGCATCGATTTGCTCCCACGTGCTTGAATGTAAAGTTCACTGCACGACCGGCACAAACAACTTGTGCACCTGGGCACCCATTTTGCAATCTAGCTCCCAAGCAAGTTCGTCTTTTCCATCACTGGATAGCCAGGAGCGAGCTTTTGTATCGCAGACCACATTTCAGGCGAGAATCCAGACTTGCGGGCTTGTTTCTGTTCAACATGTTGCATTGTCAAGATTACTGATCACGTCCCTTCACCGTACCTAGGTACTTGCCACTCCCCGCAATTCCATGCAAAGTGACATGATCCTCAGTGCACGTCCCGAACAATTCTGCTCCACGTCGTAGTCATCTCTCTTGGCACCAAGGGGCCATATCATCCTGCCATCAGTACCCTAGGGTACAAGCACAAGACCAAGGCCCTTGCCCACAGTCCCATTTCTGTACTGAGCTTAGGAAATCCTCGAAGATCCTCTGAAAGAAAAGAATTCAAACTTAGAGAAGATTCCCTGGAGCATGGGGAATGTTGGGGGCTGTTCGACCGTACGGGCTGTTTCGTTTCGACCCTAGTCATCACTGCTATAGGGGACACGGCAGTATTTCGAGGAGCCATGCAAGTATTTGAAACAGCCACAAGCACTCTTGTATACAGGACAAGGAGGACGCCAGGTCTCGTGCCTTTAAACACCTGCCTTCTTATGCCTCAAGTGGCGGCCATGGAGCCTTTACCATTCCAACCACACATGAGTAATTCAGCAGATATATTTCTGTTGAATTATTCAACCATATAGATGCCTCGACAATCAACAACCTCACATCTATTTGGCAGCTCAATACCCAGTGCCGAATGTAAATACAGGCCAAGCCCTGATAATTTCAACGCACATCTTCATCTGCCAGCACAGAAGATGAAACCATAAAATTGTGTGGGGGCGTTCAAAAAGTGCTGTAGTAACCCGTACACACAGGGAGATTGCCCAGTACAATGCCTAGACACTCCCGAGTACCGGTATACTTGATGAGGCCGGATGACTTCAAATGTTACAGTTTACAAGCTCTTGAGCAGCTCTTGGCTCCGAAGTACCATAGCAGCGAGTGCGTGCACACTAGAGGAATGCAAGTACGTAGCAGCCCGTTGCCCGGTGGGTGCTCGAGATGGGCAAGGTGCCCAGCTGCATGTGTTGACCACAGCCTCAATGTTAATGGCGGATTGAAGTTTATTTGTCGACGACCTGTTACCGAAAATCGCCGTGGGTGTGCTCATCCTGTTTGGCAACGGGCTTTTCAGCGCCTGCTTCAAGTAAAGAGCATAAGACGCCGAGGAATTCTGGCAGGGCCTCTAGTGCTTCCCTCGAGAGGCGCCGGCAACGTGGAACAATTTCGGAGCTGACTCGCGCATTTTTCATCTAATAATACCGGAGTTCCATGCTCGCTGGATTACAAGCCGCTATTTACTAGTGCAAATGATCTTCGCATATAAGTCGGTCATTGTGGGTGCATTCACTCACTCTTAGTTGACAACCAATAATTTATGGAAGGTGGCCACGTGCCTACTTATCGTATCTAACCACTGTTATCGGCATTGTGTTTTTTTTTTTTTAAACGCTGGGTCTTGTTTACGACTGTATGAAGGCGCTGCGTATGGCTACGGCTGTATACGGAATAGAAACGGAACCAGTTATGGAAGGCGATGCTGCTTGAGACTGCTGCTTTCATTTCAAATGTTCGAAGAGCTCAGAACATTGGATATTTCTTGGAGTTTATTACACGTTGTTATCATGATTACAGGAGCAGTCTGATGCAGAAAACGATAAGCTGTATAGGGACCGATAGTCACAATATCTTGAACATCTAGAAGAGTACATGACTCAACACCAGTTTGTTATGTTCGTCGTTAGTCGTTACGGGGTTTTGCTGATTGGCGCGCATGCAAAGTTGGAGCAGAAGGCTGACTCTGCTGGACATTCTGTAGTGGACTGCATCTAGTCACAATTATAAAATGTGGTTGTCTTCAAGCTTCTGTCATTGCTCCAATTCTGATGAACCTTCAGAGCCGAGTTCTTGCAAGGCGTTACATGGCAGCATTGTCCGGAGGAACACCGGGCCACACATATCCGAATCCCCCCACATTGCTTGGCATTCCCTCACACCGATAGGAGAGATTCAGTTCGGCACGGAAGCCCTGGAGTGCAAACTAGTACTTTTATTTGAGTTGGAAGCCTCGAATCAGTCACAAAGGATAATGCTTGGCGGAAAGTTGAGGCCATTCACGCACGTTACATGGGCTGCCACCATACTTTTTCAGGGTCCTTCTAGAACAAATCGCTTGCAGGGTCTCGTTCGGCACTGTCAGACGTGTGATACAGGTTATGGTCTAGATGCCGGGCGATAAAGTGGTTTCGTTCTTGATCCGTATACATACGAAGCTGTATGTGGTCCGGGCCACAAAATCTGGTTTCATGGTAAATCAATCCAGATGTGATGCCACCCCGGCCAGGATGTATTGTACCTGAAACCCTTCACAACGTGGATTCTTCATTTCCAGGATCACGGAAAGCCCCTGGCTTCCAAGAATTTGGTCCATGCAACGGCTGCTGCCGAAACTAGAGAGCTAGTCGACTGATCCAGACCTGACTATCATACTTAGTTCTTCCAGACGCTGACTTGAAGTGTTTGCTAGTCCTGGTGGTCACGAATCTCGACTGATCATGTTCTTAGAGGTTGGGAAAATTTTCCTACCAGATGACCACGGCAAGATTCGGGCAAGATTCGGGCAAATCATCGGCGTGGGTCTTGATGTTACAAGGTATGGTCACGTGGAGAGCAGTTCATCTGAACAGTCGTCTCATGTAACAACAAAGCCTGAAGAATCTATCGCGGCAGCAGGAGAGGTGATTTCCGTGACGATGCACCGCATGCCCCTTTAAGGACAGCCCCTAGAGCCTGTCAAGGAAATCTGAGAAACCAGAACTGATGAGATCAATTCAGCTTGTGCTGACCGAGGTCCAAAAATGGATCATAATTCTGAGACCGTTCAGGTCCCACGAGGCCGACGTGGATTACTCCAATGAGGGTCTCCCACTCAAAACAGAAGCTGGCCAACGAGCCGACGGGAAGAATTGGCAAGCGGCTCATCCAGCCAATTGGGACCGGCCGAGGTCTTGTTCCTTCACAGAAGTCCCTAAAGCGGCCATAAACCAAGCACTGCTGGCTTTCAGCGTGAGAGGCCTAGGCCAGCCGGCTGCCAGTGGGAACGGTAGCAGGCAATTGCAGCGCAACCACCACCGGCAGCGACGGGAGCATCCATTTTTCCCATTCGCTTTTCGTTGCTACTAGCAGGATTAATACCAGCTGCTTGGGACTAGCGCCGAATTGTGTTGTTGGTCGGTTGTCGAAAAGGTGTCAATCACTAGACGGCTAAGACAAACGAAGGCAGCCAAGCCCGTCCGTCCAAGCCTCACTTGGTATTGCGTGATGCGGTGATCCCCTCACGTAATCCCGCCATCTCCCACACCTCATCTTCAACTTCAATTGCCGCGAAGATTGAAAGATCTCCGCTCTCACTTTGCTGCTCGACAACCGCTGCTCGTGAGAATTTCTCCCAAAACTGTTGCCAATTTGTGAGCAGCGGAACTTCTCTTTGCGGACGCCCTTCACCAGTCTGCGTCCCGCTCGCCGGTCATATCAATCCTTTCGAGATCCCTACGCAACTCAGCAGACGCAATAAACACCATGTTCAGGCTGTATGAAGTCGATCCCGATGCAGATACCCTAATCATAATCCCCACTCCGTCCAAATCTTTCGCGCCATGGGAGGAGACACCACCCCCGTCAGACGCATCATCCGTCTATGCCGGGATCCTGCGCGGCACCTCACGGCCGCCCAACACTTATGCCTCGATAGCCTCCGCGCCCGAGGTGCGCCTCAAGGTCTCGTCCCGACATCTCGGCCTCGCTTCAAAGCACTTCCGGAACAAGTTCCGATACGAGAACCCAGTTGAGGCGGACGGCAGGGTCCACGTCACGCTAGGCGGGTACGACCCCAAGGCCGTGATCGTGGTCATGGACGCGGTGCACGGGCGCGGGCGCAAGGTGCCCAGGTCCGTCGACCTGGAGCTGCTGGCCAAGATGGCGGTGTTTGTGGATGCGTTCAAGTTCCACGAGGCTGTGGAGGTTTACGCTGAGAGGTGGTTTGAGAGGCTCGAGGGTGATCTCCCGACCAAGTACGGGAGGGAGCTTATTCTCTGGATTTATGCCTCTTATGTCTTCCGCCAACAAGAGATCTTCAGGCGGGCGTCCAACGTGGCGATACTGCAGAGCAATGGCCCGATACGGAGCCTGGGCTTGCAGCTCCGCGATGGCCTGATCAGTAGGTGCTAGCGCGCGCGCATATGATCGTCCCGTTTACTAACAGAATTTTCAGGGGAAATCGACAGCCAGAGGCAGCAGCTCGTACGGCAGGCGCTGGATGTCGTCTACAAGACCGTCGATGCCCTGCAGGTGGATGAGACACCATGTTCGCGCGGGTGCGATACCTTCCTGCTGGGGGCCCTGGTCAAGTCTCTGCGCCGGCACAATCTCATGTGGCCCAGGCCATCCAAGCCCTTCATCGGGGCGAGCTTCGTCGGCATCTCGCAATCCGTCGGGGAGGCAGGAGCCCAGCTGGCCCAGCTAGTGCCTGGCCTGTCGCTAAACGGCGTGGGAAGCGTAAAGGAGATATCAAGGAAGCGCAAGACGCCGAACTCTGAGCCAAAGCAGACCCTGACTCCCGATTCGTCGCCTGAGCTGCGGGCTACATTGGACGCTCATGACTGCGGCGTGAGGGGTGGCCTGGCAGAGAAGCTCGACGAGTTGGAGGCGGGCGTGACAGGTCTGGAGCTTGAGAGCAAACTGGGGTATTTGTTGTATTGAATAATTAAATAAGAACCGACGAAAATCTCCTTTGTTGATTGGATTGACGGCTTTGCGATCGTGGCGTCCCATTTACTCGGTCTTTGAGTCCTTCGCCTTCAGATCCCAGTTGTTCACGTAGCCGATACCTGCACACAGGTAAGTCGCGAAGCTAAGCCATCCCAGGTAAGGCAGCTGGCAGAGGGCTGAGACCTGATCCACATTGCTCCACAGGTAGGTCAGGTACACGTTGGTGCCGAGGAGAGCCACGATGTCCACCGTTGCCGCGACTGGCTTCTTGAGGCCAAAGAACAGCGGGGTCCAGATAAGGTTGAGCGCAAGCTGGGCCGAGTAGACCGTGGCGGCGTGTCTCGCTGTGGCTATCACGTCAGGAGTGCTGAAAGGGCTGGTGCCGTTGGTGTATGCTCTGTACGAGGCGTAGCCCATGACGCCGTAGAGGAGCGTCCAGACTGGACCGAAAACCCATGTTGGTGGTGACAGGGGTGGCTGGCGGAGGCGCATGTACGTGGTCTTGGTGTCTTTGTCTTGACGAGATGTCAGCATGGCTCTTCAGGCTGCCTCGGATGAGTTCAAGCCGAGCTGTCAACTTACTTGAGACGCCGATGCCCACTGCGCTGCCGAAGACGATGGGCGTCAGGATCGACGCGGCTGGGCTGGCGAACAGCCGGTCGGGCAAAGTCAACGCTGGTATGTAGGTCGTCATGGCGGAGTCTCTGGGGGGGGGGGTTGGGAGGTTAATGATCCATCAGGACCTGGGACGACGCGTTGCAGAGGGCGTAGGCTGTCGTTTTATATATCTGGCATGATATTGTCGTCGCAGAGACTGTGGGCCGTGTTGGCTGGCCGTTGGGTGGGGATGACGACATGCTACCGACAGAATCTCATCCCGAGACGCAGCTGCGGGACCTTCCGTAGCGCCGCGTTCCCCAGTGCAGGGTGGAGCTCCAGGAACCTGGGAGAAATGACCTTGCTATAGGCCTTCGGATTACCGAGACCTCCGAAGTCCGGGCCTTGCCAGAGGCAGAGGGTAACATGAAGTATTCAGAAACATTTTGAGGAAGAATATTAATCTTAGTCCGTGGGATATGTTCAACAATATAGCAAATACTGACCTGCCAAACGTCTTCCCATCAAAGCCCCTGCCCGCTGCTCCTACAAGCCTTGGCCTGGGAAGCACAATGCTTGCTCGAGCTGCAGACCAGTTCTGCGCCTGAATGGGGCGATGTGACTTGATATGGGCCGGTCATCCTTGGCTGTGATACAGCCCTCGCCTGTCGAAACTAGAGACGCAGACAACAACGAGAGGCGTTCACGATGCAACTGATTGGCCGTTTGCGGGAGGTCGCCAGGTGCTCCTGCTCCCATAGCTCTTTCGGGTCCAAATCGAGCCGGTTCGCCAGGGTCGGGTTTGACTCAGGGGTTTCCATGGAACCTTGGAGCTTGAGCTCAAGCTTCACACCAGTGCGGAACCACCGAGGTATGATTTCCATTCCGGCATTCCGGTCATGTCCTGCCTCATAATCCCCTCCCTCTCAACCTTGACGTCGGTGTAGCTGCCGTCAGACAACCTACTTCGAGAGAACCGAGCACTTGAACTTCTACAGCCCGAGAGATCTCCAAAATGTGGCCATTCAGCAGCGCAGGTTTCACCACAAAAGACATGCCCGATCTTTCCGGCAGAGTCATACTCGTCACCGGGGCCAACAGTGGCCTGGGACTACAGTCGGTCCTTGACCTTGCCCGCCACGGCCCCAAGGAGATATGGCTCACATCCAGGACGACTGAGAAAGCCGACCAGGCGATCAAGGAGATCAAGAAGCAGGTTCCCAGTGCTAACCTCAAGCCGCTCAGCCTGGACCTGTCCTCGTTCGACTCCATCAAGAGCGCAGCCCGCAGCTTCACGCAGTCGTCGCAGCGGCTCGACGTCCTGCTCCTCAACGCCGGCATCATGGCCTCCGACGCAGGGCTGACCAAGGACGGCTACGAGATCCAGTTCGGCACCAACCACGTGGGCCACGCCCTGCTGACGAAGCTGCTGACCCCTCTGCTCGACAAGACTGCGGCCGAGCCCTCCTCAGACGTCCGGGTGGTCGTGCTCACGTCGGCGGCGGTGGCCATGGCGCCCAAGGACGGCATCGAGTTCGACACGCTCAAGACGGAGCAGGAGCCCATGGGGACGTGGACGCGCTACGGGCAGAGCAAGCTCGCCAACGCGCTGTTCGCTAGGCAGCTGGCCAAGCTGCACCCGACCTGGACGGTGACGGCCATTCACCCGGGAGTTGTCACGACCAACCTGTCGCGGCACGTGCAGGAGCGCTACATGTTTGCCAAGGTGCTCATGCCCATCGCCAACTTGCTCCTGACGACGGTGGAGCAGGGAGCCCTGAACCAGCTTTGGGGCGCAACAGCGCCCAAGGGGGATATCAAGTCGGGCGAGATGTACTTCCCGGTTGCTGACCTGACTGGAGGGCGGCGTGGCCCGTACGTCAAGGACGATGCGATGGCCAAGAAGCTGTGGGACTGGACGGAGCAGGAGCTCAAGGGCCAGGAGCTCTGAGGCTTTGCAGGGTCAAGCGACTGGGTATATGAGAATGATGAGCCAGCACGCAATATTGGGGGTTTTCTTTTTCTTATTCCAGTCGTTGGGTCTTGGTGATGGCTTTCCCTACATTTATGAAGTGATGGTTCATGCAGCTAAAGTAGTGTGTTAGTCTGTTGGTCGTTGGCAGTTGGTTGTCAGCGATGGGTCCCGGGTGATCCTTCGCCTGTCATGGGCTTGGCAGGTTACATCTGTCAGCATCTTACATGCATTGTTTCAAACAAATCAAACAGAAATCAAAACGAACTAACTCAGAACGCCTGTTATCCTTCAGGTGAGCGACATTGGACCAATGCAGCCGGGATGCTTCATCCCCGGCGGACAGCACAGCCAGCCCACTGTCGGTTGGGCTACAGACGGAGACCCTCCTCACTGCCACTTTTACTTGCTCACATTCTCACAAACAGTTCCAAACACACCCAAACACACAAATTGAGCCCTTGTGCACCAATTCGCCACTGTTCCTATAGTCATTACCTGCGCAGCAGCTGTGTGCGACAAAATAGCCGATGGTGCATTACACGTGTGAGGAGCCACCAACCAACCGCAATGTCCCCAACCTAATGTTTTGAAGGCAATTTCATCTCTTCCCATACTGCTTCATATTTACATATGTTTCCAGTCAAACCGTAGGCAACCCCTTCACGCAGCTGTAGGCGCGCGAAGACTCAGCGTTCGATACCGATAACAGCCAGTTACACACTCAGTTCTAAACAGATATTACCCTCACATGTGGAGTAAGTGGCTTCGCGGGCCTCATTAAACCTCTGCGTCAGAAAACATTAATCTTCGCAGCCTGTTGTCCTCCATCTCATGACGCTTGTTGCTGTTCAGGCTTATCAGAGGACGGAAACGAGCCAAAAAGTCTGTTATACCTCTTTTAGCATGTCGTGTAGGTCATTTGCCTCCTGGAATAACAGGCTTTCAATTCGAGATTCAAATTAATAACTCTCCATGGTTCTTGAAGCCCGGATGAGCTACAGTTGCAAATGCACAGCTTAATAAGGCAGCCAGTGTACCCGCATGTCTCGGCTCCTGTACAGTTTGTCCCTATTGTATTGTTTTTATTCGAAGTACAACCGCCCCAAAGGGTAGGACTTGATTGAAATTATCATAGTTGACGTTCAATTGAAGGACCCCGGAGAGGTCACTTGAATTGCATAGCACAATGATAGGTTGTACGAATAGGCTGACCTCAGGAATGAAAGATGAAAGTGTACTGACTGAGAATCTTCAAAGGCCAAGAAAAGCCTTGTGTAAAACATGTGACAGCTTGTGGCGGCCGGAGCATCTTGTCCGGGCCGGGCATGGCGGTCGCCTGCAGCAGCTAGCGCTCAAAGGCCCCACCAAGAGGCGCAACAGCTTGCCTACAGCAGCCAGATCAATTCGGAGTCTTGGGCATTTCACTTCCAATCCAAATCTTGGGCATCCTTTTGCATGACTGTCTGAGCAGTCTCGCTGGGACTTTTTTTCTCTTTCTCCTTCTTCTCTTACCTCCACGAAAGATGGAGGATGTTGTCCGAGCGCTCCCTGAGGCGTCGGTACAGGAGACCAGCTTCGAGGATGACGCCCTGACCCAAAATGACGACAATGCACAACGTCAAAACCCCCCTCAACACGCACCACAGCCAGATGAAGCTGCTCTCAGCTCGCCTGAAGATAGCTCACAGCCACGGTACGGATCGATACCCAGACAGGAAAGCCAAAGTCGAAATCAACATGGCCCCTCGAAGCTCACCACGTCCGCTGGTTCCACCACGGCTAGAGCCCTTGCGCCAGACCTCCTCCGAGGGCTGCTGATGGTGCTCATGGCCCTGGACCACAACGCATACGCTCTGAATCCCTGGGAGAATGAGACCGCCATCGACGGCGAGACCGACAGCGGGGATCCGGTGCACCGCTGGAACCGGCCAGTTGCCTATGTCATCCGCTCGCTCACTCACCTCTGTGCAGCGGGCTTCACATTTCTGCTCGGCATGGGCGTCGTCTACTTTGGAAGGTCACGCAGGGCCCTGGGCTGGTCTACAGGCAGGATGGTCTGGCACTTTCTCGCCCGCGCCCTGGTGCTCACCCTGATTTGTGTGCCTCTGGGCCTGGTCCTCAGCCTCGGCAGGGTCTGGTTCATGAATATCGTGCTGTTCGCGCTGGCTGTGGATTACCTCCTAGCTGGGCTGCTGTGGCTACTCATCTCGAGAACCGAGGAGTCTCTGGCCTTTTGGCTGCTCAAGATCCTGCCTGATGCGAAGAAGGACGACGCTAGCGAGCCGTTGCTGGCCGACCGCAGGGGCGAGGAGGGCATCGCGCCAGACAGGAAGATCATTCGTGCCTCTGACATTTCATGGCATTTTCACAACATTGTGCTGCTGGTCTTCGCGGTGGTGACGATCTTCTGGAACTTGTGGCTCTCGCCCACCGGGGGTCATTGCGAGTCATCGGAGCCAACGAACAGTCCTGCAGCTACAATGCACCCTCCACGAAGCAGCTGGTTCCGCGTGTGGTTCTACCCGTTCTTCGCAGGTGGTTTCGTCTCCGCCTATCCACCGCTGGCCTGGGTGTCCTTTGCAACCCTGGGCCTTCTCTACGGCCGCGTCCTGCTGGCAAGGCCATGGACCAAGACGCTCCTCGCGGTCGGTAACCTAATGTCAGCGTTGACATTCCTGCTTGTCTTCGTCCTGACACGCGTGCTGCAATTCGGAAACCTGTCGAAGGACTGTCTCCATATGCCAGAGCATGAGGCCAGTCCCAACGCCAACCCCTATCTCCTCTCTTGGACGTCCTTCTTCTACCTTGTCAAGTATCCTCCTGACATCGCGTTTTGGTCGTATGCCATTGGGTTTAGCATCTTGCTGCTTGCATTTCTTGGTGCACTTCCAACAGTGATAGCCACGACGGTGTTGAACCCTCTGCTTGTCTATGGGAACTCGGCTCTGTTCTTCTACATTACGCACTTGGTCTTGCTTCTCGCCACGAGACTGATCTGGTTGCCTAGGATCGGACACGAAAAGGAGTGGACCGACCCACAGACAGGCGATCACGTCGTGGGAATTGATAGTCAGTGGGTTTACTGGGTGAACTGGGTGCTCGTACTTGCGGTGCTTTATCCCCTCTGTAGAGGGTACGGGGCGTTCAAAAAGAGGAAGGGGCCAGATTCTCTGTGGAGATTCTTCTAGGTCTATCTACAGGCCTCTGGATATGTACAATTTATGGATAGAAACTTTCGCAAGATCATGTCTAGACTAGGTCATTCATACAACTCGGATTTAGTAAGCGAAGCAAGAGACTCACAAGAGAAAGCCACCCTAATTACACCATGAAAAGCTAGATTAGACCATTCCGAACAGCCGAGTTCCTAATAAGCGCGGCTGGCCCGGCATTCAAGCAACCTTCTATGTTTGAGGCCGACGAAATACAGATCGTTGGTTTTGTGGCTCTTGATGGCTGCCGAATCCCTTTCGTGTGTATTTAGGGGTGTCTGTCTGCATCTGCGACCACTTCACTCATAATACATGCAAAGACTTCTGACTCTGCTTTGCGCAGTTTTCTCGGCGTCGTTATTAGACTCGCATGAAGTAGAAGCCTGCCGCGGGCGTGGGAGGTTACGTCTCCTCCACCCTTCAAGCGATCGAAAAGGATGTGGCTCTGCCAGTGGCATGGTTGGTTTCACCGAGCAAGCTCTTCTTCTGCAACCACAAACTATCCAGCCTACCAACTTGGTTGGATAACAGGATGTAGGGCGGAAGTTAGGAGCGGAAATTTGCAATATGTCAGAGTGATGAAATTGCTGGCGTTAGATGAATCTCTGTGTGCGACATCGATGGGTTGGCGGCCTCCTTTAAAGCAGTTCTACGAATCGCTGACCCAAGATTGGTCTTGACTTACAGCCACTTGCTTTTGATAATGCACGCATGACTAGCTGCCCCGAGGGTATCGACTCATGTTCGCTCTTAGTTCCACCACAATCAGGAGGACTGGGATCATGCTTTCGTATATGTCATCCGACGGTTTCGTTCTCTTGGCACGAAGCTTATGCACCTAGCAGTCGGCTTACGCGCCGCTTACGATTGCATGTAGATAGGTTGGTCAATGGGTGTATTGCTAGCTTCAGCCATGGCAACATCAGACTCTTGCAGCCGCTGTGGCGGTCGTCGCTGCTGAGGTGGTCGCAGGCGCTGTGGTTGCTGTCGCAGTTGTCGCGCTGGTCGTGCTCGTTGAACCACCGGATGATGATGTAGAGCTGGCCACTGTCGCCTGGACGACTTGCCCGAGCGCGTTGAAGATAATATTTACAAGTGTGCCCAGGGGGTCGTACTTGTACGTCTTTTGTACCAGTCCGCCCGATAGTGTTTTCGCCTCCCCTGTAAAGGTCATGTTCTGGTCGAAATTGCCCACAATGGTAGATACCGTGTTGCCCACGTCCCCGACGACCTCTTGGACCTGGAGTGCCCAGTGTTAGCAAAGAAGTCACTCAAAAGTCCCTGAATAAATGGAGGCGCCGTGCAATATTTTCCTCCGCACGTATGCATCTCCTCGCCCGCAGCTTGAATCCGAGGTGTGGTGTAGGCACAAGTGCATGCTGAGCTAGAAGACAATTTATCCAGGGGCAACTTACAATATTTCCGAGGTTGTCAATGATAAAATTAATCTTGGAGTTGCCTTGAACGATGCTGCCCAGAAGACTGTCCACTGCAGCAACTACTTCAGTGACAACATCTGTTACCTCGTTCAGAAGGTTGATAAGCAGAGGGTTCAAGTCCAAGGTCGCGAGCGTTCGGTTGACGATGGACACCACTGCGGAAGCACGAATTAGCAAAGACTCTGAAAATGGCCCAAAGATGCCAGCCTTACAGTTGCCCAAGCGGATGATTAGCTCCAGCTCCGCCTCAACATCCGCAATAGTGATGTTAACTTTTGACACGGCGACCTCCACACCCGCATTGATAGTCACGAGAGAAGCAATCTCCGCTTGGAGGTTGATCTCTGCTTGAAGGTTGTCTACGATCAGTCTGGACTTGGTTAGCAACGGGCCACAGAGGGAGGATCCCAAGGACAGACAACATACTCAATCCTCTTGACAGAGAGGTTTGGGATTTTGAGAAGTACATCCGGTGGTCCCTTTGTGCTGCTACTCCCAGCAGATGTAGCAGTCCCAGAGCCACCACCGACGTTAGTCGTGGAGTTTGACGCCGTGCCTCCCCCGGAACTAATTGTTGCCGTCGGACTGGTCGTCACCGCGGTGGTCGCATCTCCGGTGCTTGCCTCTGCTGTCGATTCCGTGGTCGCAGAAGCTGTCTGCGCTGCCGACATGGAAAACACAGAGCACAATGCGAAAAAGAGGAAAGTGTAAGACCGCATGATGTCGACAATGACAGAAGAATGCGCCAACACTGCCTGAGTTATTCTGCCCGTCTGAAGATGAAAGAGTGGATTGCGGTCAATGAGGTCGTTCCCGAGGCAAAAGAGTGAGCCTTGAGAGATATGTTGGGCAGATCCTCTTGGTGGATGTGTAGTGCGAACCTGGAGCAGAAGGGGTGCGGCAGGTGGGCGACAAAGGGATGCGCGCAAAAGATGACGACCTTTAGGAATAGGAATTAAGCGCACGTCAGAAAAGAAAGCTAGTGCGTGAGTAGACTAACGGCCCCATGGGATCAATGCTAAACTTGTGCAGCCGACTCATCCTGGCTTCCAAAAAACCGGTATGTAAATCAGGTTGGCAATCAGCAGGGGATGGGTAGTGGTGCCCGGTGACCCAGAGTCCCAGGCGACCTAGACCGGTCGTTTTCCGGGGAGACAAGCCGTGGGCATCTCGATCAGACATGGGGATTTGATATTTTCCAAGGAAAAGTCTGGCGCAAGAACATGGCCAAAATGCTCGACCCACTGCGGAACAGGTGGACAATGCGAGCTCTGACGAGTCAGGGGCCGCGAGCAAGCACTCGGCCGTAGGCGACCAGTGATGGGATGTGTTTAGTGGACTAGAAAAGGCATTGTGGGATTGTCGATATGTGTGCTGTTATAGAGGCGATTGTCCTACCCATCTGGAGGTTCTAGGACGTTCCTGGCGATCTAACAGGCTCGGGGATAAATGAGCACAACGCAACAAGGCAAGTTCCGCCCGTCAGTTTGTCTTGGCTCCTGTTTAGTCTCCTGCATGTTGCAGCACTCATACCCTACCCCTTTTCACTTCGTCTCATGCCGTCCTATGCAGTAGCGTGGCACTAGCTGAGCCACAACCAAAGTCATACACAGTAAATGGGCTGTGATTGTTAGTATCCCTGATCCCAGCGAGAGCCCCGGGCACGTTGGCAGCTTCCCAGCAACGCGGTAGAGCTAGCTGGGAACAACTCAAGAAAAGTGGTCCGGTGAGAGAGAGTTGGTGCCGCCGCCGGTTGGTTTTGGTCCCGAGATGCTGCTCTATCATGCATCTTCATGGCCGTTAAGACCCATCAGCCGTTGATATTACAACTCACGCCAGGTTGGTCCAACACAGGGCAGCCCTCGGAGTTCGTCCCAGCCAGAAGACCACGCTTCTGGCATCAGTCTCTCCCTTTTTACCAGACACTGTGCACGCTTTCGTCGGGTCGTTTCTTTTCGCAGCGGGGTGCGCCTCTTCTTAGTTGCTCATCGCCAGTCTGCCGTCTTCGAGTCAGACCACACCACAACACTTCCTCCTCGTCTTCTGTTGGACCTGCAGCGTCTTGCCTCATCACTCACTCCTTTTTCATTCTTGCCAACTATTTCGTCCCTCATTTTCACACCCACTTACCAAGTCCACAATGTTGGCTTCAACAAGAGGCTTGCTCGCCCTCGGGCTGCTTGTTTTCTCCACATCCTGTGCAGAACACGGCAGCAGGCAAGATGATGGTTATATCGGCTACCGCCTCGAACAGCGTGGCGACCCCGAAGCGGCAGTCTATGAGACAGCCAACACCAATACCGACGCAGACAACGTCCTGCCAGAGGATCCTGATGTTTATCTGAATGCATCAGTCTCTGTCGGCGAGATAGATATTGAGGTCGACAACATAACTGCCAAGGTCAACCTACAAGCCGACGTCCTTAAGCTGCTTCACTTCAGCGCAGGCGTCGACGCATCCATCGATAGGGTCAAGCTCACAATCCAAAACGTAAGCGCCAAGGTCGAGCTTGAGGCCCGGTTAGAGAATGTCGTTCAAATGTATGTCCCTCTTTTCCTTCGACGCATTTCTGTCTCTTCTCACGGCTTTGAGCGGCTGTTGACTTTATTTTCAAGGGTCGGGGACGTGCTAGATTCCCTGGATCTAAACCCGATCATCGCGACTTTGGGTGATGATGTCGGAAAGATCATCAACGGCACAGTCGGTGACCTGACGTCTGGAGACTACGGCGGCAAGGAGAAGAGAGGCTTCACCATGGACGAGGGCATCCTGTACAGCATCAACGACTACACAGGCAACACGCACACCAACCGCGTGCTGGCCCAGAATGGGGATCTGCTCGACGTGAAGCTGGAAAACGACGGCGACGAGACGGGCCGCACAGTGGTCGGATTCTACGAGCAAGACATGACTTTCACCGGCCACAACAAGACCATCAGCATCGACGGAGAGGTCAAGGAGTTTGAGTTGCAGTACATGTACACTCCTTTCCCGGGCATAGAGAGTGTTTGCTGGATCTATGTGAGCCCGACGGGTAAGGTGACGCGGACTCAGGTTATCGCAGAGGCATTTGGCGGCGGCAGTAGTACAATCAGCGACGATGGTATTGACGACCTATGAGACTAGACTAAAATAGCACAGATCTCAGGGCGAAATAGGAGCATTCATTTGCAACGAGTAGCTGAGAATATTCATGCGAACACGATTGTGAAATTAGATGTTTTCCACAGCCCGACCCAAACGGGCCACGATACCGAATTTCTCTTTCATTAATGGCCACGCGTGCTATCATGACCCTGGGGTGTGATCAATACATCAACCCCAAAGTTATGCGCCATGCCACCTGTTAACGTAGCCCGATTATATACCAGCCTGCTTGCCATCACACTTCAGAACAGCCAAATGCCAGCCCCTTTTCTTCCATATGAGGGAATTAGAAGCGCTGAGCGTCCTGCCCAATGGTGGCTGAGAGATTGACTGAAACAACAGCTGGGCCAAACCGGACCAAGGTTTGTAAACGCTAGTAGGCTAGTTGCTACCTTAAATTGGGTCCCATTTAACGTTGGCCGTGGCTGACAGCCTGTCATCCGAACTGCAACGCTCTGCTTGTTCTGCTGTGCGTAGAGCAGCTGGATAAAAACAACCTTTGCGTCGCAGAGGGTGAGCTTCGTCTCATTTCAGTGTCCTATTCAGCACTTGGTCTGCCATTTCTGGCAGAGTTCCATCCTTCACTTACAATGGTCTCGGATCAAAATGCCCGGTTGATACTGGGAAGAAGCCAGACGCTTCCCGTTTTGTCTCTTTGCCCTTGTACCAGAGCATTGGCCTGGGCTGGCATCCCGGGCATAAAATGACGTCTTGGTCGCCAGGTGGTAGCGGCCTAGAACACGGTCTATTTGTGGTCAAGGGTGTGAAATTGCGACCTCCAGAAGCCTAGCGTGCCAACCACAACGAGTTAGCCGCTGAGAATGCCCACTTGACATGTTTTCTAGTGCATCCGGTTGAAAGACTCGGTTGAGTTGGCTAAAAGGGCGGTACGCGACTCTGTGGTTCAACCGACTCTCCCGACTTTGCTCCTGAGAGCTCACCTAACGTTCCCGCCCCTGATTCCGACCACCCCCTGATTCCGACCGCCCCACACCCGCGTACACATATACACACGTCTTCCCTACCCGTTTTAAAAACAGCTATAACTTTACAAGAGAATTTTTTCTAATTACTAAACTTCTTCTAGATATCATCCTAGTCATTATAAAGCTATATTCTAAAGCTAAGGTATATAATACCCTTATATTAATTAGGGATAGGATACCCTTATAAGTAGCCTCTAGGATATAGTATATCCCTTATAGTATACTTTAGGACTGTTTTTTTAGTATATAAAGTAGGTCTACTTCCTATAAGCCCTATTACCCTCTCTTAGAAGATTAGGAGGACTAATTAGCCCTATTTCTAATTAATTAGAGTAGTCTAGGGTATATATTAACTTACTAGGAAATAAGGGCCCTTATAGCCTAGATATCCTCCTCCTCTACTAAGCTTACTCTATTAGGGAAGAAGTAGCTAAGTACTTTCTTACTCTATTACCCTATTCTTAAAAGCTATAAGTATTAGTAGGTTAAGGTAAAATAGCTTAAAGTAGTAATAAAAAAGAATATTACTTTATAGTTTAACTTTATATAGCTTTTAATTATAAAGTTAATTAAGTTAGCTAACTATTAAAATACTAATAAAGGAGGGTTAATAAAAGGGAAGTTAGAAAAAGTATTTATAATTAACTATTTAAATAGTAATAATTTACTTTAAAAGGACTTTAATTTATAGATATAAACCTTTTTTATAAAGTATATCTTTACTATAGATAAGTCTTTAACCTTTTTAATTATTTTTAAAAGACTAAGTATTTAGTAGTAATAGTTTTCTATTACTTTTAAAGATTATAATAGTTAGTAATTTACTATAATAAAGAAGAGGTAGATAGAGGAGCTTATTATAATCTACTAGTTAAAGAAAGTCTTTTTTCTTTTAATAGCTTTATTAAACCTAGAAGAATAGTAACTTCTTATAATTAATAGGTACTATATGTTAGGGCCATGGGCTAAGCGCACGCAGGACCTAGCCAGTAGGTCCCTGCACCCTGCTTAGCTAATCAGCCCAAATGGCTGCTATACCTCCCACAACGCTAGATTGCAGCTCTGCTGCTCCTTCCTTAGAAATCCTTAGGCAACTATAGCTTTAAATCAACGATTCTTCAACGACTATTTGAGCCCCTTTTTGCCATTAGGTCTTGAGGACCGTCTCACTATATATATATATATAATACTTAATTTTATATAAGAATACTTTTTAAATAAAGTCTATATTATTTTTTTACTAATAGCTACTTCTTATATACTTTAACTATTTAATATAATAGTTTTTAGCCTACTTAAGACTACCTTTAAAAAGTATTTTAATTATTAGGGAGAATATAATTCCTTTATAGTTATAGTAAAGTAGAGGTTTTTTTATTATTATTATAAGGCTTAGAAGGAGGTTTTTATTAAGTTAAATATTTATTTTAGTTAGTAAGTAACTAGTCTTTAGCTAGTATTTAAGTATAAAGTACTTAATACCTATTTTATTAAAGATAATTAAGTTAATAATATAAAATTAATAAAAAAGCTTATTATTAATAAAAGTAGTAGCTATTTTTATATTAAATAATATTTTTACTAGCTTTATAAGACTGGTTTTATAACTTTAAAGTAATTATAAGAGTTATATAGGATAGTAGCTAAATATATTTACTAGAAATACTTAAGCTTTATATAGTAACTTCTCTTCTATAAGATTTTAAAGAGTTAGGATTAGAAAGATATTAATCTAATAATATTTATATAAAAAACTTAAGAGCTAGAATGTTAGTTAGAAGCTAGTAGGATAATCTAAAGGAAGAAGGTTTAACTTAACCTAAACGAGCTTTTTATAGATATTAAGGTAATTAGAAGGGCTTAAGTTAAGGTTAAGTGGGTGTCTAAGGAAAGCGATAATAATAACTAATTAGAAATACTAATAGAAGAAGTAGAAGAAATCGTGGTTGCAGTATAGACGGGGTTAAGGCGAAGGTGTGGCTGAAGGAGGAGGGCGGTCGGAATCAGGGGGTGGTCGGAATCAGGGGCGGGAACGTTAGTTTAGTTCTCAACTCACAACAATGATGACATGACGTCAAATATACTTTCGGCAAGTGGATCTTGACCCAGCTGAACCAGCCGGCGGTCGGTGCATTACCGCTTGTAGTATATAGGCAGTTGCCGTCGTATAGGACAAGGGAGTCTCTCGTGGCGGGAGGGCAGGGAGGGATGCACGGCTGCTGCTTTGTTATTAGGTGTCCATCGGCCCGTCCAAGGATCGACCTTGAGCCCGGGTGCCAAGGTAGCATCGTCATCCACGCGGTCTCACCATTAGCTGCTAGTTTCGAATGTATAATGCCATGTGGCTATGATCAGGAGGCTCCCTAGCCACTGTGACGCAATACCCGATAATTGAAACATTTGCATGAGGCCTTTTCGCGAATTCGCATTTCCCATCCCCGGACTTGATGGCCTAAGCAGACGTCCAAAACATCTCGTCTTTCAACTCCCAAGTGCCCCTATCCTTGGACTCATCGCTACATGCTTGTCATCATGGCTATACCGAAGACGCTATATTTTCATATGGGAGATCTTCTAACCATAACGGCTCAAAGCTCCATTTCTCAGCCCCATTTCTCAGAGTTGATGAATGTACACAAGCACATGTCTAAGGACAAGCTCGTTAAATCACGGCTTAACATTTCCATTTCAGTAAGGACATCAACAAGTACTTGGAAATTTATATAGTGCTGCCCTCTCCAGAATGCTACGCCTAGGACTTAGTCATATGATCGGAAGTAAGCATATTTTCGGACCTATGGACAGGGTGCCTGGGATATAATTGTGAACATTGAATACTCTTCGTGGACATCAACACAAAATGAAGACCCTAGTCTCAATCACTGTGTAATCAGCAAGCCTTGAAAGGCATGGGCCTACGCCCGTGCACTGACGTGCATCCGCTTGCCAGTGCCATCTATCACGAAAGCCCGTCACGCATGTGACCGGACTGCTTCCCCGATCCGGAATCGTCAAGATCTAAATGGAATTGCATGAGTGTTTTTCACTTTCATCTGCATATACTAGTCAAATTCCTGGTCTTTGGCTGTCGCGAGCTAAGTAGCACGGTATGCCGTGTGTCCGGTGGTTGTACCTCAGCGTATACTTCTTGAAGCTGGTATCTACTAGACGGTGGCACCTCACCATGGGTGCTTCAGTCTCGGCCAACTTGACGAGTTCGGCTTCCTCCTTTCTCCGTTACTTGACCATCGCGGACACGCTGATCGTGATGTAACTCTAGTTGTACTCTGGGGTCAAGTAGTCCGCATAGAACACCAAGCTGTTGCATGCGTCCCTGGGTGGAATGGTGATCTTGCTCAGTGTGTCTTGGTAAGGCTCGCCGACAATCTTGCCGTTGAGGAAAAGGATAGAGTCGAGCGCGTCGGTCTGGGCGTATCTACTGCCTCGCTCCTCGAGCATGCGGAGGCCGAGGTCTTCTTGTATTCCGCGTTGGCTGCCTCGGCCAACTGGGCCTCGATGCGCTGGTTGTAATCAGCCTTGATGGTGAGGAGGGTTTCAAGGTTGTTCTGGTAGTAGGAGGGCTTCTAGGGCAGACTTGTTCTCCTCTAACCAGTCTCTGAGGGCAGTGTCGTGGTCGACGGTTGATTATGGCGAGATATTGCCTCAATCGTGCGAGGGTCTCGGCAGGATCCTCCCACTTACGGCTGAGGAAGTCCTGTAATGAAGAAAGAATTAGTTACCGTTTGACCGGTTGCGCTCTTAATCCATATACATCCCGAAGGCGTACGGTGCCTTCACACAGTGGTAAACGCTCAAAGACCTTGCCGCACAGACGAGGCTAAGAAGCATCGCTCCCGACGGCGCCGTAGACTAGACTCGTTGACACATAGCCCCGTTACCGTTTGAATTATAGGCAAAGGTCGCATGGCATGGTAAAGTGTGGATGGGGAAGCAGGGCTCGCTTGACTTACATCGACGTCCTTGGGCAAATCTTCCGGGACTGGCGTCGCCCCCGCAGCCCCTCAAACCCACAGCATCTCATGCCGAAGACAATAGGATGGCTTTCTCTGACCAAGGCAATTCCGGCAAGGCGGGCTCTGAGTACCATACCCCAACCAGTCGTGGTCGCGGTCGCTCCCAGAGTTATTCGGTAAGTCTTTTCGCTTGTGGTAGGATTTCGGCGCTTATTTGAGTCAGTGGGGTGATTGAAAGCGTGAGCCGAGGATTTGAGTGCTCGAGTATCGTGGTATGTAGGAGTAGCCTTGACTGTGCTGACTTTTATGTTGGGAGGGGTGGGAGTTTTAAGTGCAAGGGTCGCCTGAAGAAGACGCAGTTGTCAGCAAGGTGACAATGGCAGGGCATCAAAGAATGGGGTTCGGAATGGGGTGGAAACTTCGAGTCAGAGCTTTGTATGGAAAGCTAGCCCAATTGTGCAAACGAAGGTGGATTGCCGCAACTTACCTGCTGGGTACTTGCGCGTCAGACAAGGTGAGGTCGGGCAGCGTTCTTCGCTTGAGATTTGGTGAGCTGGGTCAAGAGGGAAGACGGCTGGTGAAGGTGATGAGTCTTTTGGAAAGGGGGAACGCGACATGTGTGGTGTTTGGGTTGCGCTTGACAGGAGCAGGACAAAATTGACTTCGATCGCGAGGGACAAGAGAGGGAGGAATGTGTGCAGGGGACTCAGGGCTTGTATGTACCAAAGGTTTTGTGGTTCTTAAATAGTTGCAGAATTGCGTTGAATGATGGGAAAGTTATAAAGTCGAGAGGGTGGTGTGGTTGTGGAGGTTGTTTGTTTTGAAAGGTTGTTTGTTTGTAGGGTGTGGTTGCTAGGTGGCTTCTATATCGGGAGATGCCAGAAGCCCTCAATAACTAAACTACTGTAAAGTACAGGCCTCAACTAGAAAGTACAGTAGCTCATCAGTAAGGAACGGTTACTTCAGGTTCAACAGGAGGATTTAGAAGGTACTACGAATTAGAAGGTCCTACGTATGGTTGAAAACTGCAGCTACAGTAAAAGGGCTCCTTCCTACCGTTGTAGGTATTTTCAACCACAACTTACAGTTTTTAACCATACCTTCTAGTTATCCTCCTGTTAAACCTGAAGCAACCGTTTGTTAGGTGTGATTTACAGTGGCCCAGTCGTTGAGGGGTTCTGGCATCTCCAACCTTAGAAGGTTGGCGAGTGTGGGACTGGGCGGGGGTTACTGTCCTGTGTTTGACCTCAAAAGGTACCCAGGTAGGCAGCTAGCAAAATTCACTAGAAAATCATTTTGTGCATTCGGCCACTTGGTGCCCTCTAGCAAGGAGGGTATTTGGTCTGGTCAAAGACGGGACCCATCGAGGTAGTTTTTCTGGTCTTGCCTAGGACCATTCAAAGAGGGAAAAGGGCGTGATGTTGGGAGTGCCCGTGGCGAGCGATGGAACAGCTGAGCTGTTTGTTTTGGGGATGTCCGACTGGGTCCGAGCACATATAAGCAACGCGGGGACGTCGGCACCTGAACCGTAGATCAGCCTGTACATTTTTCTTCAATCATGATCTGTTAAGAACTACGAAAGGTCATCTGTTCCTATCCTTGGTGACGTTACAGTTTCTTCGATTGGCCAGTTCATCTCAAGATGCCAGGGAACTACGTTGCTTACACGGCTCCGATCAATCCTGCCTCAGCGGAACCCAAGCTCACTGAGCCACAGATCTGGGCCCTCCTTCGGCGGAAGATCCGTCGAGCAGAGGATTTTGTGGGAGGGGCTATCGTGAACACCGAGGTCGTGTCGGAGACAAAAGATACGCAGGAGCGGCCCGTCACGACACGCATGGTGACCTTCCGAGAGGGTAACAGGCGCGTAGAGGAGGTTGTCACTACTTTCTACCCAGTCAAGATCGAATTCCGGCAGCCGCAGGGGAACCACATCGCAAACATAGTCAGCCGAGGGCCTGATGGCGAACTATTACTGACGTACATCTTTGAGTGGTTGCACCCCGGCTTGGGCGAAGCAGCTTTGGCGGAGAAAAGGGCCGTCGAGGAGAAAATGGCAAAGCACTCCGTGGAGAGCACGATCACGGCGATGAGGGCGATGGTTTCGGATGGGACATGGGAGGAGACTGTTTAAGTTTTGGAGGGTCAACAACTGGCCGATCATACAGAGGAATTTTCTGGCCAAGTACTTACCTAGATACCTAGGTACTTAGTTTTCCCAGCCTGTGGATCCATATGCTGATTAGCCAGCAAGCCCATGCAGCCATTGCCTCTGATAGCCCAACCTAGACAATCAACAACCCATCAGCCTACGCTCTTCAGACCTCATAATCTTGGTGTTATCTGACGTTCTGACCGGTAGGTGTGGGGCAGCATACACAAGCTGCCTGAACTTTGAAGTTGAGCAAAGGACGCTAACCCCCTCCAGCCCACACCCAGCAAACACAGCCAACAAACAACCTTTCAAAACAACAACCTCCAAACATTACCACCACCCTCAAACACTGGCGGAAACACAGGGCGCTCTCGACTTCCTGACTTTTCCATCGTTTGGCGCAATCCTGCAACTAGCCAAGAAGCACGAGATTGTTGGTACGTACAATCGGATCAGCTTTCCATTCTTTCCATTCAAAGCTCCGACTTGAGTTTTCCAACCCATTGTGAAACCCCATTCTTCGACTTGAGTTTTCCACCCAATTGTGAACCCCAATCTTCGATGCCCTGCCATTGTCAACAATAGCGTCGTCTTGAGCTCCCCTTGGACTCAAAACTCCTCTCCCTCCCAATATAAAAGTCAGCACAGTCAAGGACATCAGGATCGTTCTACTCCTACACACCACGATACTCGAGCACTCAAATACTTGGCTCACGCTTGCAATTGCCCTACTGACTCAAACAAGTCGCAAATTGACCCGCAACTCCCCCACACCCACATCATCTCACCCCGAAGACAGCAAAATGCCTTCCTCTCCAAGGAGATTCCGTCGAGAAGGATTGCATGAAGGCACCACATACACGATGTATGGGGACTAAGAACGAAACCACTACGGCGAGACGGGCTCCGAGTTCCGCATCCCAACCAGTCATGGTCGCGGTCGCTCTCAGAGTGATCGGTAAGTCTTTTCGCTTGTGAAGCTCGTCGATTCGCGATGGCCTAAACTGACCTTATTGTCTGCAGAGCAACAAAGGCTCCACGCTCGAGGAGCGAGGTAGTGAATACATCCAGACTGCCGCGATCGACACTGTCCTTTTCCTCAACGGCAAACGTTCACTGGGGCTCCTCGCTTCTTCAGGGAAGACCTCAAGACACCTAACCCCAACCAGAAGATCGAAGAGCTGCTTGCAAGTCTCAAGGCCGAGCTTCGTGCTACTCCTCAGGTCGAGTTCTCTCTGGTGCAATCAACGTGCGACATGAGAGACGAGACAGGTGACCCCAAGCTCAACGAGACGTTCAAAATCCTCACGGGCTGCACCGAGGGCCGGTTTAGGGTTCAGAGGAACCCTATCACGGGCTGCACCGGGGCCATTTTCGGGTTCAGAGGAACCCTTTTGCATACATCACCGCCGGAGACCACAAGCAGCTGTCTCCTATCATCTTCTCAACATACCAGCACATCAAGTATAAGCCAAAGCGTGGCTTTAAGAAGGAGGTAGACATGGACCAAGCGACTGGTGTGGACACCGCTGTTGAGAACGACGCTGCAGAGCCGGAGACGAGCCAGCCGGAGACGGCCGAAGAGTCGGAGGAGCCTGAGGAGGAGCCTCTGCCCATCCCTTCCACCTTCGCCCCACAGCTCAGGAAGTCGCTCGCCCACCGCCTAGCAGAGACTGGCTTCCCAACTTACCAGCTAAGGTACAACCGCCGAGGACACGGCAGTGCTGGTTTGTTCTTTAACACACAGATTTACAACAACTCTGTGGTGTTCAAGGATGCTGCGGTCAGCGAACCTGTGGACAAGGCCGTGACTCAATGGCTCGGCGAATTGAAGGGCGGAGAGACCAAGGGCAACAGCCTGATGGTTGACATGCACACCCTTGAGAGGGAAGAAGGGCGATCTTTCTCCAACATCGCACATGTCAACTACGTCTTGCAGGTTGTGGTCGACCTCATGGCAGATGTTGATTTTGCCCCTACCAAGAACAACCCGGGCACAGTCCTGATCCTGACCACCTACGAGGCCCAGAGAAACCTCTATTCGGGCGGGCGGCACCGAGGTTGCCTTTGGGTTCAGAGGAACCCTCTTGCAGGTTGCATCGAGGGCTGCTTTCGGGTTCAGAGGAACCCTCTCGCGGTGTACTTTGTCAACTCCCCATCCAAGGAGATGCTTGACGCCGGCACTGTTCCCAAGGGTGACAAGATCCCTTTTGTGGACCAGCTCCCAGCTCGGTCTCGCTTCGAGAACAAGAAGCAGTACATGGTGGCAATGGCCATAGGCACACGGCAGGAGAAGGAGTACCACGACCGCCATAGCTTGAAGCTCGCCGAGATACAAGTCCCAGTCCGGTTCATCGCAGACCCATCGACTCTGCACACGAAGACTGGGGCACCGCAGGAGTTCTTTGTGCTCGTGGACACCACCCTTGTAAGCGACAAGAGCTACCTGCTCCCGAGGGTTGGCGACTCTGCTAAAATCGCACTCACCGGCGTCTTTACCAAGCGTCAGGAAGTTCCTGAGGACACGAAGGAGGATGTCAACTATGGCATCTGTGACTGCATCAAGGAGTGCAACACGCGATGCCTCAAGGATAACAGCGGCGACAACTCGTCCTTCAACGACAAGCTCTTCGATGAGCTGCAGATCCTTTGCGTCCGTGATGAAAAGGACAAACCCATCTCCGAAAACCACAAGACCCTGCGAAGCAAGCTCGGCGACATCTCAGAAGTAGCATCGCATGATGAGGAGCTCCTCGAGTTTGTTGAGGCAATCCGTGAGTGGCTCCGTGCTCCGCCTCCAAAGATAGACGAGGACGTCAACCCCTTTACAAACCCAGTAGTCCTCCATGCTCATCGAGTCGATGCCTCGACCACTCTATGGTCAGCCACAACACAGGTCTGGAAAGCGAGGGTCCCTGTTGACAAGGCCACCGGCCGTGCACACCTCCCCTTGATCCTAGACATTCGAGACGCATCACGCGACGAAGGCGGCAAGCTTCTGGACCGCAAGGGCTTTATCCAACTGGCCAAATCCGGCAACGCAACTCACAACGTCAAGATCAATGTGATCGACAGCGACAAGACGTACAAGGCTGAGATGAACGCTTTGAAGAAGCTGTCAGCACCTCAGACGCTGCGCAGCCTCTGGATGATCGGCCGTCGGTAGCGAGTCTACAACACTTTGATGACCTCATCAAGGCGGACCTCCAGGACGGAAAGCCGCTGACGGAACTTACGCCTGTGTTGGAACAGCTCAGGCAAATGCTCGGGTACCAGTCCGGGACTTGAGGTGTTTGCACCACCTGATAAGGGATGTAGCCGAAGAACAGCCAGAGTCGCCGGCAGTCTGTGCCTGGGACGGCGACTTTACATACAAGGAACTCTGGGCCAACGCCAGGAGGCTTGCACAGCATCTTTCTAGCCTCGACTTCCATGGGGGAGAGAAGCTCAGTGACAAGCATAAGAAGCTGAGCGACATGTACAAGTCCCTTCCTAAGGACAAGCACGAGGCTAAAGGCTACTACTTACTAATTTTTAAGGGCTTGTACCAGGACTCTCATTGGCCCCAACGGCACCTTCTGGCTGTTTTCTCAGCTCCCCGCCGAGATCCGCATCATGATCTGGGAGGAGTGTATCCCCAGCCAGATCCACCTCGCTGCCGAGGACATTTACGAGGAGATAGATGAGAGAGTCGCGGCCGTGGCGGATGCTATGTTTGAGGACGTAGACTTGCATGAGGTGCCCGTGCTGTACGAAGCTATCTACGACGATGGGGACCCGCAGGAACTTCTGCACCAGGCTTGTCTTGCCGTTCTACGTCAATACCACAACCGTGACTGTCAGACATACCCCACTGGTTTCCGCCAGAAGCTCCCCTTCATTGCCCGAGTCAATCATGAGGCACGCCGCGCTGCTATGTCTTATGTCAACAGGCACATCACGCTTCACCACAACATCGCTCTCGTCCATAACGACATATATGACGACGTTCATCGGACCGATGAGTCGCCAGTCTGGCTAAACATCAACACGGACACCGTCTTGGTCAACATCCTATGGGTACCGGCCGATGACCACCCAGAGCCTGCGACTATCGCGGCTGACGACGGTTTTCTGGATGTGAGGGATGACCGTCTTTTCGGTATGGTCGAGAGGAACATGATCAAGACTGCAATGTTCGCAGACGTGCTTGCGCTTTTGCCTGCACCGATCTACAATCGCCTTCTCAGTGGCCAGCACCGCGTTCAGATGGTTGTGGGTGTTGTGAGGCTCCGTGACTTACCGGACGAGCAGGCAGCCCTCACAGACCTCTTCGGACTGTTTGGCGAGGAGAGGATGGCCCTAGTCCCAGCCAAAAACTCGTCGCTCCTCCGCAAAGTCTACAACATTTATGCCACCTGGGATAGCCCGGATGGAGTGTGCATCGTGGAGTCGAACATTGGGTCATTCTCTTCGCTCGCGCCGTTCAACACTTTCTTTCCCGCTGATTTCAACGCGTACGAGGCTGAGATGCTGAGATTGACAGATCGCATGACAAATGTGGTCATGGAGGTGCTCGCCTGTGAAGCCAACGGTTTCGAGGATCCATTGGCTGCCCAGAAATTTGCGGAGGACGTTTTCTCAAGCTTCCGCGGTCTGGTAGAGCCGGTCTTTCTGGTAACTCGTTGCAGGCACCGTGTCTTTCGGAAGAACATGATCTAGACCTTACGAGGCATCGATGAGCCAGTGTCGGCAGGGACCATTGACAGGCAAACCACCATGAGAGACAAGATGACTGGGACTCCTAATAAGAGGCAACTGGCTGCAAAAGGGGATACAGCAGTAGCGTAGCAGGTCCATAGTCTTATTACAATCAAGTTCGTCTGTATCAGCTCTTCTTCACCCCTCATGATCAGTAAATTCCCGCTGAAAAGTGATTCTTTGCCTGCTCTGATTCGGGCCTCACGGCTTAATTCATCCTTGTACAGCATACCCTACGGTTCTCGCTGCGTGGTCGTCACTTCCATGCAGCGCCTCTTATCGATAAGGCTGCCACACCTTGATTCCTTCTTAGGCAGACAGACCTACATGTAAAAACCCACTTGATTTGGTGCAAACTTCAAGCCACAGTGCCGCGAAGCCCAAGTATCATCTCAGCGATCACTCCAGCATCACCACGGCGACCGTCAACAACATTGATCCTGTTGCTCCCCCTTCTCGGCCTTATCTCCCCTTCCATTTTCAAGACAGCCCCAAACACACATCACTTGGGCTTCACGGCACTGTGGCGAGCTTGCCCTTCAGGTCTTGGGAGAAGATGTAATGTCTATGTACAGTCGTGACCCTAGAAGTGAATATATGTACTCGTCCCCATTCCCACCACAGTTTAAAACCACTAACCCGGGAAATCAAACCCAACAGACTTGTACACCACTCAAGCCTCGCACTCGTCGTCCCCAGTCTCCTGAGCAGGCTCCTCCTCCTCGGCCGGGCACTCGTCGTCCCCGGTCTCCTCGGCAGGTTCCTCGGCCGGGCAGTCGTCCACATCCCCAGTCTCCACAGCAGCAGCCGAGGTAATCGTCGCCGTCACGGTTTCTTCAGGCCCGCAAGAATCATCGGCAGAAGAATCAGAAGTTGCCACAGCAGCAACATTTGCGGTCACTGATGAAGAGGAAGGCTGAGTAACCGTGGCCAGGGTGGACGACGGGGCGGCAGCGCTCGAAGCCGAGCCGGACGAGCCCGAGCCCGAGGACGAGCCGCCAGACCCAGAACAGGTGAACAGAGCCGGTCCGGGGACGGTGTACTCGGAGGGGTTGTAGGCGTCGTATGTGATACCGGCGTCAGCACCCTTGTAGGCGCCAGGGAAGGCGACCAGGTCGGAGGGGGCGGTGGAGCCGCCGCCGGTGACCTTGATCTGGTGGCAGCCAGGGTAGAACTGGGCGCCGGGGTAGCTGTAGGCGGAGTGGAGGGCGATGATCTCGTGGCGGACGAGGTAGTTGCCAGGCTCGATACACTCGGGGATGGTGTAGGAGACGCTGCCACCAGCGGTCATGACAGCGGTAGCTCCCCAGGTGTCAGAGGTACCCTCACGGCCGTTCTCCTGGATCTTGAACCACACGGCGTCGGTGCCAGGCTCGTAGGAAGTGCAGTCACCCTCGCACTTGGCCATGTAGGTGATGGTAGGGCCGACGTGGGACTCGGGCCACAGGGTCCAGAAGAGCTCAACGTCGGAACCGGCGGCGGCCTCGGCGAGGAGGGCAGCAGGAGCGGTGTCAGCACCGCACTGGATGGCGGCCGAGGTGACATCCTCCACTGGGCCGTTGCCGGTGATCTTGCGGGAGACCCTGTCAGGGACAGGGGACTTGTAAGGGTCTGTGAACCGAAGACGGGCAAATTAGAGTCTGCCAAGATACGGTGAGGATTTCAAGGGACAGCCTTACCTTGGTATGGCTGGTAGAACTCGTAATCCGTTCCTCCAATGGTAGCGTTGGTAACGTAACCGTGGCCAGCAACAAGGGTTGCGGAGGCGATGAGAGCGAGGGTTGTCTTGGCAGCCATTTTGATTTGATGGGATATTCACTACTGGTGAGCGAAAGGGCGGAAAAGTTTTGGGTGGTTTGAATGAACGATTGACAATGGTTAACAGCTTGTGTTGAAATGAATGGCAGCCCCAGGCAGACCCGTGAATGAATGAATGGTCGGAGTGTGAAGACGACGAATTGAACGAGGTTGAGGAACAAAAACCACGAGAATGCAAAGATCGACGGCTCGGCCAGCCTGGTATAAGTATGTCGTGCCCGTCTACACGTCGACACAAGTAGACACACAAGGGGGAGATTGCCCAGCGCCCTGGCGCGAGGCTCCCGGGATCATAGACGCTCATGTTTATTGCAGTGGGTATGCCAGGGCCGCACATGGCCAACCTCCCACAAAAGAAGCGTGGCGGGAGGCTTCTCATAGGCTCGCGATGCCGTCGTGGACCGATGGTCTGGATCTGTAAGGATCTATCGAGTCCAAACGGAGAAACATCAAACATCGACCCGCATGAGACAGGGGACGTCTAGCTGTGCCTGAGCCGCATCCCGCTGACAGGCCAATGACAACGAGGGCGGCTCCATGGGGGCCTGGAGGGAAACAATATAATTTGAAACCGCCAAGACCAGAGAATTGATCCGTCAACGACTGCACTCGGCGGAGGTCCAGGTAGGCGCGGTGAGGAGTGCGGCGGCAAGTTGCCGAGAACAGGCTGTCGTAGCGTGGGATCTATGAGATGGATGACGGCCGAGTCTGGGCGGATGCCAACATGCGAACCGAGCCTCAGGTGTGCATTAGGCTGGGCTGGCTGGTTGTGAAGGTTGCGCGCAGAAAGGGGGAGTTGTGAAGAGCCTCAAGCGGCAAGACGGCTGCAGTGGCCCACCACCCCTCTAGGTTCGCAGATCTCGGGCGACTCCGAGCCAGCGTCTTATTTCCAGTTGTGGGGCCAGGGGCTTCGGCCCCGGTCCTCGATGCGTCTGTCCCGAGGCCCGGGCTAGCTCCTGGGGCTCCTCTGCAGCTTCTCAGGTCGATCTCCTTACATCCAAAGTCATTTCCTTTGAATTGTGGACCCGTGGGGTCAGCATCGTGACCCGAAGTCAGGCGAGGCCACTGCTCCCAAGAAGGCAAAGCTTGTGTTTTTTTGGCAGTTGCCGCCGTATGAAGCAAGCGAAGGCAATAGTGTTGACGGGAGGGGAAGCGACGACATTGCTGTGCGACCGGGGTTGGGTCCGTGATGTCACCAATCCCCTCGGTCTGTGATGTGCCTCGAGGAAGCTAAGATGAGGCGAAGTCCTGGGTTCGAGCAAGGCAGCATGTTCGTCTTTTGCAGTATGCGAAACCGAGACTGCGACTGAATGCTGGGCCTGTGCTGCAGGATCTTTCCTGTCGAGCAAGACGTGCCAAGCTTCAATTCCCCAGATGTTCAAGGTTCAGCCTCGAACTCCCAAGACCAGACGATCGACGTTTTGACGATCACACAATGCCTGGAAGTTAAGAATCCTTGCCCTGCCGCGTCAGTGTCCCCAAGATCTGCCAAATAAAACTTTATCCCACCCCACGCACTGTGGTGCAAGCGATGGGAAAACAATGCTCCTCGTGCGGCAGTCTGCGCGACTCAGCACCGTATGGACACGGCCGGACATGAGATGCAGATCATGTACAGCCCGATCTAGTGTAGAAATAAATAATCCGGGATCCACGATAGGAACTTTTTGTTTCGTGTTGACCATGTTGACTTGACGTGGACCAGATGCCTCTGTGTGGTAGCACCACCTCTGCTGACCAAGGCTGCCAAGTCGCAAACATCCTGGATGCAAGCAAGCCTGCAGCTGAAAACTGCACCGCAATGAGATCGTCAAAGCAGAATGAAGAGACTCAATAAACAAAGTGGTTGTCTGGCATTGATCAAGCCGTGCCAAAACATGACCAGGTGGTTGTAGTCCGGTGCTGTCTCCCAAGTTTTCGTGGCCAGTCAAAGCCCCCAGGCCTCCAGGGCACAAACATCAGTCCCAGGACATGGACACAGAGCAACCAAGGCCATGCCTGGTCTGGGAGCAACTGTCACTGAGGCAAAAAGAGATGAAAATATGAAAAAAGATACACATGTTGATCTGGCCCGGGCTTGAACCGGGGACCTTCAGTGCTCCCATTAACGCCTTTTTAAGACTGTTTTATGTTAGACTGACGTGATAAACCAACTACACCACCGGACCTGTTGTGTGATGGACTGGAATGAGTGTGGGAATATAATGGTGGGTGTGGGAAATTCAGATTCTGCTCGGGTGGGGATCGACTCCGCCGCCGTGGGCCGTGGGCCGTGGGAAAAGGTGGGGTTGGCTCGGCCCCGGCCGCGTGGTCAGCTCTGATTGGCCAGTATCGCTAGCTCCCGCCCGGCCGCCCACTCGTGGCTTCAGCCAACCATTGTACACCGTTTCCCACGCCCCACATATCCTTCACCAGTCTGCTCTGTGCAAGCTGTGGTCCAGGACACCCTGCCATTCGAGATCCTCTGCCGTGACATTCTTCTATGGAATATCTCTAGACGAAAGACCTTTGCTTTCTCTGGGCGCCTGCTTTGAGCCACCCTCGCCATTGGTAGCCTTCCTGATATGCCCCTCTAGTTGGCCGTGGCTGCCCTCCGTCTCGTCACGGCCTACAACACCATTCGTCGGAAGTCCCCCAGCTCATGGCGGTGCGCATAGATGTCTGCCTCGGTCAGCAGAACCTTGCTACTGCCCTGCATTGGCTCTGATCAACCGCATTCAATCTGACTTGTACTGTATTGACATTTTATTGTTATTGGCACAATTTTTTTTTTTTTTTTGAGTGCTGGGTCTTGAGCGCTCTCCACTGTATGAAGGCACCACGTACATTTTATATGTATGGGGGGTTGGAAACGCAACCGCTCAATCTGGCTTTGTGTCCAGGAACGTCGTGACACAGCATCCGCGCATCTCACTATCAAGCGCTCCGCGCATGTGTAATGGAATCAGATGAATGCTCCAGAAACTGATAAAAGCTGCCGATGGTAAACGCTGGCCTGCCTATGCACTCGGATAAATAACCTCAAATCGCTCACACAGCACCATGCTTTCCTCACCAAACTCATGGCCATTTTCCTCCTGCCTGTAGAAAGCAATATGACCCTTCCGGTACTCTTCATAATCTCCCTCGGCCTCTGCCAGCGCAAAGTCCTCAGCCACGTCCTTGAATTTGCACTCCACAAAAGACAAAGTCGTCATGACAGCTGCAGGCTCTCCCTTGCCGTTGAGAATGACCGACAAGTCCCCAGGGCCCCAGTGCAGGGGCTGCGGGATTGGCCAAGAGGTTGTTGATGTCTTCTTTCCTTCGATTGCCAGCTGGAGAAGCTCGTCGGTTACCCGTGGGTTGTTGCCTCCAAATGCGAAGACGTCCTTGGGGGCTGCGAGTTCACGGCCCAAGGCATTGGACGCCTTTGCCATGAAGGCGACAATATCTGGTCGGCTTGGGTCCACTGAAGACATTGTGGGGCGAGATGTTGCGAGAAGGGGAGGAAAGGACACGGAGGAGTTGTTGTGTGTGTAGAACTCAATTAAGGAGTGCCTCAAGTGTTTCTTGTGTCTTGTGGAAGTAATGGTGCAATTAAATACAATCTAGGAGCGTGTTGAAATGTAGCGTCAAGCCACTGTGCCCTGACCTGCATACCCTAGGGTACTCGCCGGGTAGAGTCATCCGGTGGTAGAATGCCGAGGGATGGTGCCAGGACTACAGTTATACGCTACCAGGATGCCTAGGCACCTTCATCCCATGGTATTAGCCCTGGAAGTCACGCATGATGATGCAAGTGACCTTGGGCCCCTTATTTCTTTTATGGAATGTTCCAGGATTATTGTTGCCTTGCCTACTGGCATTGGTCAATCAGGGCTGTATGTCCCTGTACATTTGACTGACTTCGAGACACTGCCTTCATTGCAGAGGCTAGTCCTTCAACATACAAAGGCTTGAACTATATCATTGAGAACGGAGATTTGCAGGGCAAAAAACGGAGGGTACAGGGCAAAATCCCCCTTTTTTAATTTTTTAAAGTATTCATTAAGATATAAGTTAGGGGCAGCGGCTGAGGGGTGGCTGGGGGTCCACACACCTACACCTTCTGCCTAAGGGCTGAGGGCCCTTCCTTCCTTCCTTCTTTTCTTCCCTAGGCAGACCTACTCGTAAAATCCACATAATTTGGTGCAAACTTCGAGCCCTTGTGCCGTGAAGCCCAAGTGACGTCTTAATATATATTTAGTTATTTCTAATTTCATATTCCATCTTTTTTTAACTATTTAAATATATAGAACTTAAAGTTATTTAAAATTATATTTTTATTTTTATTTAAGTTTTTATTTAATAAATAATACTTACTTTATAAGGTTATAACTTAAGTTCTACTA
>JUJX01000299.1:0-56703 GCA_000800745.1 Diaporthe longicolla
AGTTAAGTAATATTCTAAATAGTATAATAATTACTAGCTAGTAAGAGCTATTTAAGAAAAATACTTAGATTAACTACTAAAAAGCTATCCTATCCTAATACTATCTAATAGTAATAAGTATATCTATATAGTCTAGTTCTTTAGCCTAGCTTACTAAAAGTACTAGTTACTCCTAGTAATCCTAGGTATAAGAGTATTAGGAGCACCTATTACTCTTATCACTCTATAGTAATAGATTACTAGGATTAATTATCGCTCTAATTAATCCTTTTTTTACTTAAGCGATAGTTATATAACTAAGGCTTAGTTCCCTTATACTGTTTAGCTAGCTAGTGTATTAGCCTTTAATAGGGTTCTATTTTAAATAGAACTAACTATTATTCCTATTTCTATTAAGGTTATAATATATAGCTAGAGATTTATATAATAAAGCTAAATATAAAATCTAAAAAAATTAGAATTTAAATAGAATTAATTATTTAAGAAATTAAAAAAAATACCCCTATAAATTTATTTTTCCGATATAACTTAATAAAAAAAAATTATAAAATTCTAAAACTTTATTTTTAGCTTTATTATATAAATTTCTAGCTATAGTTAAATTTGCATCTAAATTAGGCTTAGTTTAAGGAAATAGATAGGGTTGGCACGGACGTTTTTTATATATAAAAAAAGTGACCCGCTGGGTGATCTATCCTGCTAGGTAGTGTACTATATTATACTTAAACTTTTATACTATTATTAATAATATTTTTTTAATACTACGTTTTTAAATATTTAATATTATATAAAAGGATTATATACTTTTAAAATATATAAATTAAAAGTAAAGCTTCTTTATAAGCTAATAGAGAAAGATTAAAATAAACTTATACTCCTTTATATTTATACTTTTATTATAAATAATAAAAGCTTTTTAAAGTTAATTATAAAGAAGAATTTTAGGTATATCTATAAAAGAAGTACTAGAATATATATAAAAAGGTTGAAATATTTATATATAGGCTCTAGGGGGAAGAAACTAGTAATTAAGGAGATAGATAGTTATATAGTTAAAAGGATGAATACAGTGTGGCCGAAGCCGCTGACTAACTATTTCAACTCCTTTATGCTGTTTGAAAGGGCCGCATACGCCTGCGGAATGCATACGGATTAAGAACGAAACCGCCAAACATTATTACACTTGTCGGAGTCACCGGCAGATGTAGAACAGGGAATCACGGAGACCGTTCTTTTCGACAGTCTTGGCTGTCCGTGGTGGGGTATAAATATCTATTTACGCCACTGCGGCCGGACACCCAGAAATTAAATGTCTCTTTGTGCAACTTGAATCTCTGCAGGTGACAACTCACATACACCCAGAGTGTACAAAACCGTTGAGATTTTACAAGCATTTCGACCATCACTCGAATACTCCAGATTGGACCCAAGACCTTGCCGGTTTATTCTTCCTGCCCTGTGTTTTTGCATGGCAATATTCAAATGTTCAGAAACCTCCGTGGCTCGCTAAGGTACATGGCAGACATGAGGCCTGTCCCTCATATTTCGCATCTGCCTTGACCAAACTAGAGTCTGACCAGAGACGGTTCAGTGTTAATGATATCGGACGGTGGGAAATGAGTCTCCCCTGGTGACTTTGTTTCTTCACTGTGGGTCTTGCGGCTGGAATCAGGTGTACGGCGTTGGGGCAGGAAGTGAGGCTGACTGCCACGACAGGGAGAAATGGCTGCCGCCTCAACAGAAAATAGGTAGCTAGCTCTCAAGGATCTACCACAGTCATAACACAGGACCCACACAATATTGAGCAATCTGTAGCAAAATGCGATGTACACTGGCAGGTCAAGGTTCTGCTGGGACAAAAAGCAATGGCCTAGGCAGCATCGGGCGTGGTAACACGCCGGAGCCACGGGCACCTGGGCAGCCGAACACGAATTGCATTGTGAGGCACTATCAGCCTGTCCCAGCCCGCAGCCAGCCTCTTCCTCCCTTCTCCTAGCCCGTCCTCTGCGTCTTCTGATAGACTCTGACATTGCTACTTCACCTTCACGATGACGCCGCCTGTCCGTTTCCTCGTCATTTATGGAGCTTATTGATGAGCCGAGACACACAGGTCTTGTTTTGTCATTTCATTATGAAGTGTCGGATGTCCCAAAGCTCTGTATACTTGACGTTGGTAAGAAACTGGTCCGAGTTCAGCTACGACATCAGCCCGCCTAAGATAGCAAGACATGCGCACACAAGCAACATTCGACGCCCCTCATCTTTCTCCATCACCTGCGCCAAAAGGCTGATCAGAGAACCCAATATAATTACAATAGTAAGCCTGCCCATTTTGGTGTCGACATAGACCAAAAGCCCCATAGGGACTACGAGTAACGCAGATGTACATAGCAGTGAAATTACGCCACTGATCCGATTTAAGACCCTTTCGCTGTACCCATGATACTCGAAGTCCTTCGTCTTTGAACTTCGAGCTCGAAAGGGGCGCTACACACCATTTTATCAGCTCAGAAGTTTTTGGGAGACCAATGGCCATGGATCTCCTCACCAGAAAGATTGCTGTAGCAGTCGTCGCTGGTAAGGTTTCATGAACGAATCTCTCAATGGGCCCCCGTCTTGGCTCAAGCATACGAAAAGCATCAACATCCAGACCATTGTACACCTGGCTGTGAGCGTTGTTTTGCTTGTTCAACCATGCCTTTAGCGTCTTCAGCGCATCTTCTTGTGGCCGCTCATATTCGTTCACCATCTTCGCGTTGACGAATGTGATGTCTGCAGCCGGATCCATAAATCAGTTCTTGTCAGTTTCAAAATGGTCAGTGGTACTCTACTATATTCTTGGATCTTTTTCTCAAGTTTGTTGGTCATGATCTTCCACTTCTTATACTCTCGCTTCCTCTGTTGCAAGCCACAGGGCTTGACGTTGTGCTTGACCTTGATTTTCTTCCTCTGGATCTCCATCCTGATCATGAGTCGAAAGATCTGTGAAGCGAGGGAGTCAAGCACCAGCGATGTGCCTTCAGGGAAAGCAGGATAGAAGTTGAAGCGTGGGTCGAAGCTTTTCAGCCGAGCAAGTCCAATTTGCCCGGTGTCGTGTTCTGGACCAAAGAGCACTCAGCCTTTTATGAGCTTTGTCAAGATCAGAAACTTCAATACCACTAACCTGGATCTAGACTCTCCCCACAGGTTGAGAGCCCTGTCGTTGCCGAGCCATGGTCATCCATTTCTCTGCCATTATCAGTGCGAGCGACCTCAGGCGTCATTGTCCCCGCAACACGTTGTGGCACCTGGCTACCATTGGTCCCCTTCTCCAAAACATCAGCCCCGTTGAATGAAGTCGACATTTTTGGTGGTATGAATGAGGAAAGAGATAGCTAGGAACTCGCAAAGGAAGGCAACAGATCTGCAAGGGAGAAGGCCGCTTTTATCTTGATGCTTGTGCCCAAGGCGTCCCTTCCAGAAGGGGCCCAGCCCAGTTCGCCTGGCTGTGGATGCCTTGGGTGGACCGGTGTCGGCGAGGTTTTCGTGGAGATGATCATTACCAGCGGCCTCACATCCTGAGCGCACGCGCCTGCCGTACAACACACGAGGTCTTTCATCACCACTGCCGAATTGAGGGCTGGTGTTGATCGAACGAGTAGGAACAACTTGTTGGTGCTTAGTGGGGGAGGCTTCACAGCAGTCGGGCGTCAGCAGACGAATATTGTCGGGCCGCTTGGGAGGTCTATCGGCCCCCATGATGCAACGACAATTGTCGACCTCGCGCCTCATTGGACACGTTTCGAAATATGCAGCGGTGATGGTGTCAAACAGCTTATTAGCGCGGCGCAACGTACGGGACTGCCAGGCAAGGCAGACAAGACGATATGCCCACGCTCGGCATCTTTCAAGTAGACACAATGCCATCTGATTTCACAACTCTTTCATCAAGTGGATATCTTTCCACAATTGTTTTCTTATTCGCGTCACGAAAGTGCTATTCTCTTCAAAACCTTGGAACTAATGCCCAAGCACTAAGACAAGAACCAGCCAACATTTCCGCAATTAAGGCTACCTAGGTATAGTCCCCAAAGACTGACCGTCGGAATATTCAAGTGTAAGCAGCCTCTCACTTGCTGCATCCAATCACAACCTGTACAAAACACTAAAAATATGAAGCTTTTCTCTGTGTAGAGCCCTAACTACGTTGTCAGTTAGAGTCATCTTGGGACCAAACCTCCGTCCAGTCTATCAGAGCCTTCACGAGAGAGTCCATTCATACCGTACAACGTCCGAACTTAAGCTCTGTCTGCTTGATTATCTGAAGGTTGGCCTCTTTCAGCCTGGACTGGGGGCTCCTGCCCGGCGGGTTCGGAAGGCGGTGGTGTGGCTGGCTTGAGAGGGTACATGACGACAGTACCTCGCTGAGAATCTGCAAGCAGCCTACCAAAGGAGGATCTTGATGGACTGCGCATCTCGATAAATGTTTCAGAGAGAGATAGAATGTATATTTAGTGAATAATATTTGTTCTGTGTATTCTTGGGACAAGAAGGTTATCCCTCAGAACTAAGTTCCAGTCTGGAAGTGGCTTCGTACAGTTTTATATTCGAGCCACGCGCAGCGCTGGGAGTCGCCCCCCCTCCCGAAAGAGTTCTCGTTCCCTCAAACAGTTTAGAGCCAAGATTAGAAAATCAAAATTTGAAGGCAGCCAACTACTACATTTCCGGTGCTGTCAAATTTTAAAAACCATGGGTACGTTACAATATTAGACAGCGAGATCCACTTCACTGTGCATACTGCGCGGCTCGATGCATGTCAATCCTGGCTCATTGAGTGCCTATCACGATGCCAGGGGAAGTTTTATGGAATCAGGCTGGAAGAGTTTCTGTTGTTGGTCCGGTGGAAACGACCAAGGCACGATGAGACGTCGAGTGCACGTGAGGAAACCCGTGCCAGGAAGACGCGCATACGTAGCGCCATCTACGTAGTCTGTACTCACCCAATCATCTGGTTTGTTGTTAGAGCTTTTCATCCTTCGATGCAGGACAGGGGCGCTGGTCCATTCTTCTTGCTTCTTCTAGCGGCGGCAGGCAGTTGATGGAGAGCAGGATCATGCTCTTGGTTGTAGGATAGTAGGACACGCACCCGAGAGCCCCGGACGCTCGACTAACGACTCGACGATAGCTTCTTGGCCTGTGACATCCGAGGTTCCAGCTGTATCAGTCTCACAGAGAAGCTGACTCTGGAAAGGATTGCTTTTTTGCGCTAATACTACGCCGAAGATAACGAAGGCCCCTCTGAACCGACCCGGTTGCTTGCAGAATTGGGGGAAATTATATTACGGCATGATCGCTTTCGCTTGACCTTACCATGCGCTAAGAAAGGATGGATCTGCCGATTATACGGGCGTTCATCAGCAGGGTTGGCGCATGCTAGAACAAGGTTGATCAGAGATGGGTCCGACCGCGAGGACTACCACACGACATGCATTTCTCATTACAGTCAGTCCGATGAAGCAGGAAATTAGGATGTGCATGTACCAATTCTGATGGTTAACGGCTCGCCTGCTTATAGTAACGAGTCAACCACAGCCTCTCCGGGGGGGGGGAGTGGTGCGGCAGGTTTCGGTCGGCACATATACACATGGGCATCGCATACCCCTGAGACTGTTGCCTGAAGGCATTACCCACCAGCCGCACTGTTATTCCAACGTCTGAGAGGAAGATAATTCATAATATAGGTTCTCACAGAACGGATCATGAGCCGCTGAGTTTCAAGTCCGAGCGTCCCTCGGAGAACCTGCCATAGTCCTGCCGACGGCTCCCTTGCAGGCAGCCTCTTCCAAGGGAAGCACAGAGCTGGGATCGATTGGAAGAAGCTTGTCAAGAACTGTCTGTGGTCTCTTGGTATCCTTGTTCGGATTTCATGCATTAACGGACGAGTGCTGGCAGCGAATTGTTCAAAAGTATGCTTATCCGCAGTAGTACGGCTTTCGGTCCAACATCCCAGGTCACACACAAAACATTGGTACAGTGCCCGCTTCCAGCCACCTGAATTTTGGAGGTTCCAAGCACCCATGGCTATCCTTGATCAAATAACGATCACATGATTCTCTGCTTAGCCTGGCGGTTCTCATACCCTAGGGTAGCTTGGGTGAGGAATACTCAAGTGCTAACATCAAGGACAGTCGTTCAGGCTGCAGTCAAACGAGCTTATCCAACATGGCCACAAACCACTGCTTTGGCAAATAGTGCCCTTATCAGTGATACGTTACCATCTGGTCCCTAAAGCCATGGCCGATGGCATGTGGCAATACTCAGCACTTGACGTTGACCCTTGCCGGTCACAACTTGGGGCCGTTGGGGCCTATATTAAGACAAATGCGTGCTGGAGAAAGGCATGGCTTAGATATAAAATGGACAAAATACTACATCTTGAAATCGTCTTAGTCTCCATCTCCTTCGTTCTCAGTCTAGAACATTGGTTCGTACCTTTTCCTGTGCTGTACTAAGCCCATGCCCTCCCATGCGCACTGCGGAACGTAATCTCAGCAGCCGCCACAAAATTACAGGGATGGCTCGAATTTTCACCTGCGCGCTTGGGCCTCTGGTATTATGCGGTACAAAAGTGCAGAATTTGTGTGGCGGAGAGTGTCGCGTTGGCTTGCCCCCGGTCGCTAGGGGGCTGGGGTGTGCGGCATGGCTCGAGGCGAATGGTGCGCGGGCCATAGACGGAATCACAATAGAGAGCATCGCTAGAGGCTTCTTCTGGGGCCTTTTCTAATAGTACGGGGCTTTGGTGCGCCAGAGAGATGAGAGTGCAGCAGGGGAGCCGCAGGGAAGCCCGGGAAGGTCAACAAGTTGCTGTGGTCTTCTCAATATGTTGCACAACTGTTGGACTCTTGGTCCAGATGGAACTGTCAAATTACCGACACATGCAGAGGAACCACCTCCACAATAGCCTAGCCAGATGAGGTATGTACGTGTCGGTTGGGGAAGGCAACATGTCCTTGCCAACTGACACGTTTGTCGAACAACCACCGTTCAGGCCAGGCACTCTGACCAGGCAAGATACCATGCATATTGCATGCCTAAGATGACAGCAATTTTATCATGTATTAAATTCTAGGCTAGGACTGTTTCAAAATGCGCATCTGAGTAGGCTGCGTGACACTGTCCCGCCTGATTGAAAGTGCTGAATTTTTCGGCCTCGATCTGCCCACCACTCATCCCACCCACTGGAACTTACTCTGGCGAAGCATCCCCATCAAACCCAAGGGAAGGAGCCCTCTCTCGACCACATTCAGACCCCCGAAGCGAGAAATCATGTCCTTGCTGAACAACTGGAGGACCCATTGATCGTAGCTGGTCAGTTCATTCCACTGATATGGTTCAAGCACGGCCTTGACCGCACCCTTGAGCGTCAGGTTCTTGGGCGCGGGCTCCTCCACCAATGCCTTGAAAGAGCGGCCCAGAGACTGGCTCAGACGTTCACGATACGAGCGGAACTCCTCAAGACTCATGAAAGGCTCGTCCTCGAGATCGCTAAAGTCATAAGCCCTAGAAAATCTCCTCGCCCGCATCGCACCGGCCTCGAATGTTGCTCTGGCGTTCCGCCAATCCCTTGCCTCTTGCTCGAAGAACGAGTCGACCTCCTTCTCCGGATCGTCCATCACTGCGTCACGGATGAGACAGAGGTCGATGAAGGGATTCTTGAGGCCCAGGCCGCCAAACTCAGGTGGGAAGTAGATATATCCATCTGGAATATCCGACAACGTGATGTCGAAGCGTTGCGAGATCATCTTCTTCAGGTGAGCTCCGGCACCGCCCAGAGTGTCAGGGAATAGCTTTTGCTGGATCCGTTGGAAGGTGTCCAGCATGCTGTCGACATGTGCCCGGGCAGAACAGTTCGCAGGCCGGCCAAAGAAGTTGGAGAAGAACCGCGCCCCGTAAGTGTTCCAAGCCTGGATCCAGTTGAAAACAGTCTTGCACGCGTCCAACTGGATCCGAAGCTCTTCAATATGCTTGTCAACTTCGTCCTGGTCAATGACGAAATATCCAGTGTGTCGATCAAGCTTCAGCAAACCCCAAGTGACATCGCCCTCTGGCAGGCCTGAGGCAAGGCTAGAGTCTAATGACCCCTCAACTTGCAGAATCGGAGCCGAGCCCGTCTTTTCGAGATTGAAGTCGAGACCGAGAACCTTCGCACACTCTCCCAAGACCTCCCAACCCTTCACGCAAGCCTCGGTGTTGCCCCAGAGCCACATGTCGTCATGCAATCTGTACAAGCGAGCACCGTCGGCCTTCTGGTTGACTGCGAAGTCGACGCAGAAAAGCAGCGCCTCGCCAAACACATCCGCAAGCGGAGTACTCAACGGGGTGCCACGCCTGCGAATGCGACTGGGGGCATCCTCCGGGTCTTGCTTGAACCTCAAGGGAGCCTCGAGAACCTTCATGAAAAACTCGATCCAGTGTGCACCGACGCCGAAGAACTCGAGCACAGCAGCGATAGAAGAGTGGGGAATGCTGGGACCGAACCACTTGAAGTCCGATCGGACGACTGTGATGTCCTTGCCGAAACGCTTCTGCAAGAGGATGTCTGTCTCGATCATGTGCAGAAGATGCTGGACGACCTTGACGTGACTCTTCCTCGTGTCTACAGTCTCGGAATCGTCTATCGACCCGTAGTTTCCCCGACTCTCCTCGAAAGACTTTGGCAGCTGATCGAGGAATATCTCACTCTCAAAATGGCTTTTCTTTATTGCCTCCATCGTCCCGGGAACCACTTCACTGTCAGCGACTTCGTCTGATTCGCCGAGAAAGAAGTCTAGACGCCGCTGAGACCTGCTGTCAAGGGGCTTGAGATTCGGCTTCCATACGTCGAGAAGTCCTCGAAACCTGCCGTGGAACTCAACAGCCCAGCGCATACCGATGTAGTGCAGGAAAATGGATTGGAGGAGATCCTCGTCGGGATAGAAGCGGTACCGGCCATTGAGCTGCCGCCGCTGTTCGATTACCAAGTCGGTCTCCCATGACCAGGTCTTGATGGTAGCCATCCGCACATTCAAGACATCGGCAATCTCTTCCAATACTGCCTCATTGCCCAAGAAGTCCTGCAATGTTGCTCTCTTCACATCTGTCAAGACATCAGTTCGAAGCATGCCCTTGATCGTCGTAGTAAGACTGTCGACGTTGAAGTGCGGATTGAAAGACCAGTTGTCCTGGAATCGCTTCAGGTCGTCCTTCAACTGGGACAGATGATCCCTGACGTCCTCTTCAGCCTCAAACACAGAGCTCAAGTACGCCTTGATGGCATCCTTGTCTGTAGACTTGGCAGCGAAGACATACTCTTCCCACGTCGCTCGTTGAACTCTGGCTTCCTCGCGGCCCACCGCAGTGGAAGCAGCTCCAGGATCACTCTCTTGCTCCTTGCCTGCCGAGATCCACTCGTTGACGAGCTGTCCGTAGAGTGAAGCGAATGCGTACCGGTTTGATTGAACTTGCAATTCGTTGCGGACCTGAGACTCGTACTCTTGGATGAAGGCATCGGTGACGGCTGGATCGTGCTGGGCTTGCTGGATGAAACGGTCGAGATTCTCCAGGGAAAGTAAGGGGCTCCGCGTCGAGGATGTCATGCTGGGTAGCTCTTGGAACCCCTCGACGAGCTCACGGGCACGCTTGATGCGATCTGCCTGTGCATCAGCACCCTCGACGAGAAGTCGCTTCCTGTTGTTGTAGGCATCTTTCTGCTTGTCAAGCTGAGCAAGCTTGGTGTTGGTGATTGACATGAGAGTCTGGGAAAGAATTTCCGAGGAAGCCATGTTCTCTGAGTGATTTGCGTAGAATTTAGAGTCTCAATGAGAGTTTCATCCCAGGTCAGGCTGATGAGAACCGAGTCTGCAGCGGACATACTTGGGCCGAGTTAGGTCCTACTTATACTAACTTGCCTAAGAATACGTGACCATGAAAGCCCTTGCGATTTCTGAGGTCATCTATCATAAATTTCTCGTTCCTTTGGCCTCAGACCGGAGTCATGCGCAATGAGATGAGTCTTGTTGTTCCAGGGCTCCTCGTAGGCTGCAGCGTGCGCCTCCGGCGTGAGGCCAAAGATTGTCATTCTGGCTCCAGGGGTTGGCCCCGCCAGGCAGAGCTCAACAAAGACGGCCGACGCAGCTTGCAGCATCATTATCAAATCTCGCGACAGTCCAAAGACAGTGAAAATTGGATTTGTAGCAGTAATAGCTGTCCTTGCACCCGATCTGGCCATGTCGCCTTATCCGCAACAACCTGGGTCACGCAGCCTTGAGCTTCTCCCTGTCGCTTCTAATCATTCGAAAGTAGACGGTCGAGCATGATCACAGAGTGACACCGACCTGAAAGGTAGGCCGTTGTAGCAAGCGATGTCGGCACTGTGAGTTTTCTCGAGTCGGTCGCCCAAGGAAAAGGGAAGAGGAGTAAGTGCTAGAATTTCTGAAGGTTGTACTGTACCTGGCTAGAGGGCTGGGTGGTAAACTAAGATAAGATAAGAGAGTCCTGGTCAACAACCCGGCCAAACAACGCGTGAGATGACTGGGTTCCACCCCTCAGATGTCTTGTTGACATTCAGCTGCTCCATTAAATTGTTGCTGGCTGGGTCTCTTCTGCAACGATTGCTGCGACCCCCGACCTCGGTTGCTGACGATCAGGGACCCACAGCAGCTCCTCTAGGTCTTCGAGTTCGGAAAACCTGGTGCACAATTGCCCATCATGTCTTCTGACAGCGGCGAGGAAGACAACGCCAAAATGGAGGGGTTCCTGCGAAACTGGAGGCAGACCGCCTTTAATTCCGGCCAATTCCAGACAGCAATCTTCATTGGCGACAAACTCCTTGCTCTCACAAGTAATGCCCCGTGCTTGGTCTGCGCGAGTGTCGGACCTCTGCTAACAGGCAGCGCATACAGATGACGACAACGACGCCTTCTGGATGGCCCAAGTCCACTTCTCCACCGGCAACTATACCCGCGCTCAACGTTTCCTCGAGAGCAGGGACCTTGTCCGAAGAAATCCCTCCTGCCAATACCTCGCAGCACATTGCCTCGTCAAGCAATCGCGCTTCGACGAGGCGCTGACCGTGTTGGGAGATCGCGACCCCACCTACCTCATCAAATCGAAGGAGACGAGCAAGCGCAAAACCCACTCGGGGACAAGCGGTAGAGCAGCGAGCACTCTGAAACCGTCACGCGATACACAGAAAGAAGCGGAAGCGATCAATCGGCGGTATGAAGCCGGAATGTGCTACCTGCGAGGCATCTGCCATGCCAAGCTGAACGCCTTTGATCGCGCCAAGGAGTGCTACAAGAATGCCGTTCGGATTGATGTCCAATGCTTTGAGGCATTCAACCAGCTGACCAAGAATTCTTTACTATCGCCAGAGGAGGAGTGGGAGTTCCTACACTCCCTCGACTTCGATTCCATCAGCACTGCGGGTGACCCCGACGCGTCCCAGGAAATTGCCAGTTACGTCGAAATGCTCTACAGCACTCGCTTGTCCAAATATCAAAACCAAGACGCCTTCAACACGGCTTGTGAGAGCCTGGCTACGCACTACAAGCTCAAGGAGAACGCAGATCTCCTCTTGGCCAGGGCAGACCTGCTCTATACCCAGTCCCGCTACAGAGATGCTCTCGAGATTACAAATGCAATACTTGCCGATGACAAGTATAATTTCAGCGTCTATCCGGTTTATTTGGCATGTCTTTATGAACTGAAAGAGAAGAATCTTCTGTTCCTGGTCGCCCACGAACTTGCTGACAGCCACCCTGAGGAGCCCTGCACGTGGCTTGCTGTCGCTATCTACTACTACCTGACAGGAAAAATCGCTGAAGCGCGACGCTACTTCAGCAAAGCCAGCATGATGGATGCCCACTTCGGCCCTGCCTGGATTGGTTTTGCGCACACATTCGCTGCAGAAGGCGAGCATGATCAAGCCATCTCAGCCTACTCGACTGCTGCGAGATTATTTATGGGGACGCATCTGCCACAGGTGTTCCTGGGCATGCAACACCATGCTATGAACAACATGACGGTGGCGGAGGAGTTTCTCAATACGGCCTATGGGCTGTGCAAAACAGACCCACTGCTTTTGAACGAGATGGGGATCGTGTACTATCACCAGAATCGCCTCAAGGAGGCGGTGGACCACTTTAAACAATCTCTTGCGATTGCTGAGGAGATTGACAGCGATCCACAGGCATGGATTGTTGCGCGAACCAACCTAGGCCATGCCTATCGGCGACAGCGAAAATCGCAGCAGGCACTCGACGAGTTCGACATGGTTCTGCGGGAGGGTGGCAAGGACGCGCCCATATTCTGCGCCAAAGGTTTGATATACCTTGACAGCGGGAAGCCGGAAGAGGCAGTGAACGTCTTGCATGAAGCACTGGCCATACATCCACAGGACCCGATTGCAACTGAGCTTCTGGTGAAAGCGCTGGACGAGTGTTCGAACTCTGGTCATATAGTGGGCGAAATCACTGATGATGCAGAATTGGCCGAGTTTGAACAGGTATTAGAACAGCGCAAACATGCCGCAACATCGAAGCTGGCGGCCAAGCTCAATGGCTCACATAACAGGAACAAAGGCAAAGGCAAGGAGAAAGCCGTGGCCCGAGGCCTGTCTCAACCGGAGGGAAGGCCAAGCTTGATGGAAATGAGTGACGACAACTAATTCTGTAATGAGGTTTGACGAAAGGTTTCCAGCATTTTCAGGGCGTCTCGGCATGCATCTTGGTAGGCGTATAAGTGGGCCGGTTCGCGATTCTCAGCATTGTCAGAGCAGATGGTCTCGAGAGACATGGCGTCCTGTGGGGTAGATATACTAAAAGCTTGGTGGGCTAACATGTTAGCCTCGCAACAATTCCGATCACGTTCTGTTCCGAGTACAGCTTAATTTGACTCGCTGATTCGACTCGGGCTATTCATTGATGCCATTTTTGGCTTTCCAAAGCCCTATCCTGACCCACCATCATGGGAGCCCGGCCCAGATTTTGGCGTCGGCGCTTAGCTTACAGCCACTCACATCGCTTGAGTTGACGCCGAAGCGCCACGAAGAATGTCTACCAGGCCCATTGGCCTGACCTGCTTCAAGTCTACGCCGAAGTTTGGAAAAAGAGGATTTCGAAATCGATGCTGAGTTCATCATGGGGAACCATTATTTGAAGCCTTTGAGGACGCCTATTGCTGCATAATGAGTCCTCGAGAGGCCAAGGCAGGCTCGCTTAACGCTATCGCACAGCGGGACGAAAACTGCCGGCTCAACGACGGCGGGCGGGCCCCGTAGATTGCGACCAGCATCGCGGGCGGCTCGCTGTCGCAGTGGATCAAAAATGCAACTGTTGGTGATAACAAGTCGAGCGGTCTGGGCTGCTTGGCAAGCTCAACTCTGCTTCCTCAAGGTATCCTCTCGGCATTATGACATAATACTCTCACACAATTCTGTACATAATTATCAAACCCTCTTTTTTTCTCCCTTCTCTCTCTCTCTCCGTCTGTACCCGGGTCTGGTTTGCCTGGGATGATAGCGCTGGGTTGCTGCCGTGTATGATAGGGGTCGTGTCCAGGCAACTAATAGTTCAGCGAAGCCGCCGGCGACTCTGGGTGTCCGAGAGCTGTTCCCACAATCACAGCCTACTACAGGTGCTACACCGAAGCATACAGGTAACTGGCTGAGCCAATGGCTCCGAGGAAGGCAAAACGGTATGTCTGGTTTCATCCAATATCATCGTGGTTTCCTACAAGGAGAGGCTGATAAGTTGGGTTATAGCCTCTAATGCGGGATGGAAACTGTATACGATGAGGGCGCCGGTTCTTTGCTCCGTCGTCGCCATGTCCATCGCCCTGGCCGGAGTGCTCGAGTTCCTCGTTCAGAAGAGCCAGAGACAGGGGGCCCTAGCGCTCTCATCATCCGAAAATGACATCTCGAAATCCGTCAATATCGCCTATCTGTATATGCCGACAACCATCGCTGCGCTGTACAGTCTTCTCTGGACGTGGATCGACCTCGATGTGCGCCGGATGCAGCCGTGGTTTGAGCTGTCGCGGCCCCATGGCGCGAATGCTAAGCAGTCGCTTCTGCTGAACTATCCCTTTGAATTCTTGGCTTTCGTTCCGATCAAGGCTTGCAAGCAAAGGCACTGGCCTGTAATCATTACAGGCTCAATAATGATGCTAATCCTTTGGGCGATCACACCTCTGCAAGGCGTAATCTTTGGAAAGCAAGCAGTGTCAGTATCTAGAAGTATTGCCATATCCATCGGCCCTGGCTTTATTCCTGTTGAGGAACAGGCAACGCTGCTTGATGCTTCGGTTCTCAATTCAGCTTACGGCACAGCTTGGTATGAACAGGATTTGCCCAAGTATACGACTACCGACTACGCGTTGCTTCCGTTTTCCCCTGTCCACAACGCACCCGTGAGGGCCGACGAGACATGGGGAGTGAATACTACGAGATTCGTGACTAGCCTGAAATGTTGGACATCGGCTATCACGCAAACGATTGAAGCCGTTCAAGGTGGTCAAGATCTACTCGACAATGGCCGAGGCTGCGCACCTAGGCATTGAACTAGACCCTCACGTTGTGCTGTTGCCCAAAAAGTCCCAAAAAGTAAGGGGGAAGTACCATGGAGGGGCTAGTGTCTGAGGATAAATAATTCCATTCCCTGTTGTAATTCCATGATGTAAGATTATATATATACTGTAGATCATGCGTGTACAACATTTTGGTGACGCAAATGGTGCGTCTAGGCGATTACTGACTTTGGCAGGGATGTGGGTGATTCTATGGATAATTCCACGGCTGCGGTTGAGACAGTTCTAGCAGCATTCCCTCTGTCTCTTACAGTGCAATGCAAGTGAATTTCATTCGTAGAAAATAGTAATGTAGGTGGTTCGGCTGCTTTGGTCCCTCTTGGGGATGTCGTTGACTCAGCAGCTGGAGATTGACTAGTGTGCAGGTGGCCGATCACGGCTGCCAGGCAACTCAGTGTGCCGTAGCTTATCAAAGTAACAACATCAAACCAACACTATAGACAAGGCTCTCTGAAGGCTACTCCATTGCCGGGACCTTGGTGCTTCCCAATATACTGGTTTGAGTGCTTTTCAATACCTAGGCAGCTATCAATACCCTTTCCTACTCAAACAGCTGCTCAGCTTGTCCTCACCTCGCCATACTTCATCTTAGCCAGGGACCTGCATCGGCAGCAATGGCAGATGCCAAGGAAGAGCAAGTCCAGACGCGCACCGCGTTCTTCTACGGTTCGTATGCAGTCGAAGCCACACATTTGAACATGTAAACTAACCGACCTGAAGGCACTCTGGTAAACAAGGGACCCGTTGATTGCCCCCCCCGGCACCCCCAACCCAGTCAGCTGACTAGCAGTGGCGACTTAGATGGAACCTCAAGTGTTCTTCTCAGTATGCTACGATAATAAAGACCCGCCGGAGGAAACTCGAAAGCGACATGACTTCCAGCCGGCCATTCTGCATGGCCACTGCCGACGCCGGGTCCGTGGTGCCGATTACCCGGGCATGGTCGAGGACCCCGATCACTCCGTCCGTGGCGCTGTGATTAGCGGCATCACCAAAGCCAACCTGGAGCGGCTTGACTTCTTTGAGGGTGCAGCCTACGACCGGCGGGTGGTTCGTCCTAAGCTCCTGACGAAGGTGGGCAACGAGAAGGGGGAGGGCAACGTGGAGGGTGAACAGGTTATCACTGAGTCTTATATCTTCCTGGACAAGGCCTGGCTGGAGGATAAGGAGTGGGACTTCGCGGAATTCCGCCGCGACAAGCTCAAGAATTGGACGCGAGCCGGCTATGTCTTCGAGGGTGAGCTCACTTGTCTGATCAGAAGCTGGCTTGTGGCAACAATGCTGACCGACCGGACCAGACTGCGACCCCGACCAGCCCGCCAGCGTTGGTGGAGCCATCTGATCTGAGAGTAGAGTCGACCGCCGAGATATCGTGGTCCAAGGCGTCTTTGCCTTCTTATCGGGATGTATTGACAGGAGCCGAACTCGACCTAGAGGTGGCAAAAAAAAAAATAGAGCATTATTTCATCCGAGAGGCCAACCGGTTGTCTGACTCTGGCCGTCCCGAAAATCTCGCAGAACCGCGGCTCGTAATGGGTGGCGTCTATTGCCGCGCTGTTATGGTTTGTCGTCCGAGATATTCATCTAAAATACAATGCCGGGTAGGAAAACTCAGGGGCCAGATCAGCTGCTCAAGGATGGTGGGAGGCTTGGGCTGGTTCATGGCCGCAAATGCCCCAGGCGATCTGGCATGATCCTCTAGCAGCAGTAGCAGCATTGACCAGGCCAGCCGGGTCCCACGCCCCGCGCGGAATGGCTTGCGCAGCGCCCCCCCTTCACATTGGACGAGGAGGCATTGTCCCCTGGCGCCGACGAGTCATTCCGCAAGATCAGAGCAGTGCCCTCGCCCGCCCAGTCAGCCGTTCGTTCATGCGACCCCTGGTTTGCTCACTACGTGGGTCGTTAGCGTGACTGGCTGGTGGTAAGGAAGACCGTTGGATAGCATGTAGGCGCGCGTATATCGGCCATGCCTGGTAAGTGTCGCAGAGGGTGGGTATATGTGTGTTACGAGAGCACAGCTTGCCAGCGGGAGACCGACGCAGCCCCGATCTAGGCCAAGGGGCCGCCGAGGGGCCAATGCTACGTGCCTGCTTCTCGGGCGGCCAGCACTGGCTGCAGAACTGGTCCGCGGTTGGCACAAGCAGCCGGGACAAGCAAGTGGCAGGCCGCTAGTGTGAGGTGTGAGGTGTGAGGTACCTGGGTAGCATTACTCATCGGCAGGGCAGGTGGGCAGGCAGGCAGGTAGTGGAAGCGATCAGATGGGGAACAACGACTGGCTGTCGTCAACCCAGCTTGTTTCAAAACATTCGGAGACATGCAATCCTTGCTCGACCTTCTGCCCGACCTAGCCCTCGGATTGGCCAGTCGCCAAAGAAACAAACGAAGTCGGATGAACCAGAATGATGAGCGAAGAGGCTGCTCGACTGCCCGGCACCTCAAGGACGTGAAACACACCCCGGTTTCGCCGCACTCCGCGCACCCATCCAATCTGGACGTGTCTCGGGCTGCCAGTGCTGCGAGGCCTGGATGGCTGCGCAATCAAGGATCCACCACCGAGCCAGCATCCCATCGCAGACTCGCCCTCCCGCGATTCGTCTGCATGAGCCACACTCCAAATTCGGACACTTTGGCTCTTTGTCGACCCATCCCACAGCCTGGTCTGGCAGCTGTCAGTCAAGCTTGCCAAGCAAACCAACGCTGCCGTCCTTCTTTTCGTCGTGTTTGTCTCGGCCCGGCCGATAACTCAGGCAATACCTAGGTCAGGAGCCATGGGAATGGCCAAGCAATATGTGACCTGCACACACGAGCTGTCGGGCCCTGACCGACAGCTTGACTGGCCGGCTCCGCGATGTTATTCTCTTCTTGGGCAGCAGTTGTCAGCACCCCTGGCCAGCTAGCCTAGGGTGCGATGCTTTGGCCCGCACCGCTTAATCGGCAACTCATGAATGGGCTAGGCCCCTTGCAAGTATTGCAAAGGTGTGCGCGTCCATTCACAGCATGACGACGGCTACTGAGCAACAAGTCACTGGCGAACCAGCCATATCGACTTTTGATTCGGCTGCCTCTTGCCAGAATGGAAATGGTGCTGAGGGCCAGATGCTCGACGATTCCCAGTCTGGTCTGAGCCCCTGCCCAGTGACTTCCTTGCCAAGCTGCTCATGCGCGTAACTATACCTGTTCGGGTATCGATGGAGAAGTTACTCGCTAGGCTCAGAAGCTGTTACCGCCTTCCCGATTAGGTATAGCTAGTTAGGGAGAAGAAGTTTTATATTATTGCTACTATAGACTATAAGTTATTAAGTTATACTATAGGTAAGTTAACTATAATATTATTAATTAAATATATTTACCTATAAGCTACTATAATAGAGCTTAGATCCCTTATTAGCTATACTAATAATAGTATAGAGGAGGACTTTCTTCTATTTAATAGTCTTATAGAAGCTAAATACTTAATACTTATTATACTTTTAGAGAATAAATAGGTACCCCCTAAACTATATAATAGTAACCCTTTTAAGCTAGCTTTTAATTTCCCTATAGAGATAATTAGTTAAGCTTTAAGCTAGCTAAAAAATATACTAATCTTACTATTAACTTAGGGAGTCTATAGGAAGTAGAAGACTATATTATTAATAGTAAGGACTTCTATATATAAGTAATAATATAATAGAAGTAGTTAACTATTATCTTTATCTTCCCCCTAAATAGTTTAGATAACTTTTATTAAGTATACTTAATTATAAATATACTAGTTTATAAAGCTACTAGAGAAGTATAAAGAGAAGGGTTTATTTAATTTATTAAACTTATACTAATAAAGGTTTATATAAGATAAAATTATTTATACTCTAAAGAAGGAAAACCCTATATAGATATACTCTATATTAATACTTAAAAATAAATATAATACTAAGAAGAAAAAGTATAAGAAATAGCTTATATTCCTTAGCTATTCTAATACTATATATAATAAAGAGACTAGTAGAGTAAAGGGCTTAAAAGAGAACTTTATAGTAATAGAGCGCTACTATAAGAATATAAAGTAGCTTTAAAGTATACTACTTAAGGACCTAAAGCTTTATTAGGAGGTCTTCTAGTAAGAATTAGTGTTTAGTGATAAGATTAATAGTTTAATACTACTACTATAAGATAAGAGTAGTAAGGAGGAGGAGGAGGAGGATAGAGCTATATAAATATACTTATAGGAGGATTCTAGTAACTTAGATTAAGCTTTTAAGACTAGTAATTTATTACTATTTTCTAGTATAGCTTAGGTTCCTCCTTTCCTAACTAGATAATAAGCCTATAATACTATTAAATATAATATTAATAGTAAACTATTAGTTATCCTTAATAAGCTTATAAAGTAAATAGAGTAGAAAGAAGAGCTTGTAAGGTTTATAGGGCTTAAGGATATATTAATTACCTTAGTAGATATATAGGCTTACTACCTTAGGAAGGATAGTTAGCCTAGCTAATATAGTAATATAGTAGTAATATCTTATATATATAGGATAGAGGAGGTTCTTTTAAGTATAGGAATATAGAATTATATATCTAATTTAGCTAAGAATACTAAAATAGTATTATAGGTAAATATATATAGTAGTTAAGAGAGGAAAGAAGTAGTATTAATTATAGTAGAAGGGCTAGTAGAATAGATAGTAGTTATTAGGAGCTACCTACTAGTTTAAAGGTTATATTTAATACTTATATATATTTTACTTAAAATATATTATATTAGAATTTTAAAATATATATTTTAAAGCTTTAAATCTCTTTTAATTTATAATCTATTCTTATATTCTTATTTTAATTATAGGTTAAGAAATATAAAAGTATTACTTAGGGAGTAAGAAATTTTAGTATTTTTAGCTAGAACTAGTAAGGCTCTATAGACTTTAGAATATATTTAAGCTTTAAGTACTAAAACTTATATATTTTTTTAATATATTAATAAAATTTAATTTTAACTTTATTTCTATATATAAAAAGATTTAATTAATAGTATTAAAACTTTTCTAGAGTTAAAAGACTTTATTTTAGCTAAGAAATACTAAATATTAGTACTTCTACTAATAATATACTTTAAAGTTAAGCTCTAAGTCCCTAACTAACTACCTACCTATATTTAACTAGTAGACTACTAATATTTTTTATAGATAATACTACTATACTCTTCTTATTTCTTTAACTATAACTATTATAATTCTTCTTATAATAATCTAACTATATCTCTACTACTATTACTTTCTTTAGTATCTTTAGTTTTATTTAATAGACTATTAGTCTTACTTTATAATAATAGGTATATAAAATAGCCTATTTAAAGCTTTACTAGTTATTATTCTCCTCCTCCTTTACCTTACCTAAGCTAAGTAGAAAGTTTTAAAGTACTATATAAATATAGATAAACCTAATCTACTCTCTAATATTATATTTAAGTATAGAAACCTATATTATCTTCTATTTCCTCTTTAATAACTTAAATACTTACTTTATTATAGTATAAAGCTAAGTATAGTAGAGATTATATAACTCTTTTATATTAAATAGCTTTTTATTCCCCTCTCTCTAATCCTATAAATAATATTATATTAATAGAAATAGTACTAGAATACCCTTCTATAGACTAAATCTAGTATTTATTAAATAAAACCTATTTAAAGGAATTATAAAGCTATACTTAAAGGCTTTAACTAGGAGTGTTCTATTACTTATTAAGCTTTTAGTACTAGCTAAGATATATATAAATAACTTATTACTTCTAACTATAGTAAAGATATTTTATAATACCTACCCCTTTTAGTCTCTTTACTTTATCTACTTAATAAGGGATATATAGGCTATAATATATATACTATTAATAGTACTAATATATTTATTAAAGTATATATTCTTCTTTTATAGCTTATACTACCTATTAAGCTAGTTCTAGGGCTTTAGGTATATTACTACCTTAGCTAGAGTTCTAAAGTACCCTAGGTACCTTTATATAATTCTACTAATAGTTATTTAGTATAGTAGAAAGTAATAGGTATAATTCTACTAAGCTTTATTATATATATAGATAAAAAGAAATACTATTAACTAATACACTACTATTAACTACTTTATATTTATAAGGGGTATATACTTTATTAGCTAGGTAAAAAGGCTTCTAAAGGTATTTTTAGATATTTAAAATATATTATAAAACTATATCTTACTCTTATATAAGAGGCTATTTACTAACCTATTTATAGCTTTAGGCTAAATTTCCCTACCTTTTATAATAATAATATCTATAGAAGACTATATTTAGCTTAGATATTAATCCCTATATCTATAGTAGTATATTACTATATATAAGGCTATTAAGGCTAGATATTTAATAATTCCTAGTTTAACTAAACCTAGTCTAGTAAAGAAATAAGGCACACTATACCCTTTTTAGAATTCTTTTTTAAACACAGAGGGCATTCTATATTTAAACATATATACACTAAGACTTAGTATATACCTCTTGCCCTACTATAATTTCTATACTACCCTAAGTGTTTTCTAGTAAAGATTTATATACTTTTTAAATCTTAGATTAGGCTTTTCCTAGTTTATAGACTAGGAATTATTAGCTAGTTTAGTAAAAGCTAGTTTAGTAAAAGCTAGTCTAATAATAACCTTTAAAACTAGCCTTACACTAAACCCTTATAAGTAACTTCTCGCTTATATATATAGTAAGCTTAGTATAGAAGTTACTTTAAACTAGCTTTAGCTAAGCTAACTTTATTAAGTATCTAGCCTTTAATATATATAATTGTCGGACTTATAGTTACTCTATTGTTAACTGTAGGCTATAGAAGCTAGTGTGCTAGACTAGGTTTACTAGACTAGGCTTTAAAACCTAGTCTAGTAAACCTAGTCTGGTAGTAGAATATGTGATAATCTTCTCCTAAAGTAGTTATGGCCAGTGGGGAAATTGCAGTGGGGCGAGAGGTACCTGCCAAGACTTAGTCTAGTAGTGTGTGAGTAGAGGATTCCACCTGTGGGCGAGAATTACAGCTAAAATAGGAATAGGGTACTTGCTAAGACAATATCTACACCGGAATACTACCCGTTCGATTACCAGACTGGCTTTGGCCAGACTGGGAATCGTCGAGCATCTGGCCCTGAATCCCGTTTTGGTTTGCGGGGTCCAATGGGCGAAGCTCGGCCCCCCCCCCNCCCTAACAAAAAAAAAAACTGCGCTTTGCCCCCTGGCCTTCGTGTTGACCAGGGACGGCTACAGGGACGTATCCTTGGCACCCTCAATATAGAGTGCCCCTGGATCGTCCAGTCGCTCTCCTTTTCCTGGCTTACCCTGAATCAGGCTTGCTGCGTACCTGCATACCTGACCGCCGTGGCGTTCCGGGCCCAGTGGGCAGCTACGCCAGGTTCTGCTGTTTGCGTGCACAGGTTAGCGTTTCTCTTTCCAGCCGCACAGCGCGGCCATGGAGCCCCTTCGTGGCACAGACCCGTACCCGCGGGTCCGCTGTCCACCTTGGAGGCCGCATCGGACAAAGCTTGGCGATCTGGGACCACCCGGGTGTACCCACGGGCCAAAACGTGGGTTGATGTGTGTTCACCATGTCTCTGCACGGCAATTTCTCATCTTCGATATTCGCCCATCAAGAAGTAACAATCATTGCAGGCACTTCGAACGTTGCTTCGTCCCCGGAGCTGAGTTCAACAGCTGTGTCAATCGGGTGTGTGGTGCCTGCTTACGGTCAATTCTCTCTTGGGGGCGAGCATTCGAGAATGTGCAATGCTACCCCTCGCTTGCCCAAACGGGACAAGGTCAGGGATGATGCGGCAAGCACTTGCAGATCGTGGGGCATTGGCTGCCGTTGAGCGATCAAGGAGGAGCCATGTTTAATCCCGGTCACCTGCAGAAAGATGTTCTGCCACCTCCGAAACAAGCCAGGAGCATCGGGACAGCCTATCAAGGCTTGTCATCCGCACTTTTCTGCGATCAGGCTCTCAACCCTGATCCCTTGAGCAGATCCATCATGCCTCGCATGTCGGACTCAGGGACGTGGCTGTACGCCCTGACTGGCTGATGTTGCCCTCTTCCTTTTGTCAAGGTATCCTGCCTTGTACACGATCTTGGTTACCCGAGTGGGTACTTGGTCTGGGTCTCGGTCGATCTCATCCACTGGAAAGTCTAACAGTGAGTGATGGTCTCCTGAATCCGAATAAGCACGTGTTGCCTCCTAAGCCGTATTCTTGTTTATAAAGATGCTCATCCAGCCTGGCCAAAAAATGCTTCTGTTTCTTCTCATCAACAGTCCTTCCGCTTCAACAAGACTTGAGCAGTCGCATTCATTCTTCTGAAGGCTAGCCCTTCTATTCTGCCAATCTTGTCTCTTTCATCTCTCCAGCCTGGTGCATACCATTCCTTAAACAAAAGAGGTTTGAAACAAGTTCGAAGCCCCCCCGGCTACCCGAGTCCTTTGCTACACACAACAGCTTTGTAACAAAGTCTTGTTAGGTATGCAACAAGCTCTTTTTCTCCCCTAGGCTCGGTGGCTTTGGGATAATCTCGTTCGGCCTCGAGGCTGGGTATATATGTACGAATTATTGTCTAACGAGGACACTTAGAATTCGTCTTCGAGATACCAACACTCCCTTTTGCGCAATTCGTCCGGAACGAAAAGCACTACTCATCAACAAGATGTATTTCTCAAAATTTTTCGCTGCCGCTGCCGCCTGTAGCTTGGCTTCCATTGTCGAGGCCCACATTTTGATGGCCAGCCCGGTCCGCGCAACTACACCTGCTGCGACCAATGGTCCACTGTTGGCTGATGGCAGCAACTACCCTTGCCAGCTTACTTCTGGACAAACGCTTGCCGGTGAATCAACATCCATGGAGCTGGGCTCACAGCAACCCCTGAACTTCATCGGACAGTCTGTCCATGGGGGTGGTTCCTGCCAAATCTCTATCACGTATGATGAGAACCCGACCAAGGACAGCGTCTGGAAGACAGTTACATCCATTGAAGGAGGCTGTCCCGCTCAGAACGCCGAAGGCAACCTCGGTGACGACACGTCGGCCACCGCCCCAGTTCCTTACGACTACAACTTCACTCTGCCCGACAACATCCCTTCCGGCAAGGCCGTACTTGCATGGACATGGTTCAACAAGATCGGTAACCGCGAGATGTACATGAACTGCGCCCTGGTCGAGCTCACTGGCTCTTCCGGCGGCGACAAGAGCAACTACGAGGCGCTTCCGGATATGTTCAAGGCCAACATTGGCAACGGTTGTGAGACTGTGAACGCGAAGGACGTTACGTTCCCGGATGCTGGATCAAATGTGCAGAGCCTGAACGGTGCAACAAGTGATTTTGCCGCCCCCACTGGATCTTGTGCCACCGGAAGCTCTAGCCAGCCTACCGGAGGCTCTGGCTCTGGATCTGGTGCCAGTGTGACCGGTGCTGCTGGAAGCTCTCCCACAGCGCCAGCTGCCAGCGGTGGGGCTGCCGCGCCTGCTGCAGGCGGTGTCTTCGCTACCGTTGCTACCAGTGCCCCCGCCGCCCCAACCCCTACAGCCTCCGGCTCCAGCGGATCAGGCTCCTCTTCTGGCTCGTCCAGCTCTGGGTCTTCCAGCTCCGGTTCCTCCAGCAGCAGCGGCTCGGAGTCTGCTGGATCTGCCTGCTCGACTGAGGGCGACTACCAATGTGTGAGCTCGACTAGTTACCAGATCTGTGCCTCGGGCACCTGGTCCGCCGTCATGTCCGTCGCAGCCGGCACATCTTGCAGTGGTACCGGGGCCAACTTCGAGATCGTTGCCGCCTCTAGCAGGCTCAAGATGACCCGTGCACTCCGTTGGGCCAAGCGTGGTCTGCCTTTCCTTGGTTAAGCTGCCCAGGCGGTAAGCTTGATATTGTTTATTGTCTTCTTTGCCTCAGCATTCCTGATGGAAGCAGGCTCATTAGGGTTCTATGTTATGGTGTGGGGGAGAAAAAGATACCAATATTGGACATTTATGGCGCAAGGCGTGTTGTTTATTTAGATCTGTCATTCTTCTACCGATTCTTGAATTGATCACAATTTTGGTGTACCAAAAAGACATTTGCATGCCTGTGTGGAGTTTTGAGGGCGTTGCTGTTGAATGTTGGGCAGGACATAAATGAGTCTATGAATATGATGATGAGCAACTTCATCCAGCGAGTTGGAATCCCTGGCTACATATTTGATGACGGAACCGTAGATAACACCAAATCCACGGCTTAGAAGTTGCGTTGTGGGTGCATCCATTTTCCCTCTGGCCTAGTGTCTCTGACAATGCAGGTTTGAGTACATGGAGGATCCATGAAGCATGACGTCTGTATTCGAAGTTGTGTTGGTTCTGATTCCAGAAGATGGGCCTTATCGATTAGATGGATTAGATTAGATAGAGGCTGCCGTCAGGCCAGAGTGGCCCAAGCGCCCGGCGATCACATCCAAATATCTGGCGCAGGGAGCTGGGTGCGACGCTAATTATGTAAGCACCCGTTGGATTTGGCGGCCGGTCCCCCCAGCTTCTCAATTCCCTGCCAACTCGAGCTTTTGAAAGAATTCAGAACGAGCCTCTGTCGCATCGCTGGTCAGCTATCCATCTATTCCGCGCCCATACACACGCGCCCAGCAACAACAACCCCACAATACACCTCCCACCACCCCACCTAGTCATCACATATCTGGCTGCGGGCGTTCTTACTATTTTGCTTTTGCAGCGTAATTGTGAAATGAATGCCAGTTGCGCATTTGCAATTACCAAGCTCCGTCGCGACTGTTGAGCTTGGTCGCTGTGGAGGGGCGAGGCGCCGCGCTGCCAACTCAACCCTACTGCTGGCAACTGGGCTGCCACCAGCCTAAGGCCACCTTTGCAAAGCAATCACAGACAGTCACTACATCTGAATGCCCATGGAACCCTGGTCGGGATCGATCTGATCACAATCCACCGCGACAATGTCGCAACTCCTCGAAGATGTCGTTAAGCGCCTCGTCGCGCAGGACATGGGTTAGTAACACCACTCACCCGCCTTCTGTCGCGCCACCGACTGACTGTACGGAATCCACAGAGTCCAAAGTCAAGGTCGAGGCCGCCACTCAATTACGCGACAACCTCGATGTCTTCACTGCCGGCCCGTCATACCCCGTCTTCCTGAAGAGGGTCATGCCCGTCTTCATAACCATACTCAATGGCCCTTGTACATTTCAAAGCACATCGCATGAACAGGTACGCTCTGCTGTATTACATTGGGTGGATGTGTACTTGCTTACCTTGTGTATCCACAGCGGCTTCGAAACACCATTCTCGAGATCCTTCATCGATTCCCCACAGTCCCTGCCGCAGCCGAGCCTTTCGAACCATACGCCTTGGAAACAGTGGAACTTTTAATGAAGCTGGTCCGGACGGACAACGAAGACAATGCTGTCATTTGTGTAAAGGTCATCTCTGACATCATGCGGTTCCAGTCCAAGGTTGTTGCGGGCAAGGTCCAGGAGTTCCTGAGCCTAATCCAGGAGTTATTCGAGCAAATGGAGCGTGTCGTGAGGGAGCAGCTTGATAACGAGCCTACGACTGGAGCGGGGGGTATGCCATCTACTCCCGGAAGCACACAGACGAACTTCCACCAGCACCAGTCGCCGCGGCCGGGCTCACCCACAGCAACGACAACCGACTTCGCCAACATGGATCCAGCGACCGCTCGGCCGCTACTGAAGGGCATGCAATCTTTCAAGGTTCTCTCGGAGTGTCCGATAATAGTCGTCTCGATATTTCAGGTCTACCGGCAAACCGTGCCACAGAATGTCAAGGCATTTGTCCCCTTGATCAAGAGTGTGCTTTGTCTACAGGCGAAAGCTCAAGAACAGGCACATGCTGAGGCAGCATCCAAGCACACTGTCTTTGCAGGTGTCAGCCCTAACATCCGGAACCGGGCAGCTTTCGGCGAGTTCATTACGGCTCAGGTCAAGACCATGAGCTTCTTGGCCTACCTCCTGAGACAGTACTCACAGCAACTGACGGATTTCCTTCCCACATTGCCGGATATTGTGGTAAGACTCCTGAAGGACTGTCCCCGAGAAAAGTCAAGTGCTAGGAAAGAACTTCTTGTCGCCATCCGCCACATTATCAACTTCAACTTCAGGAAGATATTCCTGCCCAAAATCGACGAACTCTTAGACGAGAGGACACTGATTGGTGATGGGCTCACAGTCTACGAGAATATGAGACCTCTCGCGTACAGCATGCTTGCAGACCTTATCCACCACGTCAGAGACTCTCTCACGCCAGCACAGATCAGAAAGACCGTCGAGGTTTATACCAGAAACCTGCAAGACAACTTTCCCGGCACCAGTTTTCAGACAATGAGCGCGAAGCTGTTGCTGAACATGGCAGAATGCATTGCCAAGATGGACAACAAGGAGGATGCGCGTCACTTCCTGATCATGATTCTGAATGCCATTGGGGACAAGTTTGCCGCCATGAACCGGCAGTACGCGAACGCAGTAAAGCTGTCCAAGGCGTACGCCAAGCAGACGAAAGAGCAGACGCCAGACACGTACCTGGCTGACAAGGCTGATCCTCCGGACTGGGACGAGGTCGACATCTTCAATGCGATGCCTATCAAGACAGCCAACCCAAGGGAAAAGGGTGCAGATCCTGTTGTTGACAACAAGTTCCTGTTCAAAAACCTGATGAACGGCCTCAAGAATACGTTCTACCAGCTGAAAATTTGCAACCCACCGCACGTCGTGGAGCAGGTGAATGCCCCAGCGCATTGGCAGGACGTCGCGTACGGATTCAGCCCCGAGGAGGTGCAGGTCATTGTCAAGCTCTTCAGGGAAGGTGCCTACGTGTTTCGCTACTACGAGATAGAGAAACCAATTGGTGAATCTCAGTATCAGTCAGCGGTTGAGTACATGGCCAATTTCTACATGAACTCGAGCAGCAAGGAAGAGAAGGAGCTTCTGGAGACATTTGCAACTGTTTTCCACTGCATTGATCCAGCCACTTTCAACGAGGTCTTCCAGCAAGAGATCCCACGTCTCTACGAGATGATATTTGACCATACGGGGCTCCTGCACATACCACAGTTCTTCCTCGCGAGTGAAGCAACCTCACCAAGCTTCTGTGGCATGCTCCTAAGATTCCTGATGGAGCATATTGAGGATGTTGGCTCAGCGGATGTGAAGAAGGCATCGATACTCTTGCGGCTCTACAAATTGGCGTTTATGGCTGTCACCTTGTTTGCGGCACAGAACGAACAGGTCCTTTTACCTCACGTCGTGGACATTGTCACCAAGTCCATTGAGTACTCTACCAAGGCTGAGGAGCCCATGAACTACTTCCTTCTTCTCCGTTCGCTGTTTAGGAGCATCGGCGGTGGGAAGTTTGAACATCTCTACAAGAAGATATTGCCACTTCTTGAGATGCTTCTGGACGTTCTCAACAACCTCTTGAGAGCTGCGAGGAAACCAGCCGAGAGAGATTTGTATGTTGAGTTGTGTCTGACGGTTCCTGCTAGGCTTAGTAACCTACTGCCTCATCTGAGTTTTCTCATGCGGCCGCTGGTAGTTGCATTACGAGCAGGGAGCGATCTTGTCGGCCAGGGACTGCGGACGCTTGAGTTATGTGTGGACAATCTCACTGCAGATTATCTCGACCCCATCATGGCCCCTGTCATGGATGAGTTGATGTCTGCTCTCTTTGACCACCTCAAACCAGCCCCTTATCAACACTTCCACGCACACACAACGATGAGAATCCTCGGGAAGTTGGGGGGACGTAACCGAAAGTATATGACAGACGCTATTTCACTGAGCTTTCAGCAATTTGTCGATGATAGCCCGAGCTTTGACCTGCGGCTCTTGGGCTCAAAGAAAGAGAGGCCATTCCCTGTCAACATGGGCATCCAACTCGCCATCCAAAAGCTGACGGAAGCTCCGAAGCAAATCAAAGGCGGTCCATCCAAGCAATCCGATGCATTCTACAAGGAAAAGGCATTTCATTTCCTCAAGGCGCAACTAAAGTTGCGCGTTGGGTACGACAACCTGCCAGAGGATCTTCCCCGGCTAGTTCGCCTTCAGGTACAAGATTTACTGGCTCGCAAGACTGATGCCGACTTCTCAATATTTGAGACCTCCGATCGCGGGCGCTCTGTTGCCAACAAGGAGGACCAAGACAACGTGCTCAAGCGGCTCATCAAGGCCATGATGTTTGCCAACTCTCTGCCTAACTTCAAAGAGGAATCCATGGCATTCCTCTTGAATCTCTGCCGTCACTTCGCGATCATAGAAGTAGGCAGAGCTCTTGTGGACTGCAAGAGGGGCGCAAGCCCATTCGATGTGAATGCCGGTGAAGGTCCGATGTGTCTTGACACTCGCGTTCTCTGCGACGCAATCCTCGAGTCATTGGCTTCGGATCATCCAGATGTTCGCGAAGCCGCTAAACGAGCCATCCAGGAGGTTCACGAGTCTGCCACCATCATACTAGGGTCGTCCAACAATGTTGGGCGATTGACATTCTTTCACCACCTTGGCTCCGTTCTCTGTCATGGTTGTTATGAGGAAGAGTGGTTTACCAAAGCCGGTGGCTGTTGTGGTATTCGTATACTGCTGACAGATGTTGATCTTGGAGACATGTGGATCGGCATGAAACAGAGCGAGTGCATCAAGGCTTTACTCTTCGTGGTTAAAGACATGCCACAAGACCTCCCTGAGAACACCAGACGATCGGCACAGGATACACTGGACATCTTGCTACACAGGATCACGAAAAACATCAAAAGGGAGGACTGTCTACCGGTGCCACAGGAGAGGGGCCAGCAGCCACCAAAACAGCCTAGGATGGCCCAGATTTGCAACGTGTTGAACCAAGAGCTCCCACACATGAACAAGCACGTTCGAGAGACCGCCAAACGATGCCTGGATATCATTGCCAAGGCAGCGGACGCGCCAGTCTGGGAATTGCTCGAGCCTCACAGGGATCGTCTTCTGTCACAGATCTACGCCAAGCCTCTCCGGGCTCTGCCATTTTCGATCCAAATCGGCTATATAGACGCGGTCACGCACTACATGTCTTTGAAGCAGGACTTCGTCAAGATGGATGAAAATTTGACTCGCCTGCTCATGGAATCTCTGGCGCTTGCTGAGGCCAGCGACGAATCGCTCGCCAACAAAGCCGCCGAGTTCCGGACACATAATCATATCGTCAGCCTTCGTGTTTCTTGTATCAAGATTCTCAGCACTGCTATGGATTTTGAGGATTTCATGAAGCCAAGCCAGCCCAATCAACCGAACAAAGAAAGGACACGAATTGTTGCGACCTTTTTCAAGTGCCTTTATTTGCATCCCACCCCAATCATCGATGCGGCTTACGAAGCATTGAAGACTGTCCTGTCCATCAACAACAAGCTACCGAAGGATTTGCTGCAGTCAGGCCTTAGGCCGGTTCTGGCCAGCCTCCAAGATGCAAAGAGACTTAGCCTCCAGGGACTCAACAATTTGGCGAGGCTGCTTAAGCTGCTGACCTCGTACTTCAAGGTTGAGATTGGAACGCGTCTCCTTGATCATGTCAAGAACCTGGCAGATGGTAATATGCTGCAGCAACTGTCATTCACCTTCTTTGAGCAGAATGAAATGATGGAGGTCATCGCTGCTGTCTTCAACATTTTCCATCTTCTACCGGCTGCGGCAGAAGGTTACAAAGAGCGTATCATTGAGACGGCATTAGATCTTGAATCAAAACTGCGTCGGACCCATCACAGCCCTTTCCGCAAGCCGATCTACAAGTTCTTGAACCGTTATCCCCAGGAGATATGGAACTTGCTGTTGAACAAGATTCGCGACATCAAATACGGCCGATTCTTCGCCCAGGTTCTTCGTCATGCAGACAGCGGTCCGCTGAGGGATTTTGCAGCAGCGAATATCCAGGCCTTAGTTCAGGCTTGCAAGGACGTTCCAGTCGAGGATCGCCCTGGCAAATCCACCTCAATAGTCAACGCTATCACCATGCTTGACGCCCTTTGCCAGTACTCCGCCACCGCATGGATGGCAAACAAAGAGACGCTCGCCTGGTTGAAGCAGGCGAGTAGCGATCTTGAACGACAGCTACGCGCCAATGAAGTGCCTGGTCCTTTGCGCCTCGCTGCGCACCAAGCTGTAGAGCACGCGACTTGGATCATGACAAAATATCTCGAGCAGAATCCGAAGGACCTTGACGCTCTATTTTCTCTGATCGACTCAGTCACAACCGAGGATGTTAGGCCGACACAAAGCTTGTTTGCTTACTTGTACAACGGCATAATTTGCAACGATTCAGTTGAGTTTTGGAAGTCGATTATTCTGCGATGTCTCGATACATACGCCGGAAAGATGGCATCTCAGAAGACTAAGCTTTTCCTGCTACACAACATTGTCAACCCCATTCTGGCAATGGACCTGATGCGACACTGGGATCAGCCTGAGCAGAGGCCGAATCGTCTGATCGACCGGACCGTCATCGAATCCATCAGCACGAAGATCTGGAAGGTCACTCTAGCTGACCCGCAGGACGACCTGACCCAGCCGGGCATAGATCACACAAGGATGGAAGTTCTACAGCTTTCGGCCTTCCTCATCAAATACCATAACACCATCTTACAGGATGCACGAAAAGAAATCATCAAGTTTGGTTGGACATATATTCGACTTGACGATGTGATCAACAAGCATGCTGCCTATGTCGTGTTGTCATACTTCATCGCGCACTACGATACGCCTGGAAAGATAGTATCCCAGGTGTACTTCTCGTTGCTTAAGAACAACCAGAACGAGGGGCGTACGCTTGTCACACAGGCCTTGGAGTTGATGGCGCCAGTGCTGCCAAAGAGGTGCCCCACTATCCAGGCTAACGAGCGCAATACTGTTTGGTCCGCGGCTCCCCGACGAATACTCTCGGAGGAGGGCCAGAACGTCCAGCAGATGACGAGCATCTTTCACTTCCTCGTTCGGCACCCAGACCTTTTCTATGAGACTCGTGATAAGTTCTCCATTCTCATCATTCAATGCCTTAGGAAGGTGGCAAATTTCCCGAACCCGTCATTTGAGAGCAGACGTCTTGCTCTCAACATGATGTGGCTGATTTGGGAGTGGGAACAGAGGCGTGTGACCGGGAAGTCGACAGGTTCTTCGCGAATGGCATCCCAGTCACTGTCACCCGTCGCCAAGAAGCGCAAGCTCGATGAAGTGTCAACCTCCTCGCCCCCAGCAGTTCGACAGACTACTGCTGTGGAGAAGTCCGAGTACCAAATTCCCGCACCAGTGCGACAGAAGATGGTGAAATACTTGATCGAGTTCATCGCGCAGCTGAATGAGCGATATCCACTACCATCAAGCAAAGCGAAGGACACGCCGGTCACAGCCAGCCATTCGATATCGACAGAGCTCAACAAGAAGGCCATGACTCTCCTGTATAACCTGCTGCAACCGGAGTACTGGGCGGATCTCGACGTCGACCTGTTCCCCAATGTTACAGATGTGGTTCTTGCTAGTGACAAGACGACGCAGATCCTCAGTATCGATCCAGAGAACAAGGAGAGATACGATGAGAAATTCATTACGAACATCATCAACACGCTTCAAGTAGTGCGCATCATCCTGGACTCAAAGTCAGATGAGTGGATCTTGAAGAACATGAGCCAGATTCAGAAGATTCTTGAGAAGTGTCTGAGGTCGGAAAACCCCGAACTGCAGGATTGTCTGCACTTGGCAGACCCGAAGTATGATGATGGACGGGAGATCAGAGCCATCGTCAAGAGGATTCTCGATGCTGTTCCCACTGCTGCAGAGGATGTGCAGATGGAGGATGCCGACGCGGAGGGTGAGCCTGAATCACAGACGTCTGAGATCATCACTTTCCTTTCCAATATCGGCACCGAGACAATGGCAGCCGCGAACTATGTTGCAGGCATCAATATCCTGTGGTCCCTAGGCAACAGACGTCCATCGGCCATTGACCCTCACATCCCAGCCATCATGAAGTCGCTGCAGTCCAAACTTGCCCGGGACCACGTGTCTCACTACACCGCCATCAGCCATGAGGCAAATACACCTCGTGCTCCAGACCAGAACCCCCCGGCCAAGATGGACGACTATGACCTGGAGATCCAGACGGGTTTGATGCTCAAGGCCATTGACGTCACTGCAAAGCGGATGGAGATCCTTGGCGATAACCGACGACCATTCCTCAGTGTGCTAGCCACGCTTGTTGAGAAGTCTTTGCATATACCACTGTGTGAGAAGATTCTAGACATGGTCGAGGGCTGGATATTCCGTTCTGAGGGGACATGGCCTACTCTGAAGGAGAAGACAGCTGTCTTGCACAAGATGTTGACGTTTGAGCACCGCGCCGACACGACAATGCTGACAAAATACCTGGACCTGGTACTTCGCATTTATGAGGATCCAAAGATCACCAGGACCGAGCTTACCGTGCGCATGGAGCATGCTTTCTTGATAGGAACACGGGCGCAAGACATCAGCATGCGGAACCGCTTCATGGCGCTTTTGGACAAGAGCTTGTCTAAGACTGCCAGCGCTCGCTTGTTGTACGTCATCAATACGCAAAATTGGGACACATTGGGCGAGACGTTCTGGCTCGCTCAAGCTTCTCAATTACTTCTCGGTTCTGTGGAAGCGAACAGTAGCGTTCATTTACATCACGAGGACTTCCGGACTTTGCCCGCCTCTCGACTCTTTGGCAACTACGCAAAGGACCCTAGACAGCCAACGGCAATGTCAGATGACAAGTACGAGGCCTTCATGGCGAATCACCGTCGCTTTATGTCCGAGCTTGGCGATGTCAAGGTTCGAGACATTATTGAACCACTCACCCAAATGCAGCACGTTGACTCAAACCTGGGCAAAGAGCTCTGGGAGACGTTGTTCCCAATGTATTGGTCTGCGACGACAAGAGAGGAGCGGGAGGAAGTCAAGCGCGGCCTAGTGTTGCTGTTGACTAAGGACTACCACCAGCGGCAGCTCGACAAGCGCCCAAATGTGATTCAGGCTTTACTCAAAGGCGCTGCGAAGGCATCTCCTGAATGCAGAATTCCTCCGCATGTCTTGAAGTATGCAGCTCAGACCTTCGACTCCTGGTACACGGCACTGGTTCAGCTCGAAGATGCCGCAATCGACCTGGAGGCCACTGACCCACCTACGGTCAAGGAGAGCAACCTGAACGCGCTAGTGGAGATCTACGCCAACCTGAAAGAGGACGATTTCTTCTATGGCACATGGCGCCGTCGATGCCAGTTCTTGGAAACCAACAGCGCTCTCTCGTACGAGCAGAATGGTCTATGGGACAAGGCACAGAAGATGTACGAGATGGCACAAGTCAAGGCTCGCACTGGTGCTCTCCCTTTTTCTCAAGCCGAATACACACTGTGGGAAGACCACTGGGTTCTGTGTGCTCAAAAGTTGCAACAGTGGGATATCCTCCAAGACTTTGCTAAACACGAACATCTTCAGGACCTTCTCTTAGAGTGCGCATGGCGAAACACTGAAATGTGGCAATCGCAGGAGAACAGGGATCACATCGATGCCATGATCAAAGGCCTCATGGATGCACCGACCCCGCGTCGCTCTTTCTTCCAGGCATTCATGTCTCTGCGCAAGCTTCATAACAAACAAGAGACTCAGCCCGACTTCCAAAGATATGTCGACGAGGCTATTCAGCTTGCGATACGTAAGTGGCATCAATTGCCGAAGCAGCCTACGCACGCACACGTCCCTTTACTTCAAAACTTCCAGCAACTAGTGGAGCTGCACGATGCTAGCGTCATTTGTACAAGCCTTGCGGGCACAACTCAGCAGAATTTGGATGTCAAATCTAGCGAGCTGAAACTGCTGCTGGGTGGCTGGCGTGATCGACTACCCAACGTTTGGGACGATATCACTGCTTGGCAAGACCTTGTGACTTGGCGACAGCACATCTTCGGTCTCATCAACCAGACTTATCTCGGGCTTCTGCCTCAACAGGGCCAGAACGCGGGAGGTTCTTCGTTTGCATACCGGGGATACCACGAAACGGCATGGATCATCAACCGCTTCGCTCATGTTGCGAGGAAGCACAACTTGGCGGATGTCTGCATCAGTCAGCTTGGTCGCATCTACACCTTGCCTAACATCGAGATACAAGAAGCGTTCTTGAAGCTAAGAGAGCAGGCCAAGTGTCACTACGAAAACCCCAAGGAACTCAACAGTGGCCTGGAAGTCATCAACAACACCAATCTTGGCTATTTCAGCCCAGGCCAGAAGGCAGAGTTCTACACTTTGAAGGGCATGTTCCTTGAGAAATTGAATCAGAAAGACGAGGCCGATAATGCTTACGGCACGGCATTGTACTTCGACATAGGAGCCGCGAAGGCATGGGCCGAATGGGGTTACTTCAATGACCGCAAGTTCAAGGAAGATCCCGCCGATCTGAACTCCGCCCGTCAGGCTCTCACGTCATACCTACAAGCAGCAGGCAGCTACAAGAACGCCAAATCGCGGAAGCTCATTGCCAGGATCCTCTGGCTTCTTAGTATGGACGATGCTAACGGGACTGTCTCTGCCGGGTTTGATGATTTCAAGGGCGACACGCCGACTTGGTACTGGATCACGTTCATTCCCCAGCTTCTTACTGGACTCAGCCACAAGGAGGCCACGCGGGTCCATTCCATCCTCTTGAAGATTGCCAGATCTTATCCTCAGGCTCTCTACTTCCAGCTGCGCACTAATAGAGAAGACATGATGGTTATTAAGAAGAATCATGAGGCCAAGAAGCAGAGAGAGCGGCAACAGTCGGTTGGGGGCGCCAAGCCCGCAGGATCTCCAGCTCTGCAGAAACAAGAGGCCCCGACCGCGCCGAAACAGGAGGGTAGCTCGGGTTCGCGACCTGCCACTGCCAACGGTGATGTCAATGTTCAACCTAAAACTGAGGGCGGAGAAACCAATGGCACAGCAGCGACCCCGACCACAGCAGGACCCAACGGCTCGACGCCGGCTCCCGGAGAACAACAGGCCGAGACAGGCCAGAAGAAGTTCCCATGGGAGCTCACCGAGGAGATAATGTCTCAGCTCAAGACAGCCTTCCCTCTCTTGGCGCTATCAATGGAGACCATGGTTGACCAAATCCAGAAGCACTTCAAATGCCCGCCGGACGAAGATGCATATCGACTGATTGTAGCCCTGCTTAATGATGGACTGGCATATGTCAGCCGCATGCCAACGTCGTATGCCAAGGGCACAAAACTGCCTCAGGCCACCGAAACGAACATAACTCGGTTTGCAGAGACAATACTGCCTGCGCACATACGCAAGACTTTCGAGGCAGACTTTGTCACTTTCAAGCCCACAATGTTCGAGTACATCCACAAACTAAGAAAGTGGAGAGACAAGTTCGAGGAGAAGCTGGACAGGCGCAACCCACACATGTCTCTGGAGGTATACACGACGCTCTTGAGCGAGTTCAAGTACTCAAAGTTCGACGAGGTCGAGGTTCCCGGCCAGTACTTGCAGCTCAAGGACAAGAATCAGGATTTCATCCGCATCGAGCGCTTTATTCCTACGGTCGACCTGGTTCGGATGATTGGTATGTCTCATCGACGACTGAAGATCCGAGGCCACGACGGCAGCATTCATCCCTTTGCGGTTCAGCATCCGGCAGCCAGGCACTGCCGTAGGGAAGAGAGGATTGTCCAACTGTTCCGACAGCTCAATCAGAGGCTGAGCAGGAAGAAGGAGAGTCGTCGTCGCGACTTGCAGTTCACCCTGCCACTAATGGTTCCTCTGGCACCACACATTAGGATTGTACAGGAGGACACTTCTTACATCACGCTTCAGGGTATCTTTGAGGATCATTGCCGACGTAACAGCTTGTCGAAGGATGACCCTGTGCTGTTTATCATGGATAAATTGCGCGCGCTTGGAGAGTCCAAAGGGGTAAGTTCCACCTTGGATGCCATATTCAGAAAACAGATATCTGACACATTTCAACAGAAGACTGGCGAGCATAGCGCCACAGCACGACTGGAGATCCAGAATGCTATCCAGGACAAGTGGGTGCCACGCACCGTGGCTCTCGACTACTTCCAGAGGTCATACCTTGACTACGCAGACTTCTGGCTTTTCAAGCGCCGCTTCTCATACCAGCTGGCTGCACTGACGTTCATGACGTATGTCCTATTCATCGACAAGCGCTACCCACAAAAGATACACATCGCCCGAGGCACCGGCAACATCTGGAGCTCCGAGCTCCTGTCATCCATGACCAACAGCCGGCCGTACTTTGGCAGCGCGGAGCCGGTGCCGTTCCGTCTCACGCCCAACATCCAGACCCTCATGGGCCCGTTGGCGACGGAGGGCGTCTTTGGGTGTTCCATCATGGCGATTGCAAGATGTCTCACGGAGCCCGAATTCGAGCTCGAGCACGCGCTCACCCTGTTCGTACGTGACGAGGTTATGTTCTGGTTCACTAGCAGTCACCGGATGGCGCATCTCAACGAAGGACATCTGAGGGAGACGGTGCAGACGAACTGCGATCTGATTGTCAAGAGGGCGGTCAGCCTCGCGACAGTTCCTGAGGGAACGCTGCCAGCCAACCAGACGGTTATCGACCTGATCAGCAAGGCTGTCAATCCCATCAACTTGGCCATGATGGACGCGCTGTGGCAGGCTTATCTCTAGCGTGGTCGCAATGGTTGAAGGTTTGTGCTTCTGGGTTTTGGGGTGTTGAGCGTGCTTGCGAGGTGTTTCAGGGTCATGGAAAATTACAATTCTCTAGTCATTTGCATCGGCGATCTTGGGTAAGGGGCGGGCTTGCTCCTCTGGTTTTGAAAGCAGAATGTTTTAAGGAGGTCGTGGAAGGCGCTTTGTGGATACGATGCGACGTGATCATAGAGTATTGTTGATTGCTTTGGTGTTTTGGACGATATCCAGATTGGCTTTACACAGGTTTGGCCGGTAATTTGGCCATGAGATGAGATTCGATGAGTTTTAATGAGACACCGCCATATTGGCGATACTCCAAGATTGTCAACAGCCTCGGCATGTGTGATGTGCTCGGGCCGGACGTCACAGAAATTGGAGAACTCCTCGGTACGAGATAGGGGCGACGTGAACTCCGTGTGCAACCACAAACCGTAGGCCCCCTGACGCAAGCGTACTAGACTACGTGGTACAATGCGGGACAAGCCAGCACCCACCCCCTCCAACTCTGGTCCCCCGCATAAGCGACCCCGGCTTCCGAAATATCTCCTCCCCGCGCTCTTCCCCGGATCGGAGGACCCCAAATTCAACGTTGCCGATACCGTCCTCTCTCTACAATCCTAGTCGCCCTCGTTCTCGCCCTCCTCAATGCCGTTCAAATTTTATTTTCACGGCTAAGACAGAGCAATAGACGTTAGATACGCGATAAGTCCCTGTGATAGTACGTGGAGATTTAATCAAGATGGAGAGCCAGGTCGCCGTACCCCGGAAGTTGTGGGAGCACCCCGATCCGAAGAGCACGTTGATGTACGAGTTCATGCAGGACATCAATCGAAAGAACGGACAAAGATTAGAGGTACCAAGATGTTACTCCTATTCACTAACCCCGCTCGATGATTTGTCAATACGACCTTCGTGATTGTGAGACAGACTTGTTGGGATGAGATTGTGTGAGATCTCACTGCTTGGCTCGATACCGATGAGCTCAAATGAGCTAGCCATCATGTGGTGTTGATATCCTGTCAACGACAGCGTACCGCATTGATTCCATAAAGAAACGCCTCGTCCCAACTCTGTCCAAAAACTGACGCACATTCGCAACAGACATTCCGCCAGCTCTACGACTACTCCATCAACCACCGGTCCGACTTCTGGTCGCGCCTCTTCCAGTTCAGCAACTTCATCCACGGCGGCAGCTACAGTCGCGTGGTCGACGAGGCCGCGACGATCGATCAGGTGCCACGGTGGTTCGAGGGCGTGACCATCAGTTTCTCCGAGAACATCCTGTACTCGCGGACCGCCGCGGACGCGCCGGGCCACCGCTCCAAGCTGCACAAGGACGATGCCCGGGTCGCCATCACTGAGGTGCGCGAGGGCGGGTCCGAGGTGCGCGAGTGCACATGGGGCGAGCTTAGGAGCCGCGCTGCGGCGCTCGCGGCCGCCATGTACCACTCTAAGGGCATCAGGCAGGGCGACCGCGTCGTTGCCGTGGCGGCGAACAGCGTGGAGACGTTTGTGGTGTGGCTTGCGACCAATTGGCTCGGGGCCATCTTCTCGAGCAGTTCGACGGACATGGGCACCAAGGGGATATTGCAGCGCAGTGTTCAAGTGAACCCCAAGGTAAGTCAGCGGCGTTCTGCGGCTTTGCGTTCTCTCAGTGCCGGATTATCAAGCTGACGAAGTCACTCAGCTCATCTTCGTGGACGATGCAGCCCTGTATAACGGCAAGATCGTCGACCTGCGCCAAAAGATGAAAGAGATAGTAGAAGGCATGAAGGACTGCGACGCCCTGACTGGGCTCATCTCAATCCCTCGCTTCAGCGAGCCGCGCGACATCAGCTCCGTGCCCAAGGCGGAAACCCTCATGAGCCTCCTGCGAAGCACCTCGCGCCCGGCCCCCGACTTTGTCCGCACGGCCTTCCACGAGCCTTCGCTCATCTGCTTCTCCTCTGGCACGACCGGGATGCCCAAGGCCATCACGCACTCCCAGGGAGGGCTACTAATGTCGTATTTCAAGGAGGGCCGTCTGCACGAGGGCCAAGGCCCGGACACGGTCGGGCTGCAGTACACGACGACTGGCTGGATCATGTACGTTGCGAATGCGGCCCTTCTGCTTTGGGGTGCGCGCTCCGTGTTCTACGACGGCTCGCCGTTCCAGCCCGACGTCACTGTCCTCATCAAGATCCTGGCCGAGCAGGGCGTGACCAAGTTTGGCACGAGCCCGCGGTGGCTATTCGAGGTTGCCAAGGCTGGATTGAGCCCACGGGAAATGGTTGACCTGTCGAGGCTGAGGGTGGTGACCTGCACGGGGATGGTTTTGTCTGACCAGCTGTTTGAGTGGTTCTATGACAAAGGTTTCCCCAAGCATGTCCAGCTGGGGAATATGTAAGTGATGCCCGCGCCTTTTCCCTTCCCACATCGGGTTACAATGATCCAGTGGCACAACCCCCTTACTGCAGCTCCTGTTGGGAACTTCGCTGACTGCGATCCTACACTACAGCTCGGGCGGCACCGACCTTGTAAGTTCTCATGGCGAGCACCCCTGCCAAGCGTGATTTTCACTTACTGACAATGTGCTTCTCTATTCAGGCCGGCTGTTTCGGAATCTGCAATCCTTTGGAGCCGCTGTACGTCGGAGGGACTCAAGGACCTTCTCTGGGCACCGACGCACGCATCTTCGATTCAACACTCCCCGATGGTCCGGGCAAGGAAGTGCCACACGGTACGCCCGGCGAGCTCGTGGCGACAATCGCCTTCCCCAACCTGCCCTGCCGCTTCTGGAACGACAAGGAGCCCGTGGCGACTCCGGGGTCCAAGTTCCACTCTGCATACTTCAATCGCTTCGACCACGTCTGGTCGTAAGTGAAAGAGTCTCAAGTCTCATTATACGGAGAGGCAACCTCGTGAGAAAGTACACTAGCTGACCTTCCTCATCCAGGCACGGTGATTTCTGTGTGATCCACCCAGTCACAGGTAACATCTCCTTCCTAGGCCGTGCCGATGGCGTATTGAACCCTTCCGGTGTGCGCTTCGGCTCCGCGGAGATCTATTCTGTGATTGAGCGGCGTTTTTCAGATCAGGTGCACGATTCCCTCTGCGTGGGCCAGCGGCGGCCGACAGATCAGGACGAGACGGTGATGTTGTTCCTCTTGATGAAGCCCGGGCACAGGTTCGACACGGCGCTCGTAGGCGAGATCAGAGAGGCCATCAGCAAGGACCTATCGAAGCGTCACGTTCCGAAGTACATCTTTGAGACGCCTGAGATCCCAGTGAGTCTTCCATCCCCTTTGTACTTACAATGTACCCGCATTCATATGTCGGTCGCGGTGGGAGAGGAAGGCGTGGCCTCTGACTAATCGGTCATGTTTCTCCCTAGACAACTATCAATATGAAGAAGGTAGAGCTCCCGGTCAAGCAAATATTGTCTGGGCAGAAAATAAAACCGAGTGGCACCTTGGCCAATCCGCTTAGCCTGGAGTTCTACTACCAGTTCGCCAAGGTGGAGGATCTGGTCGGGCCGAAGGGGAAGTTGTGAATGGTCGAGAACTTGTTAGAGCTAGACGATCGAAAGCTACATTTAGAGATTTGTCAGGTTTCCTCATGGGGTTCAGCAAGAGATACATCGCAATCAATCGCCGAAGAGGATAGTAGGCTGGTACTAAAAATCTATTTTTATTAGAAATCCTCGTGGTTTGCGATGGTGTGAAAGTTGTAAGTATTAGCTGGAAATCAAGTAGCTGATATCATTGATATGTTGTTCTAATAGAGGTAGCCATTGACCCGGACTGGCCTCATCGGATTGTCTTTGGTGCTGTGAATGCGAGCTTCTGTGGGATACATCTCTTGCGCTGCGGGTTCTATTGGCTCTGGTGCCTGTCAAGTTGCGACCTAGCAACCTGATGTGCGTCACTCAAAATATCGTCTTGCCATCCGGTTTGCATGTACTAGAAAGCACTCGTCGCGAGCGGAACAGAGTTCAGAAAAGATGGTAGCTGGCTTTCGTGTGATGATATCGTACTCTCAGAGTTGTGCAGTTAACACACTTACGCCGTTTTGACCATGGTCTGCCCCCAATCATTATATCGTTGCCGAAATTGTCGAACAGCAGCATCAGGGATATGAATGGGAGCTCATTAGGCTGAAAGAGGCTCAATGATGACAAAGTGGGGGCCCCTCAGCAATTGCACAACTGGATCGCTTAGGTGAGGCCCTGGAAATAAAGTTCCAGTAGACAAACGCGCTGTGATCCATGGTTGGCGATGGTGGGCTCTGCGTTTGGGCCTCTGGACTCAGCCTTCGGTCTGCGAGGTGAAACCCGAAACAATATTTGCAGTAAGACCATCATATAGTCCGGAAGTAATCATACCGGCTTGGCCAAGGTATGAGAATCCGCATGAAAGCCGACCAGGCCCACAAGCTGGGCCGGAGCCGGGTCGGGCGGAAGACGGGCGGGAGAGAGACACTACACTTGGTTGTGCTATTTTTGGAAGCCGCCACCGAGAGAGTGCTGCTAGCGAGAAGCCAGAGGGTAGAGCCGCAGAACGGTTCCCTGCCGCATTGCGCGTCAAAGTGCCTCGCTCAGGGACGGACGGGTGGCTGAGCAGCGACCACGGGAATCTCGTCACGCGCCAGCCGAATTGAGTTTGTCAATTGAAGGCAAAGTGGATTTGATGGCGGGTGGGCTGGCGGGACGAGAATGCGACTGCAAAGCTCGACGTTCGATGATCGGCTGTGCAGCTTGTGCGCGGTGGATCCGGACCGAGTGTGGCACACGGGCGAGCCGCGGAGAGGCCAACCGATCTGGAATTGCAGGTGGAATGACGACAGTTGAGATGACGGCCGAGAGGGAAAATCAGGGTCTCCCGATGAGTTCCTGGGGTGTGGGGAATCCCTCGGTCTGCCGCGTCAGGATACGAGTCCTTGGGCTTCCTATATCTTCGTCATTGTGAGGGGTAGATGCACCACCATCTCGTTGCCAAATTAATTACTATCAGTCTGTGTCTGTTACGAAAGTTGCAGCCAAGGTGTGTCAAGAGTGAGGACAGCCTGGAGTCAGTCAGTCAGTGGTGGCTGAGGCCAGGATACGTCAGCGTCAGGGGGGGGGATGTGCACATCTGCATTTCGTCCGCGGGCAGCCCTGGGCACGTCTGTGTCGTGTGTCGTGTGTCGTGTGTCGTAGTGCCCCCAAAGGTACTAGGAGGAAGGAATAGGTTGAGAACAGGGCTCTGAAACCTATTGAGGCTCTCGTCTGCTGCTGTTGGAGTCTGTCTGTCTGTCTGTTATTGCCGGTTGCCATAGAGACTCGTGATGCACCTCGTACCCAGGCGGAAGGAGTGCATTAGCTGCAAAACGCCAGGACTCGAACGTGCCTGTGCCAGCCGTGGCGGCACGTCAGTCAGGCCCACTCGACATGAGCTGCAGTGCGACCTGGCGAACGATGATGAGCCCTGCAGGTAATACAGTAGTAATGGTCATTGCCGCAAACTGGTGTCAAGTTGATTGGGTCTGGGTCGGACGTGGTCCGCTTATTTCCCTGCAAGTCGGTCCAGTCAGCAGCGACTCGAGTGCCGGGAACCTTGAAATAATGGGTCTCATTGTGGCTGCGTGGGTTTTCCTGCGGTCTCGTTCGCTCCAGTGTGGCTTGGCTGGTCAAGCTGGTCGAGAGGCTGGGTCGATAGGAGGAGGAGCAGCAGGAAGAAGGAGGAGGCCTAAGTCGCGTTGCGTTGCGTTGCTACGTGCTGTGCAGTCAGTCAGTCAGTCAGTCGAGTTGCAGTGCCGTGCCGCGAGGAGGACGGGGACAGAGCACGAGGACAGACGGTTGAGGCTTGGCCTCAGCTGGCCTCTTTTGCCATGCCTTCCCTGCTCTTCCCTGCCCCTTCCTTTTCTGCCTCTTTGACCTTGCGTGCCCCCTTCCCGTACATTGACCCCCATCCCACCCACCGTTTTCCTTCCTCAACGTCAGCTTTCGAACGAAACTACCCGACCCGACAGACCTGGACGCTCGTTGACAACTGCATCAACTTTTGCATATCGCGACGCCTTCTCGCCACTCTTTGCGTCTGCTTCACCACCACTACTCGGCCCCTGCCAAGCCGAGACTCCTTGAGAACCACTGCCGCTGCATTTTTCAACTGTCGGCAACCCCCTGGGTTCGGAACCGCGCTAGGCTTGTCTAGACCGCTTGCAGTGGTTCTGGTTCCCCTGCCGACCAAACACCAGCCACCAAGCTACAGTACAGCTACACTTTTACAGCTGCCCTTCAGCATCCAATATCGAATACCTTCTTTGACACGCGGGACTGAGTTCGCCGCCGCCGACCACAGCATAGCAGCTAAAAGGACTTGAACCGCCAAGATGGGCTTCGAATTCGACCACGAGAAGATCCCCCTCTACAAGCTGATCGTCCACATCATCCAGATTGTCATATCTGTCACCATCTGGATTCTCGAGATCATTGTCTTTAAGGGCGGTGATATCAACGGCAACAATGGCTGGACATTCGGAGTGGTGAGTCTGCCCTGGTCTATGTCCCCTTTACAACCAGAGAATGCTAATATCCCACTCCTTATCTAGTGCTTCCTGACCGTCCCAGTATGGATATACCTGATTATGGCTCCTCGATACCCTCGCGCGAGGAGAATAGCCGACCCCAAGGCCATGCTTGTTTTTGATTTCATCTACACTATCATCTGGCTGTCTGCCTTTGCTACACAGGCTGCCTACAACACAGCCAACGACTGCGGTACCGCCTGCGGGCCTAGCAAGGCAATCGTTGGTCTGGGTGTCTTCAACACGTAAGTAAACCCGAACCTCGTTGTCCATGAATTTTCGCGCATGCAAAACTAACCACACTTTTGGTCATCAGTCTCTTCTGGGCCCTCTCCACTCTGATTTCAGTGGCCACCTACCGATACTACAACTTCAACGGCGTCCTGCCAGGTTACGAGACCTCCCGCGGCCCGCGCACAAACAGCATCGACCCAGATAAGGCTGCTTTCTCCACCGCCCCCGTCGACGAGGAGGCATATGCTCCCGTGGGCATGAACGACCAAGATGACGAGCCAGAGTTCAACGCCTCCCCCTACGGTGGCGGCATGGGCACGAGCTCCACCCGCCACGATGCCCATGACATCAACCCCTACACCGCCGATACCTCGTACGGTGGTGCGGCTGCCGTCCACAACCCGACCTTTGACCACCGCGGCGAGTACAACACCCACACCTCTCCCGCGCCCCCTGCTGGCCACATGTACGCGCCGCCGCCTGCTGGGCCTGCCGACTACGACGACGACAGGCCGGTTGCCTTCCCTACGGCAGACTACAGCCGGGTGCAGTAAATCATCCTGCCAGCACGGCGGGGTATGGCCGGACTCCACGGATCAGCGAGTTGGCGTGCCGGCGCTCAGGGGCTGTTTCAGCGTTTGCCCGCAAGGCGGCGATGTAATGAGAAGTCATTTAGTTCGGGAATGAGGAATGGGCCCACTTGGTTTGTTTTTTTGGTCTACCGGTCCGCCCGCCCAATGACTTGAATTGAAGGATAGACGATCATGGAATGGTCATGACTGGCGCAGGGAAAAAGCTGTCTTTTGTTTGTACAACTGACGAGGAACCAGACACCCTGGAACAACACATTGTGATGGTGTTGGAGGCGTTCTTGACTTTACTGTTTGGTGTACCTAATACTGGTTATGTCATGTCGATACACATTGAGGCATTGTAGCAGCCGAGATGAGATCTCGGGTCGTGCCGCCGGCACGGGCAAGTTGTAGAACGTCAACAAGTTTGCCTACATCAAAACGAATCCCTACATATGTGTGTGTGTGCAGCTGAGATTGTTGACCAACGTAATGTCTTTGGCAACACAGAGCGAGATTGGTCATGAGCACCCTCGACCTCCATGTTGCTGCGGTCCGACCAAAGCAGAAGCGGTCACGGATATTACTCTAGCTCACGTATTAGATACTTAGACAGTCTTAACAAATACCAGTGACGTTCTAAGTGCAGATAGACCGATGTTTATTTATGCTCCCATATAAATGCTTAATTACCAAAGCTTGCAGATTCGTTACATACGCCAAACGCCAGGACTGATTTTGTGCAAAATTCGGTCCAATGACTAGACCATAAATGACATGCAACACGCCGGCTCGCCGTCGCGACGCGATGTGTCTGTCCTAGCCGGCTGGCGGGCGGCGTCATTAATTCCGCTCAGACCCAGCATCGTTCCATTCTGCTCCCCAACAACCAGTGTTCTGAAGTGGCGAGACTCTATCTACAGGATTTAGCAGGATGTTAGAACCCAACTTAATGACCCAGGATTCTCGGCTCAGAGTGGTCATGATCTCTCGGACACCATGTCGCCTTGAAGCGCGATACGGGTTCTCGGCGCGCGCACCGTCCAAAGTTCCAGTCCCCTGTCAATTCAGCAACCGAAGCAAGAAATGACCTTAGTCCCTATAGTAGAGAGAAACGCCCAGGATACCCATGATACCCATCCTCTCAATTCTGCTGGTTCGCCTTGTAGATCTTCAGCCTCTTGCTGATGTTGGCCGCCGTCTGCTGCATGGGGTTCAGCTTGAGGTCCCTGGCCATAGCCGCCGTGTCGTCCCCGTGCCGGGCCACCAGGCGAGCGAGCCACTCGCGCTCCTGCTGAGACTGATGCCGCTTGTGCGCCTCGGTGGGCCGGCTTGCCTCGGCCTCGAGCAGATCCACCACTTGTTTATCGCCGTCTGCGTCCTTCGTCTCAGTCCCTGCGCTCTGTTCGTCCTCGTTGGTGTTTCTCTCGTCGTCGTCGGACTCGATGTCATTCAGGGGGTCGTTGAGCGGGTTGTCCTTGCGCAGAACCCGCACGATCTTGCCGTCTGCATCGCGCTCGACCTTCACGCTCCGGAACGCGGACCCCGTGCCGCTGGTCGGCGTCACAGCGAGGGGATCCTGGGCACCGCCGTTGGGAGCTGATATCTTTGTCGCGGGGTCGACGCCGCCGGTGGCCTTGCCGAGTTTTGCTGTGAGGCCGAGGCGGCGGTAGTTTTGTGAGAGGGTTTCCTTTTTGTTCCTGTGCGTGCTCCGATTAGACGCAGTCCTGTAAGGCCTGTCCGGAGGGTGGCTCCTCCTCAACTGGCGCAGTGTTTTCGGGGGCTTACCAGTTTTTTGCGATGAGGCTGTTGCCCATGGGGTTGAGAGACTTCTTGAGCTTGTTTGGTTGCCTGATCGTCGGTCTCGACGACCTGTTCTTACGTTTCTGAAGATCTCGACCCATTTTGGCGGGTTCTTTGGTCTGTCAAATGATGCGAATTTGTCGTCAAACCTGGATTGGATAGCTTACTGGCAGTCGAAGTTACCGCTCCAGGTTGGGTTCGCTCCGGAAATTTTGAGGGCGATAAGCTTATCTTATCTTATCTCACCTTTGTTCGAGCTGACTTACACGGCGTCATCCATTCCCATCAGATTTGTGACTTAAATAATTTGGACACGGCTCTCTCTGAGGGCCATGCCAAATGCCTGCTGCAGACCTGAAATTTAGCCCAGTTGTAATCCTCACCAACGTCAAGAACTTGTCTCGTACGGTAGAAGATAACTTTGAACGGCGTTCTTACCCTCTCAGTGTAGCATAGAATTCAGCAATTCCGCGGAAAATGGATTGTTGTTTCCTAGATCCCTGTTACGGTATCAAGGCTTGCATATCTATTTTCTCGATCTGCTTCCCGTGGACTTGCGATTGACTTCCCGGAAACGTTACTGCAGAACAAGTCGCCTCTCCCACGACGAAGATGAATGAAGACGCCCTAGCAGAAGCGAATGAATTGAGTTGAGTAAGGTTACGTCTCATAAGTAAAGAAACTATACTGATATTAAGCTCAATATCGTGTGGTCTGACGAGATATCCAACGATTGTGTGAGTAACTTCTATGTACAAAATTCGCAGTAGCCAGTTTCGGGACCAATTCCATGCACAAAAAGAGGTGAGACCTTGATTCATCTACACAGGCCCAGTCTAGGTTTCCATGGCCTCCAGCAGACCTTCCAACGCCTCTCTTCGGTATTTTACCTGTGTACTTCCATGTGTCTCGCCTGCCATCATGTTCAGCTCCACTTTTGAGTTGCCACTAGCCCTCAGTCTTTGCGCAGTCTCTTCGCCGGCCTTGGGCGACACATTGGTATCATCCGTCCCGCACCAAAGCTGCACCGGCAGGTCGGCCCGGATGTCCTCCACGCGGAACCCAGGATCCTTGGACAGGACCTGTGTCTCATCTAGGAAGCCGTCCCAGCCTTGTGCCACGGCCTCACGGGCGGAGCAGAGGAAGAGTCGCACCATGTCCGGGTAGTCCTCCCGTCTGGCTGTCCTGGCGTCCGCCGGGTGGGCCCTCTTGAGGTCGAAACTCTGTCGTAAGGCTTCCATTTTCTCCTCGTCCGAAAGATGCGACTGCCACGCGGGGGAGCGGGCGAAAATCCACCTCATTGCCCAGCGGAGATCCAAGTGCTTGTTCAGGAATACCACAGGCGCCGGCCAGGCCTGAGGCTTCTCTTAAATTAGCACGTGTTTATTATTATTACTTAGATAATAAGGATACTTCCCTGGCTCATGTCCGGCAGGCCCTGGCCCGTCACGATCGCAACCGCACGGAGGCTCGGCTTGGAGGCAGAAGACGGCAGGGAGTGGGCGCAGGCTAGGGCGAAGGGGCCTCCCCCCGAGGTTCCGAGGACAGAGTAGTCTTCTAGCTGGAGATGTTCAGCGAGCGCCTCGACATCCTCAGCGTGATCAAGCACTCTCCTCTCCTTGAGTGGCCTCGGGTCTGGCGAACTCAAGCCAATGCCGGGTCGCTCAATGGCGATGATCCTTGCCCCGAGATCTTTGGCGTCCGCATCGAAAAGGGCGCTCTCAAGTCTTGAGCCGAGGATTCCGTGCAGCGATATGATCGGCTTGCCATTGGGATTCCCGTATTGTGCGTATCCAATCTTCCTGCCGTCAGGGAGCGTAAACGAGGCGGTTCCCTCATGTGCTATCGTATGCAGATGATATCGGTAGTCATTGGGGGTGCGAGGGGGCATCTCTGGTGTGTATGTAAGCTTTCCCCAGGCAAATGGGGTGATAAGCAGGGCAGCGCAAGATGTGAGGATGACTGGCGTTCGGTAGGATGGTGGTAGGCGGTGCCAAGAATCGCCTAACACTCGGATTGCGCGCTCTGGTATAGTGTTGGCCATAATGAATACCTAGGTACTCTACAGTGAATGGCTTGGAGTCGGTGATGGAATTGATGCGGATTCAAAGGCGTGAGAATACCGGCAGGAATACCATTAAATACAAGACAGATGTAGGAGTGAGGCTGAGGCTTTCTTTACACAGGCTTACCTCCAGTGTCTCAGTGGCCATGACATTGTAAGCTGACGGGATTCCTAATTACGGCTCAATTCCTTCCGACCCACTTAGTGCCATTCCAAACACTGGTTAGTTCCATCCTGCCAATTAGGCTCAGACGCCTACTAATTATCGTCTTCATAGATATAAATCAAGCCAATGCCTTACCCTAGGTAACAATGGCCTCTGGACATTTTGCATCACGGCCGATACACCCTGGGAGAAAACTGAACTATTTGCTGTATTTTGTGAATTCGACTGCGTGCGAAAATGGATGGAACATAATTGAATCTCCAACAAATCCTGTTAAGGGAGTCTTGCAACTGATCAAGTCCAGTTCCAGACAGCTCCGAGTCGTTAACAAAATAGGTCAAACCCTGGAAAGTTACCCAGCACTCCAGCTCCATGGCTTCAATGTTGCCAACTGTAAGCTGCATAAATACTAGCTTCCCTCTATCATCAAAGTTTCTTCTGGGAGCGATTATTGCCTCAAATAGATCGTTTTTCCAGAAATATAGAACCCACCAGTAGATGTAACTTCCTCTATCTATCACCTCTTCACCCGAGCCGGGATATCAGGAACTAAAAGTTAAGAAACAGTCACTATAAGCCGCCTGGTAACCTTGACCAGTACCATAGTGTGCAACGGTTGTGCCACAGAAATTGTTTGTAGAGCAACAGTTGCTAAAGCTTGTGGCCCCCTTACAGGTCTTCACGTTCTTCCCACAAATATCGTCGGTTGATATGCCTCCTGAACCAGTGTTACAATTCCCAAAAGCAGTCTGGCATCCTGCGCCGCGATTGGTACTTGTCGTACCACAGAAGCTGTTGGGGGAACAACACTCCCAAAAGGTGGACTCTTTGCGGGTTTTCCATTCTTTCCACAGCCACCATCAGTAGACACGCTTCCTGATCCAGTGTTGCAAGTCCCAAAGGCTGTTTGATATCCCGCTTCACAGTGTGTAGAGGAAGAGCCGCAATACCCGCTCAACAAACAACAGTCTCCAAATCCGGATCCCTTACAAGACTTGCCATTCTTCCCACAAGAACCGTCAGTCGACACGCCGGCTGCTGACGAATCACATTGTCCGGAGTCAGATTGGCAGCGGCTTCGGCCACCTTGTGTTTTTTTGTTCAACTGTGTAACTGTCTATTCGTCGTCTTCTCAGCCTTTAGACTACCCACCTTATACCTTATCTACAAAGTCAGCAATCACTCAGTATATACCCCTATATACCTCTTTATAAGGGATCTTTAGCTTCCCCTATAGTACCCCCTCTTTTACTATATTCCTTATATACTATATATTTTTAGAGAAATCTTCTATAATAAAGTAATATACTTAAAAAAGGTAGTTTTAGTTTTTTAACTACTTTTATATCTACTTTATATATATTATACTTATTATATATATTATAAATAATCTTAGTTTAGCTTTCTAGGGAGGTTTTTATTATTTTTATAAAGTTATATAAGAAAGTTTCTTTAAATAAGTTATTTATAATAGTATAACTATTTAGTTAGCTATATATTTAAAATAAAGATTATAGTTTAGATAGGCTTACTTAGCTAGTAGTCTTATAAAGCTATATAATTTTAAAGTTATATTTTTTTTAAAAGCTTTTTAGGAATAAATATTTTTAATAGAGGGAAGAGTTAAGTTTCTTAACTAAGTCTCCTTTTTTAAAATTATTATACTTTCTTATAAGTATTATATTAAAACTATTATAGTCTTACTATATAACTACTTTACTAGCTATTAGCTTTAAGCTATTAGTATTAATAATTCTAGTTAATAGTATTATTAGAAGTAATATTTCTTAGCTTTATTTATATAGTATAAGGCTAAGGCTATATACCTATAGGTAAACTATATTAATATTTTATTATAATTAGTATTGTTTTTTTAAGCGCTGGGTCTTAAGCGCTTACTACTATATAAAGGTACTATGTATATTTTATATGTATGGGGGATTGGAAACGCAACCCAACCGCCAGATTGGCAGCCCGCTCCGCAATGAGTTGCCGAGCCGCCACAGAAGCCACTGGAGGAGCAGCAATCGCCAAAGCTTGAGCCCTCGCTGGTCTCGCCATTCTTGCCGCAGGAGCCGTCCGAGGATATGCGGTTGCGTTTCCAATCCCCCATACATATAAAATGTATGTGGTGCCTTCATACAGTGGTGAGCGCTCGTCCGAGGATATATTGCTGTCGGCAGCGGTACAATTTCCGAAGCCAGATTGGCGACCAGCCCCGCAATGGCCGTCTGAGCCGCCGCAATAGCCACTTGATGAACAGCAGTCGCCGAACCCTGAGCCAACACAGGTCGTGCCGTTGGAGCCGCACATTTCGTCTGAGGAGATGTCGCTCAGTGCGTAACACGTTCCGAAGGGGCTCTGGCAACCGGCCTCTGCCGCGCAGTGAGCCGTTGTGTCACCGCACCACCCACCGGGTGAGCAACACGCGCCAAAGGTCGAGCCAGTGCATTTGAACTGGTTCTTGCCGCCACACGTCCCATCTACAGATTGAGAGCCGGGGCGTGGAGGAGCTCGTACGGGTTTATTGCAGTTACCGAAAGCGGGTTGACTGACAAGGCTTACTCGGATTAGCAACAACTTAATACAGGAACGGCTTCGGCCACACTATATTCATCCTTTTAACTATCTATCTATCTCCTTAGTCGCTTATTTCTTCCCCCTAAAGCCTATATATAAATATTTTAACCTCTTTATATATATTTTAATACTTCTTTTATAAATATACTTTAAAATTCCTTTTTATAATTAACTTTTAAACGTTTTTATTATTTATAATAAAAGTATTAACTATTTATATTAATTATTTATATTCTTTAAATTCCTTTATTAAACTAGAATTAATAATAAAAGGAAATATAGTAAAAGAAGATATAGTAACTTTATAATATTTTATAATTTATTTATAACTAAAAGTTACTATTTTATATTAATAGCTATAGCGTTAAGCTATACTTAGTCTTTAATATTATTCACGTTAGTTTTATTAATAAATATTAAATTTAAAGCTATTATAAACTATAAGTAACTTAGTTTAATACTATTAAATATTATATATAAATACTATTATTATATAATTTAAAGAAGTTAGTTAAAATAAATAATAATAAAAAAGTTACTATTATTTTAAAAGTTTTAACTTTATTTAAATATATACTTATTATAACTTTCTTATTATATTATAAAACTATTTAAAAGTAATCTTTTAATTTATTATATTATTAAAGTTAAAATAATAAGTAAAGTAATTATAATTTATTATTTAAATATATAGAATTAATAGTTTATAAATAACTATAGAATAATAATTAATAATTAAATATACTTTTATATAAAAGAAACTTTTAAATTTAAAGCTATAAATATTATATTTATATTAATAAAGCTTACTTTATTTATTAATAAACTAAAAGTATATAATATAAACTTTAATATTATTAAAATTTATATATTTTTTAAAGTAAAGCTATAAAGAGGTATAAAGTTATTATTAATAAAGAAGAAAGTATTTAAAAACTTTAAAAAAAAGTTTAATAAAAGCTAAAAATTAAATTAAGCTATAGATTTAAAATAATTAAATAAAAGTATTTAAAAAAAACTATAAGTTTTTTAATTTTATATTTAAAAAAGTATAATAAAAATATAAATATAAAAAAGTATAAATTTATTTTAATCTTTCTTTATTAACTTATAAGCTTCTTTTAATACTTTTTTTAAAAAATTTAAAAGTTTATTATAAAAGTTTTAAAAATAAGTTATTTTAAATTATTTCTTTATTTAAACGTCTTTTAAAATTAGTTATATATTAAAATAAAAGTTATTATACTTACTAAATAAAAGTTTTTTTTTCTTTAAAATATATTTTTATTAAAAGTTTTTAAAATTATATATATATATATATATTAGTAGTAGAGGAATAAGTTTTTAGCTAAAATTTCCTTTATAAGACTATAAGTAAACTTATATAAGGACTATTTTAAAAGACTATTCTCGCCTTACTATATAAATAATTACGTTATAAAGCTATAGATATAATTTAAAATAGTAAAGAAAAAACTAGAGTGTACCACTAATCCTACTAGGCAACGATTTATAGTATCGGAGATTGCTTAATGCGTACTAGGCATTGAGCTCTACCTAGGTAGCCTCGGCAATCGTTCAGTTCTTCGGTCTCTTCTCACCTACGTTCGGCGTTCTCACCACCAGCCAAGAGTTCGTGTTTCCCAGATGCGGTATCACGCCGTTACGATAGACAGCAGTTTCCGGATTTGAAGTTATCTTTTTTTACCTAATCCCCAGTGAATGTTGTTTTCGTATGTTAGCGTGGTGAAATTTCTGTGGAAAGGGTGAGGAAAATTCAGCCTTCGCTTGGGCATGCCAAGGAACCACGGAAGAATCCTAGGCAAGGCCCACTCAAAGTCCATCTCTGAGGATCAATGTATCCCATGGATGATGCAAAAATTCAGGAGTTGTAGGGGTTATATATAAAGATGTTAATGTGCTGTAAGCCTTTCGGCACCAACCTTGGTACGGAAGTTTCAATTGTGGTTAACTCTACTATAGGCACGACCTTGGAGGTGACGATAGCTATGGCACATCACCACATCATGGCTAAACTAGCCATTTGTTTGTTTCTTTTCTGTTTACTGGCTATCATTAACGCCGACACGGGAAAGCCTCACCCACGTGAAATTAGCCTTCCTACTAGGGGGAGGGGGGGTTTTCGACATAGGCACGCAATGAATTTATAAATTAACATTTAAATAAAATTAAGAAATTATAATAAAAGGCTAGTAAAATACTTATAAAATACTATTATAAGTAAAGTTTATTAAAGGGTTAATTTTATATTAAAATTAAAACTATATTAAAATTAAAATTATATTAAAGTTTAAATATATTAAAATTTTTAAATCTATTAGTTTTAACTTTTATAAGTTAAATTAATAAATTAAAATTTTATATTTTTATATTTTTATAACTTTTAATAAATTAGTTAATAATAGTTAAATTAATAAATAATTAATAAATAATTAAATTAAAAATAAAAAACTTAGAATTAATAAAGTTTAAATCTTTTTTTTACTAGTATATTAAGTTTTAATAATATATTAAAATTATATTATAATATATTAATATTATACTAATATTAATATAATTTCTACTATATATAGGTTAATTAATAAGTATATTATAATATTATATTAAAGTTTTAAATAAATATTAGTACTATTCTAGGTTTATTTTAAAAGGCTTATAAAATATAAATAGAAACCCCCCCTCCCCTCGGTAGGTTTCTAAGACTAGGCGCTAGGATACCACGGCTAGTAATGATAGTAGGTTTTCATCTCAGGAGCAACGTATGTACTAGTATTCTAACCTTGGTGTTGTTTCTGTAAGTAGAAGATCTGTCATGGCGTGACGCCATTACATTCAGTCCCGGTCACCAGAACCCAGCCAAGGCGCCGGCTATCCCTATCACCAATGTCGAGGATTCAGCAACAACGTACAGCAGTTCCTTGTCCGCGTTCAACCCGAGAGGCTTGAAACCGTTGCTACGCCGCGATGCACTGCGGTGCGACAACGGTCCATGTGTCGATGGAAGGTACGTTCTTAATATGCAATAGGCTGATTCTTTCCACCAATGGCTTACATTATCTGTAGTTGTTGCGGCAAAGATGGTATTTGCGGCTATGGGCCCACGTACTGTGGTGATGGATGCACGTCACAATGTGACGCAGCTGCTATGTGTTGAGAGTTCAGCGAAGATGTGGATGTACCCTGCGGTATGCAGCTCTGCTGTTCGGCAACGGGCTGGTGTGGTGTAGGTCAACTCTGGCCCAGCTCCATCAATCGATACAAGCCCTATCGCCCTCGTCCGGACTGATGACAATACTTTGTGCAGACTACCTAGCAAAAGTATGCTACCATAACGCAAATCCGATCCATAACACTCTACCCTGCCAGGCCGGATACGGCTCGTGTTCCGTTTCCAAAGCACCCTCCTATAGTGCTTCTGGTTCTTCCTCCGGGCGCACCGTAGGGTACTATCAGTCGTGTAACATGCGCGAGAGAAAGTGTGACACTCTCTCGCCATCGCAACTTGACACCGCAGGCTTTACCCACATATTCTATTCGTTCGCTTTTATTGATCCCGTCTCCTTCAAAGTCGTGGCCGCCCATGAGGATGATGAAAATTTGATGCAAGAGTTCACACAAGTCTTTCAAAAGAAGGCAAATTGCAGAATTGGATCGCTGTTAGTGGCTTCGACTTCAGCAACCCCGAGTTTGCAACATACCATACCGTGCTTTAGTGCGTGCTTAAGATAGTCGCTATATAGGTCTAGGGCTCCTAGGCTATTTTATTACCTTATAACTACTTCTTAGTATTTAAAACTACTACTATAGTATTTATCTTAATCTAATAATTAAAATAATATATATTATTAAGCTTAAATAAAATCCTAGTAATTATAAAGCTATTTTAAAAGTTAAAATTAATTATTAAAAGGAATTAGTTTTTAAGCTAAAGATAGACTTACCTAAAAGGCTTCCTCCTTTCCTAGAAAGTTCCTTCTTTTAAAGAATCTCTCTTTTAAATTCTTAAAGGTAGGTTTTTTACTTTAAGTTACTAGCTAGCTAAGAGAGATTCCTTTCTTTCCCTTTCCTACTAGGTTTAAATTCTAATTTTAATTATAGTAGCTCTAATTCTAATCTTTAATTTTAATTTTTAACTTCTAATCTCTCTTTAATTATAAGTTATTAGTTTATTTAATTTAAAGAAAGAAGGTAGAGGAATTAGTATTATTAAAGTTAAAGGAAGGAAGGAAGGAGGGTGAAGAAGTACTCCTCCTTCTTTTATATAAAGGAAGGTATATCTAGCTTTTCTATAACCCTTTCTTCTTTCTATAACCCCTTCTTCCCTTTATAACCCCTTCTTCCTTTTATAAACCTCTTTTTTATAAGTTTATTTAATAATATAAAGTTATTAAATAATTAAATAATAACTTATATAATAAAGTTACTATTTATATTAAATTTATTAAAAGTTAGTTTTATAGTAAAAATATTTAAATAAGTAAATAATAACTATAGTAACCTTCTTTAATACCTATTAGTATATAATATAATATATTATATAATAAGCTTATATACTAGAATTATCTATAAATAATAATTATAAATTATTAGTTACTAATATATACGTGTATATAAGAGTAATATAGTCTTTATTAAAGTAAGTTATAAAGCTTTTATCGATTCTATTAAAAAATATATAAAGTACGTTAGCTTTTAAATCCTTATATAATATAATAAAATAAGGACTAACGTTTATTATAAAACGTTATAACTTTTAGAGAGTTAACTTTAACTAAGAATATTTAAAAAACCTAAAAAAAAGTAGTAAAAAGCTAGTTAATATATAAACCTTCGCTTAGCTACTTTAGGAAATACGCGTATATTATAGAATTATTATAGTTTTAACTTAATATTAGCTTCTAACTATTAGTATTTACGCTAATTTAATATAAAAGCTATAAAGCTATATATTAACTTTTTTAAATTTATTTAAATTTATTTTTATTTTATATATAATTATAGTTATATATAATACTTTTATATAGTTATAAATATTTAAAACTTAATATTTTAAAAAAGTATATATTATTAATAATAATAGTTAAATATAATAAATAAGTAAGATAAATCTTTATAGTATTATATAAAAACGTTTTAATTAAAAAATTATAATTTAAAAACTATTTAAGTTTTTAAATTTAATACTTATAAACTTATATTATTATATTCCTTTTTTAAAGTTTTTTAAAATATTAAATTAAAAAAAGTAAAATATAATTTTAAAATAATAGTATATTAAATTATTTATTATTAAATTAATATATTATTTTTAATAAATATAAAGAAAATATAAATAATATATATAAAAATTAAACTTTTAACCTTTT
>JUJX01000003.1:0-54230 GCA_000800745.1 Diaporthe longicolla
GGGACCCGCCGTTGGATTCGAGAGTCTATCTCGCGGTGAGGGGCGCTCCTAGCGGCCAGAAGGAGCTCATAGAGGAGGTATGGAAGGTTATCGGTGATGGGAGGATGGAGTACAAGCATTAGCCGGTCGTAGAATCCATGCGTTATCTGGGCTTAAAGCTTGATAAAGGACTATAGATCACCATTTAGACACGCCTTTGACTCGTCATTTCCAATAATAGAGTGTCTCTCAGTGCTCTCACCCAACGAGACTGAACTACGAAGGACTGATCTGAAGCTGCTCAAGTGCTTCAAGGCGAGCAGTAGCAGGAAGGGCTAGTCAGTGCCGTGCAGATCCAGGTCTCTCTCCCCTGACCAAAACGACCCTCCAGCATAATGCCTCGCCTGTTTACACAGGGCCTGAGTGAGACAGGTCGACTAGAATTTACATCAAGCTTCCAGAGCTTGATCTATGAATTGCAGGGCTGCTGTTTGCACGCTCGTAAGTGCCAGAAATATACACTGCCCTGATACAAGCCAATGGATGAGCAGAGAAGCATCTACAGCTCCAGGACACAAGCTCATGGTGGATCTCCCAGCATTTCTTTTTTACACTGGACATCCGCACACCAGACGAGCCTAGCGTGATAACTCTGGTTTCTGACTATCATTCGTGTGCACCGCTATTTTATCGGACCTCTGAACGTCAAGGATCTAATTCTGGTCCGGGGAGGGGTCCTTGTGATGTGGTACAACAAATAATTGGCTTTTTGTCTCGTCCACAGAGCCAGTTAATTCCAGCCTCGTGGATTTCCATGATGCGGATGCTCAGTTCGGGATAATTCTAGACAACGATTCAAATGGTGCTTGTGTCTGGTGGTCTTGAGCGTTCACCACTGTATGACGGCACCACATACATTTTATCTAGTATGTATGGGGGATTAGAGACCAAACCACACACCCCACTCACTTCGTGTTTCTTGACTGCATTGGTGCTCTATAAATGACGATTCCTACGATCATTGATGCTAAACCATCGTGTGTCCAGCTGAAACAAGCATTGCCGTTGAGATGCAAGATGAGAGAGCCTTCCGCGACTATGCAACCGATCAGTCTATTTCCAGGTCCCACCAATATCTCCTGGTCTGGTTCCGTTCTTATTCCACATACGTCCGAAGCCATATACCAGTTGACGGCGTCTCACAAATGTATCCATCAATATATGGAAGACTGACCAAGAAGCCAGAGTGTATTTTCTATGTGTGACGAACCCATCTACCTCGATACAAGGCAAGTTGATCTCAAAAGCTCATAAGTAGATAAGTAGCACATACGCCAAACCTCTCGGTGAGCCACCAGTTTCCAATCCGCAATGGGTGAATTGCGTTCTCACGTTCCCACTCGTAACCCTATCCTGAATCACCAACAATATTGCTGGAATATCAATGGAGATGCTGCACTCCAAAGTCGCCCAGCTTCTTCGCCTTGTACTGTTCGGAATATTTACAGAGGCGTAATACGAAGCGGCACAGCATTACATTATTATGATTCGTTACCCTCGAGATGGTAGCACTCTGTTGTCTCCGCCAGTATCGTTTAAGCAGACTTGTTTAATACACGTATAGTGCCGCTTGTGAAGGGTAGTACTGACTGGTTTTGTTTTTAGTGCGTAATTGTCCGAAGTAATATGTGGTGCCCTGAGCCTTCATCCAGTGGTAGCAGTACTAACATTGTTCTCGAAACACGCTTCTGATACATGCTCTCAACGCTGTCATGCTGCCCAAATTGTGGAAAATAGGTTGATAACATCATCTCATCACCCTGCGCTGCCTAAGAAAAAAAAATCTATTGTACTTCGCCCTCGTGCTGGTGAATGTTCTGAGAGACGAGGTAGGCCGCGTCTATTTGGCAATTGATCACTTCAAGTGCTTTCAATGTTGATACCTTGCGGGATTTGTGCATGTCGCGACACATGCACAACGACTAACCTTGTATATACAAGTTGGGTATAAAGTCCAACATCCGTCAACCCCATCACCGGGATAATCATTGACTCGGGGAACTACGCTTACAATACGTTTAGAAAAAGGGTCTACGGGTCTTCCCGTGCGGGATCTTGAGGAAAAAGAAGTCCATGTTTGAGTGATATTGCGTGGTCAGGTACAAAGCAGGCCCGTGGGGTCCTGGTGAGGTACTGCGGACTTGTAATTCGACAATCCAGAGGACCCCCACGACGCGGCCCCATACTAGTCTGGGGAAGGACGGGGTCGGGTGGTACTCGAGCTGCAGGGATCTTTCAGCCTCCATTTCAACGTTCGGGATGCAGTGTTTATTATCTCGGGCGGTTCATGGACGTTCCCTGGTTCGCTAAAAGTCAAAAGAGACGACCATGGGATGAATGAGTTTGAGTGTGAGGCCGTTTGTCGATGGCGGTGCCCCCCTCAGGCCCACTTCCGAAAACAAGAGGCGGGAGTATTTCACCCGAGAAGTTTGCACTAGCAACGAGTTAACCCATCAGAACCCAGGAGAAGCTAGCGCAGTCAGAAGAGCTCATGGCCCTGGCAGAGCGACAACGGCAGCAACCAACCCTGCCAGCATTGACGACGAGGAGGACAAGGCATGTGGGAAATTACGCCCGTCGCTCCAGCTAATGTCGATCCAAAGTGGGTGACCGGGCGGCGCACACGGTCTGGTCGCATGCCAATGGAAAGTGGGCATATCCAGCGGTCGTTGATAGGCTGTGCCAGCGGTGTGCACTCGCCCTGCATGAGAGCCGATGCGCGAAGCACTCGACAAAGAGTCGCAGACCACATCCGATCTTGTTCGACTGAAGATGTGACAGGGACATGCCACCATGCATGCCTCCCACACCGGGGAGTGGTTTATCTCGGACTCAACGGGCGAAGATCACTGCCCAAGGGTGTGCATTCTTGTGCGACCTCCACAGACAAACAATCCAGATAAGCACGGCGCCGTCGCGCGAGCCACATGTGCGGGTCGAGAGTAGTTCGAGATTGGGGTCGAGTGCAGCTGCGGTTTGCCGAGGGGGGCTGCACCAAGGCACATTAGCCCCACCGCGGAGGCGTTGGACATTTGCCGGTCTCCCAAGCGGAACACGACCACCGGTCTGGGCCGCATCGGCCAGTAGGAGATGGTGGATAACGTGGGCAAGGCGGCCAGAAATTATCACAGACACAGGGCATCTGCGTTCCGCGGCAGTGAAGCCATACCGTACGTGGGCTATGACTGGCCTCGCAGCCCTCGCAGCCCTCGCAGCCCTCGCAGCCCTCGCAGCTGTGCCATGGCAGGACTTGCTTGGACTTTAACTTCAGCCGAGCGGACATGTGGACCAAAAAAAATCCCCAACTGAGCCTGTGTAGCCCCGGAGAGCTGGGGGGCCTGCCTCTGATGCAGCACCGATTGTTGATCGGCGTAGCGCGCCTCGATCTGCAAATTTTTTGCTTGTGGGCCACTGGACGGGTATTGCAATGCAGATTGCCTGATTACAAAGTTCTGGACGGTATTGATCATGCTGTCAGCCGCCCTGCTCGGGCTATCGCCGTCCAACACTGCCCGCTGGTTGCAGAGGATCGATCGACGGTCTGCAAGCAGGCCTTGCAGAGAGCAGACTGGCTGATGTTTGGCCAAGCAGAGTCATTTAACGACGCCTGGCGACGTCATCCTCGGTCAGGACATGAGTGAATTGTCAAACGCAGATGAGCATGTTTCGGGGGCCGACGAATGCACACGCTCATACACGCGCAGATAGAGGTGCGACTCAGGAGTAGGGTCACCAGCCACTCCGGAGAACGGGTGTCTAGCGACTTCGTACGGTTTCGCCGTAGCCGTCCCGACAGCCGAGGAAGACGTGTGTGTTGGTGCTCCAGTTGCATCCACACACTTACACACACACACACACACACACACACACAAAATACACAATACACAACAGTCGGGGAGATATATGGTTGTGGCAAGGTGAGCATGCAGAACCTGTATAGATGATCGTCGGGTGTTTCACCTTGTTCACTGTTGCATGAGGTATGGCTCGCGTGCCCAAAAATCCGACATGTGGGAAGTGCCGCTGTGTCGTGGGTTTGGGACATGGACGCGGCGCTGGGGGACGAATGCGGCCCTAGGATTGAGACATGGGGGGGCTCCTCCACCCATGTCGTCCGTGGTGTTGACGTGGGGCCGTTTGGGGGCAAGGGCCTCTGGTGGCCCAGGCAAGGCCCAGGATGCTCGCTACCTCCCGAAGTCTGTGCCATCCCGGCGTGAATGCAACGTGCATATGTCTGATCCCTGCACTGTCGACTCTCGCTTTGCTGGTTTCGACCGCTCCAGACGCTGGCAGACCTGCATCACGAGCCGCAATTCCCCTCGCCTCGCCTGCGTTGCGCAAGGCAAGTCCGATAAGTCGCCGAGTGGCTTTGGTCAAGGTGTGAGGAGTTCGAGATGGACGAGGGGAAGGAGGCGTCCAACAGGGACCGGCGAGGCTGAGTTTGAGTTCTGTCTGTCCTTCGGCCGGGATTTTCGAGCATCTGGCTTTTGCTATCGATCTGCTCCTCCAAGGAATCCCAAGGAATCCCGCTAGTGTCCTTGTAGATAGGACGAATGCAGAGAAGACCAGATGGAAGCAGACAGATAGTGTATAATTCATCACATGAAGTTGACCAGGAGAACGTCAATGTTTTTTGCGTCTCGTGACGTCTCATGGGGTCCCCTGCGAGCTGCAGAGCGAGCGAGCGAGAACATTCCCTGGCAACTGGTTCTGGCAATTGCAACGCAGCTCCACCACACTGCGTACCTAGGCAGTAGGTACATATGTATCCCGAAGCAGGACCCACCCGTGGGCGATCCGCTATGTTGGCGCCGGAAGTCGGGGGCGGGCACCTGCATCTTGCCAACAACCCAAGCACCTTCCCAAGGCTGTAATATCTCTTCTCTTGATGTGTACCGCCAGACTGCGTGCGTATCTCTCCATGTCTAGACCACACGGTAGACTACCTGGCCTAACCAGGTTTCACCGTGCCATTGGCAGGGGGGGGCATGGGCAGAATGAGCAAGCACCACCGCGTCGTCCGTTCTCGGGCGATTGACCAGGACTGACTAGAAGCGAAGGCCAACCTCGTCTCTGGGACCAGACCAGACCAGACCAGACCAAACCCATGACAGACGAAAATCATCCTGACCGTAACTTCGCCCCGTTGCACGCGCTTCAGCCCTGGCTGGGTTGTGTGTTTATCTTTTTTTTTCCCCCCTCTCCCTCTCTCTCTCTCTCTCTCTCTCTTATCAGTGCACGGATATAACACGCCTACCCTGGCTCACGCACCACATACAACGGCACAAATATTTACCTGCTCCCACCGCTTGCTGTTGCTGCTGTCTTGCTGGCTTTTCCCTCCTTCAAATTCGTCGCCGTCCCCCTTGCCCTCACAGGCTCTCTCGTCTACGGTGTACTGTCTCATTTTCCTGCTGTCCAAAGTAAAAAGATAAACACATAAATACATATCGACCCGTCCACCCGGCATCCTGCCCAACTCGTTACGGGGCCTAGTCCACTCACTCGCGCCGCCTTGCCTTTCTGCACTCCACGATCTGTCAGGGTCGAGACACGGGGAGCACCAGCAATACACTTGCTGACCCATTAGCGACGCTTCACTTTGCACTTGTACATTTTGTTCATCTGCTTCAAGTGTTGTGTTGCGAGTCGTAAGACTGAGACCAACTTTCAGAAGCAATGACCCTAACCGCTCAGAGATCATCCCGTGATTCGGACGGCTTTCCCACCCTACAACTTTTCCTTCTCGGTAGGTCGACAGTCACGGTGGCGCACAGGCATGATTACATCTTCAACACGTGGAAGATTACTGACACCGACTAGCAATTGTTCGTCTCGCCGAGCCCATTGCCCTCACATCTATTTTCCCATACGCGTGGCAGCTCGTCAAGCGCTTCAAGGTCGGCAACGAAGAAGATGCATCCACATATTCCGGCCTCCTTATCTCGTCCTTTGCCCTGGCGGAGGCCGTGATGGGCATGTACTGGGGTGGACTGAGTGATCGCATCGGCCGCAAACCCGTCCTCCTGCTAGGATGCCTTGGTACCATGATCTCCATGATCGTCCTTGGCTTTGCCGACAACATCTGGGTCGCCCTCGTCGGGCGTGTCTTTGGCGGAGCCTTGAATGGAAACATTGGGGTCATCCAGACCATGGTCGGAGAGCTTGTGACGAAGCCTGAACACGTGAGTCACCCCGAGAGCAGCAACTTCCATGACAAATGACTGATCTCCTCCAGGAACGTGAGTACAACAACGACGACCAACCTTGGACGAAAACGACCATGAATGCTAACTCGCCGAAGCGAGGGCTTATTCCATTATGCCTTTCGTATGGAGCATAGGAACCATAGTAGGACCGTGCATCGGCGGCACATTCTCGGATCCCCACCAATCGTGGCCAAACGTGTTTCCCGAGGGCGGCCTATTCGACAAGTTCCCCTACCTCTTGCCGAATCTGATCTGCGCCGCTCTCCTCTTCATCAGCATAATCCTGGGTTACTTATTGCTTGAGGAGACGCATCCTGGCATGCAGTCGCGAATCTTGCTTCCGGCAGATACGTATATGTCTGAAGAGACGCCTCTTAGAGAGACCTCGGATGCCGTAAAGCGCCCTGCCGTGGACCTTCGGTCGGAAACATACGGCACTTTCCTCACCCAGAACGAGGCAGTAGAGCCACGCCAAGAGACGGAGGAGGCGGCGCCCTTCAACATCTTCTGCGACAAGCGAATCATGGCGGTGGTTATCAGCCTGTCCATATATGTAAGCCGAAACTTGAACAAATTTGTGATAGCCCGGGTGCTGACAATCTTCAGACGTACCATGCGATGTGCTACGACCACTTGCTGCCTATCTTCTTTGAGGATGACCGGGCCGTGGGAGACTCCATCAGCTCCGTTGCCTCATCTAGCTTGCTTTATTTCCCTGGCGGACTTGGACTCTCGATCCCCACTGTTGGAATGATCAGTAAGTACCCAATAGTTCTGGATATGATCGCACCGTCTCGGGCCGTCTCTTGGGGCGCACGGAAAGCCTGAAGAATGTATTGCTTGGCGTTCTAGAATCGCTGTCTGACTCGATGTTTAGTGGCTGTTAATGGTGCCATCGCCCTCTTCATCCAGGCCGTCGTGTTCCCTGTCGCCGCCGATCGGATCGGGGTTTTCAGACTCTTCATCATTGTCACGGTCCTGCACCCCATCGCCTACTTTTTGATGCCGTTCCTCGTCTGGACCCCGGAGTCCGTACTGTACCCGGTCATCTACTTCAACCTGACCGTTCGGAACATCTTTTCCATCCTCGTCTACCCGCTTCTGCTCATCCAGATCAAGGAAGCGGCGCCCAAATCCGTCCTCGGAAAGGTGAATGGGTTCGCAGCCAGTGCTGGTGCCGCATGCCGCATGATTGCCCCGCCCATCGCCGGGTATCTGTACACAGTGGGGAGTAGGATGGACTGCACTGCTTTGGCTTGGTGGGGCAGTGCCGCTGCTGCTCTTTTTGGGTCTGTCCAGTGCTTTGCTGTGCAGAGGACCAAGGCCGAAGACCACGTTTACGAAGTGGAGGGCCTGGTTCGCACCCAGTCGAAGCAGCCAGTTGTATCGGTCGTGGACGTCTCTGACAACGACTATTGATACATTGGCAGGTGTCGTTAGGGGTGGGACACGAAAGCGTGGGGTGTGTGGCTGTAAGACATCGACAAGGAGAAATCAAGGAGACGATGTGAGGGTGCAAAATGCGGGTTCTGTGAACCTGACGGTGATTGAAGGATGAGCGCGGTCATAAAATTGGCGTTCTTTTGGGGGTTGTCAAAACGATGGCGCATGTTGACTTGGTTTGGTGTCACGGGGTTAAGGCTGGGATTTTGCATCTGGAGTGTGCGGTCAAGGAGTTCCTGGCGTTGGCGCTTTGTGTCTCGCATGGGTTGGGGAGAGGGATACCACAATACCTAGCATAGGCAGACTTTGCATTGAACTAATACAACATCATGAAGACCAGGCGAGGAAACCATTGCGGGCGTCACAATTCTCGACACTGGCTATTACCGCCCGTTTGGCTGGCGCTGAGCTATTGGCGGATTCAGACAGCGATACAAGGGCGGGCTTGGAAGGAGAACGGGCTCCGAGAGGCGCCATAATGTGACGAGTCGGCGTGATCTATCCAAAATATGGAGGGCATCACTCAAACAAACTTCAAGTCGGTCACATCCAGAGGCAAGCCCTGTCTCTCCTGGGATAGAGGATCTAGAAGGTGTGACCGATAAGGACATGTCGAAAGCACATGGATACGAGCAGACTTATCGTGTCATAAAAGACAAATCGCAAAGCTGTGATTATGAGACCTGGGTCTTGGAATTTGAGCAGCACATGCTGTACCAAATATGATATCGGGTTTTGAAGCTCGATGTGATACATCGGCCCGTCCTCGCGTCGGCGGTGATTTTCGAATCTGGTCATCGATCCCCTAACCCTGTCTCATCAGTTTTTCAGAAGTTGCTAAGCGAGGAAACGAATGGCAATTGAGCACCTCACATTGTGACATCACTTTCCTCTTTTCTGCCTAACTTTTCGATATTTCCCCTTGACGAATACATGCGCAGTGTTATTTATGGAATCCGGTTGAGACAACGCTCTTGAGCCCAGCCTTACATGCATGTTGTGACCATTGGGCTGCCCAAACCTTCGGAAATATTTGGCCGCCCCGCCTCGAGAATTTCAAGCGGCATTGCCGTTTGGGGAAACCTGACTTGAGAAACCCATTATTCATTTCAACTACATAAGTTCCAGACTACCTAGGTGCTTGTCAAGTCTTAGAAGAGAGGGTCTATAAACTTGTAATCAGTCTTCTTAGTCTACTCCAACCAGAGGGCGAGCGAATCGTCCGTCTGAGGCCGCTCCAGGATGGTGCAGCTCACGGAGATCACCGAGAAGACTGAGTCTTCGCTCAAAATCTCAGACGCCCAATATGCACCACAAACAACAACACCTCCCGCGGGCGCAGAGCCCAAAACTGTCAGCTCGTCAGCCCCAGTAGCGGGACCAGCACCACCGCCGGCAGCGCCAGTGGGCCCGTCAGTGCCACCAGTCGCGGCGCCAGAGCTCCCGCCCCAGCTCGCCCGCAATGCCGGCAAGACGGCCGAGGAGATCATGGAGGACCTGAACAAGTCGCCGCTCTTCATGACAGAGCTGGAGGAGAACGACGACGTGGCAGCGCTGGAGGCCCTGGCTTACGAGGGCACGTCGCTGGAGAACGCCACGGACTTCAAGGAGCGCGGCAACGAGTGCTTCAAGACGAAGCGATGGCGAGACGCGATCGAGTTCTACGGGAGGGGCGTCAAGCTCGTGACGCAGGAGGAGAAGCGCCGCGAGAAGGGGGAGCCCCCGCGCGAGGGCGACCCGAACGGGGATGACGAGGCCGAGGTCGCCGCCCAGCGCGCCGTGCTCGAGGCGCTGTACGTCAACCGGGCTGCGGTGCAGCTGGAGCTGCAGAACTACCGCTCGTGCTGGCTGGACTGCGGCGCAGCCCTGAGGCTGAACCCGCGAAACGTCAAGGCCTGGTACCGGAGCGCGCGGGCGCTGCTGGCGGTGGGGCGGGTGCAGGAGGCCGACGACGCGTGCGCGGGTGGACTGAGCGTCGACGCAGACAACGCCAGTCTGCGGGCCGTCGCGAGGGACATTATTGCGCGAGCCGAGGAGCTGGACAGGAAGGCCCAGGCTGCCGCCGAGGAGAAGCGCAAGCTGCAGCGGCGGGCGCAGTTTCTAGCCGGCGCACTCAAAGAGCGCAACATCACCGTCCGCACGAGCAAGACCCCGCCCGACATGGGCGACGCGAAGCTGGAGCTCGTCCCAGACCCGGAGGACCTCAACAGCACGCTGAGCTTCCCTGCCGTCCTGCTGTATCCGGTCCACTACGAGAGTGACTTCATCAAGGCCTTCAACGAGAGGGAGGCGCTCGTCCAGCATTTTGGCTATGTCTTCCCGCTGCCTTGGGATAGGGAGGGCGAGTATGGTGCCAACGCGGTCGAGTGCTTCATGGAGACGGCGGCGGGCGGCCTGGTCAAGGTCGGCAAGAAGGTCCCGCTGCTCAAGGTTCTGAGCCTAGATAGCGTCGAGGTCGTCGACGGTGTGGTCAAGATTTATGTTGTCCCCCGTGGCAAGGCGGACAACTGGGTAAAGACCTTCAAAGAGGCGAAGGCAAAGGAGGCAGGGGTAAAGCAATAGTCGTGGCATACAAAGCCGTTCATCAAGGCATTCGCAAAAATAATGTTGAGAACACAATTCGGTCCTGTGCCCTGGAGCCCTCACTATAGAAATTCAAGAACGAATTTGCCCTGCATTATGAGTCTATCGGTGCTGGTCGCCCAGCATATGCTACTGGCGTGGTGCCCCCCCCCGGGCAAGCACGCGCACATCTGCTTCCAACATTTTCCAAATTGACCTGTCACGCCTGCCTTCTTGCAAATCCCTGGAAAAATGCATCAACTCGTATCGTACGCGACCCATAGTCCAGTAGAGAAGAAACACTGTAAGGAAACCCCAGTTCGGAACGCCATTTCCTTAACCACCGATTGGAATGCTTCAAAGGAGAGACAGAGATGAGGAAATGAAAAAGGAAAACAGACACAACAAGGGAGGAAAATACCGAGTTAGTCTTACATGGAGGTTGCCCTTCGTCTCTTGCTTCTATGCCCATCCGGCGTTGCCGACACTGGTGACATGGACATCGACTCTTGTCCACAGCCCCGCGGGGCGCGGTCGCCCATCGCCGCCCTGCTATCTCCCTCCCTCTCGTCGCCGCACCGGACGTCCCTGTGGTCTCTCACGCTCAGGTTCATCAATAGTAGTGCCGCGTTCTTCTCGGCGCCGTTGGTCGCGACGGAGCTGGATGCAGAAGACGGCGCGTCCTGCCCACGGCTCCGATCCCGAGTTAGAACCCCAGAGGCTTGAGACGTCGGCATGGTGACTGTGGCCGACGGCCTGCTCTGGCCCTGGCCCTGGCCGTCGTAGCCGAATCCTGGGCCGGCCTCGGCATCAGGCGCCGGCCGCTTCGATGCCGTCCATGCCGCAGAGGTATGTGGGGCAGGAGGGAGCCTCTGCGAGGTCTGGTAGTGGTCAAGCCTGCTCGCATGGTTGAAACGGGGTATCGCGCTGAGTAACGGGTTTGGACCGCCCGGGTAAAGGAAGTCCTCAGAGAAGTTAGGGTGGAGGCTGTTTGGCGATGTTGAAGACGAGTGAGCATGTCCTGGGTGGTTCGCGACTGTCCAGCCGCTGGAACGTGGTGGTGACATTGGTGAATATGGGATGCTGGGGTGATGAGGTGCGTGAGGTAAAGAGGGCGTCTCTGGCCCAATACGAATCTCCGGGTCCGACTCCGAGGCATGTGGACCGTCTATGCCCCTCTTGAAGCACAAACGCCCACCAAAGTCAATACGATCCCTCTCGTAGTCGTATGGAGATCCGTGCCGGTGCAGCCCGCGACGTGCAAGACGCGGGCTGGGGATACTGGTTGGGCTTGGGAGCGCTGGGCCATGGCTGTAGTGGTGCATTTGCTGAGGGTGGAGCGGCAGGTGGCCGTTGACGTTGACTGCGTTCGCGTTGGCAAACACGCGGCGATAGAGCTCGGCCTCACGCCCAGACTCCGCGACGATGGTAGGGTCGATGGCCATTCGGCCGTGCTCTGGGGCGTCAGGAGATATGCATTGGGAAGGGAAGTCAGGGCCGAATATGGGAATCAGTGCACCGGCGATGGGCGCGCAGAATGTCGCGCAGACGGCTTTGGCACACGCATGGGGCATCCAGTAGCCTGTGGAGTGCGGGTCAGCTGCTGTTGTAGGGTTGGGATGTCACTATAGAGACCAAGGTGCATAATGCTTACCCTGGGCCATGATGGAGCCTCCAGTAATACTGTGCGTGATGTCGCGAAGGCCAGGATTCATGTTTAGCATCTTGGCCGGCATGGTCTTGTTTTGGTCAGCATGAGGATCATAGAAAGACACAAAGAGAAATAGGAAACGTTACCTTTGAGTACTTGCAACATTTGAAAAAGGGGGTCATCCGGACCAGGCCGACGTTGTAGTCCCACATGATGGTGTATTCATTATCATCGCCCGGCACTTTGAAGATGTACTGGAAGACTGCATGGCGACCGTAAGCTTCGAGTCCTGGAGGGGCGAGGACGCTGGTGATTGGCGTCTGGTAATATCTAACCTTCAAAGCTCTCGCGGCCAGTCTTCTCGTAGAAGTCTTTCTTGCCGCTGTTGTAAGGAATGTGTCGACAATAGTCCTGGATCTTGCCAAAGGGGTAGACTTGATATCTCTTGATCTCTCGTAGCGAGCCCTCATCCAAGTTCTCGAAGGGTGGGTAGTTGACAAGGCCCTTGGCCTTGGACTTGACGAAACCTCCAGACTCCTTGGCCATCTTGGTTGGTTTTGTCGAAGAGGCGAGGTGTCGTTCGAACAGAAGACTTGGGCAGTCGTCGGAGTAGGATGTTGCAGGCGACGACATGGCTGGACTTGGTCGATACCGAGGAGTTGGCGGAGGAGGCCCAGGGGGCGCCGGGTTAAGAAGGGAGGCGAGGGACAACATAGCGGTGAGGCCTGGTCGAAATGTCTCGAATGTGCAGGAGCAGATGCAGGTGTAAGAGTGGAGGATGGGATCTGATGCCAGAAGGATAGTACCCAGGCTCAAAGGGGACGGGTAGTGGTGATATGGACTCAGACTGCAAGACAGCGCTTGCAGCTCGGTCAGACTGGGAAATCAAGGCGAGGCCAGGTCAGGCAAGAAAAGGGCAATCAGGTCCCTTTTCAATGAGAAAGCAGGCAAAGCAACCACACGATCGTCGTCGGGCCTGCCAGGCCACTCGCTCCCAAGGACCAAGGCACAGAGAGGATGGGAGTGGGTGGGCGCGGGGAAGGCGCGTGTACAAGGAACCGAGATGTTCTCTTTCTTTCTTTCTTTCTTCCTTACTTGGGACTGGCCATGCAACCAACTGCCAGTCCGCTGGCCTCTTCCCGTGGGCGACGCAGTTGGCGGTGTTCTCGGTGCTGCTCCTTTGTCCGGGATGTCTTGGAATCGAGCCTCTGAACGTAGAGATGCTCGTTTGGGCGGTGTCCACCGCTCTTCTTGGTGGTCGAGTTGTAAGCCACAAAGTGAGTACTGATCGGGGTGAGCGATAGGGACCGGGCCAGCTGGTCAGACGAGCGTTAATGGTGCGGGTGTTGGGTTCTGCCGGACTTGCTCTTGGGCTGAGTGGTGAGGATGACCTTGTCGGACCCAGTTGCTGTCCATGTTACCTTCGCTGAGGCATCGCTTCGGCATCAGGAGGCCAGGCCGATCGGAAAGGTCAAACGACTCCGTGACAGTCCCAAAGCTGCTTTTCCCGATCTATCGATTTTGTTTTCTCAGCGATGACAGCACCGGGGGCTCCTTGTCTCCGTCTCTTTTCATCGGCAACGAGTCCCAGCGCAGTAACAACCAAGGCCGGAGGTTACTTTGAGTAGCTAGCTAGTACCTTCAGGGCCGCAAAAAGGACGGGAAGCAAGGAGAATGGTGATTATGGCTGCACCAGGATCGAGGTGAGTAGAGTTTCAGTTGATTTCACCAGGCTGGAGCGCTGACCCGAAAGGGTGAACACAGGCGACTGCATGACGCAGCGGATATGTGGCTAAGGAAAAACAAATCAGTTTGACAGCAAATACTGTAGCATACACAGCCAAACATCCCATTGGCTTGTTTGAAAATGTACAGAAGAAGCTTTGACAGAGCAGAGTGACGGATGGCTGCAGGAGGTGCCGTCTAGCCACCAGACTAGGCGGCTTCCTGAGAAGGGTGCAACAAAGAAAAGTCCCCTCCCCCCTCCCAAAGACTCAGAGATCCCAGACACAACTCCTGCTTGACTCGACACACGTGGCCGCTCTGCCTTTAGCAAGAGGGAGACGGATGGGGTAGGGGACACCATGTCCCATCTTTGCCAGCACCCTGCCCATGCCCCCAGACAGGGAGCGAGGCTGCTTTCCAGCCTTCTGCGCATGCTTCTCTGCAGATAATGAAAACATCTCTGCATATTCCGGCTCCACCTTGCTTTCAGCCTTCCGCTCTGACCGCCAGAATACCTGACGGCAGCTCCATTCACCTCCGCTCTGCGGCGAGGAGGTCCTGTGCGTATCCGCGGTGACAGCCAGCGACAAGCGTCGAAATTGGACTATTTTGCTGTTCGTCGCTCATTCAAGAGATTCCACCGCTGTTCCAGAAGCTTTGAGGGGTTGGAATTCGTCCACGCTGGACGGCTGACCAAAAGGGGGATTGCAGTTTACGGGCTACGCCAACGTGTCGAGCAATGTTTCTCCCATGAGCTTGGCCTGTACAAGCATGAGCATGCAGACATGATCTGAAAGCAACACAGAGCTTGTAACCGTGCGGGGGCCACCAGTGAGCTATTGACTGGCGCCCATTTTTGAGTCTGGTCACCCATGGGCAGCCAGCCCTGACACTGTGTCGATGCGCGGATCTGTGTCCGCAGCTGGGCCAGCTTCGCCACGCCATCGAACCCCATCCCGGCAAGCCAGTGATCGAGGCAAGGTGACCTGTCCCATTGATATAGGCACCTCTTCGGCCAGTACGTTTACCGACAGCCTTGCCCAAAGCACCATCGACCTTGGGAAGAAACTGGTGGGGTACAGCTAGGGAGCAGCGCGCCTATGGGACCAATGTGTAGCCGTTGGGGCTCGATTGATGGAGACCCTGGCTGCGCTGGTCAAATGGGACAGCCAAGATACAGCCGTGACGGGAAATCTCTGGTACTCTGTCCGCATTGAGTCCCAGCATTGGACGACGGTGCCTCGAGTCAAAGTGCCCCTGGTTGACAATCATGGTGGCGCACCGTTCCAGCCGTCATAATTTCTGCAGCTTCCCGTATTTCAATGGAGCAGATTGCCTGAAACGTAAAAGACGGCATGAACAGTGCTTGCTACCAAACGGGAGCAGTAAAATGACAGGCCTCTGGGTCTGGTGCCTTCTGAAGCACAGACTGCGCGTAGATGTGACATTGTTCAGAGGAGGAACGACCAAGGCGTGCTGGATTGAGCAGGATCTGTGGGGACGAGCTTGTGTCTTGTGAACTTTGTTGGGGGCTGGGAAACGCGCCGCGCCGCAAACTGTTGTATGTGAGATATGAGCCATCTTTACCGGTGCGAGAAACCATTGAAAGGGAAGTAAGGAAAACCTACGCTGGGTTGACCTGCAGTTATTGAGCCAGCCAATTCCAGCACGCCCATGCTCCACTGTCGCACGCCAGCCTCGACAAGAACATCTGCCGCCAGCCCAGCCGTCCTCCAGTGACTATTGCCACGAGGTGCCACCGAGTTGCAACGTATCAATCTGAATGGCCGGAATCCGACTGCCTCTGAGGTCGCAGCTTCGCGGGAGCAAGCCCAGCCCCTCCCCCAAAGTTCGTCGTGGACATAAGCTTAAATTCCGCCAGCTCTGCCATGTTACTTCTAGAAGTGTAGCGCCGAGGGCAAGGAAGTCGAGCGCAGGCACATCCGGATGGTTTCAGATGATTGTGCTCCTCGCAGCAGTAGCACGGCAGCAGCTTGACAGGCAGGGGACAAGGGAGCTCTGGCAACGCGGATGAGTGCTGTGTGACGGGTGTGGATATCCAAACGGCTGTTACGCTTCGACCGGGAAATTTACTCTCCTCTCATGCTCGGGTGGGCGTCGCACGGCAGTTATGATATGCAGCAGCAAATCACCCACCGCCCATGCTCCCGTGGAACATGCTCCTCATCCGGAGAAATGACGGTCGAGGGGGGTTACGCGACGAGCAGAGAAGTGACACACAGGCATTTCCCTGTAGACCAGCCGATGGTCCAGTCGGGCTGGCTTCGGGAGGCTTTCGGCATGCCAAAGATCCGATCCAATATGTCGATTCTCGGGCAGGGTCAGGTCCGCTCTGGACCAGACCAAAATAGCAGGCCGACTACCTACCTATCGACTTGTTGAGGCTGGCGGCGATGGGGTGATAGATCAGGTGGGCAAGGCAATCGTCGGCACAGCACCCGACGTGCGGTCACATCTGCCTTTGACCAGCCCCCTTTCTCGAGGATGGTCGTTCCTGACTGCGCGGGCTGGTCCATTCGCTGGTTACCCAGGCACAGAGCCCAAGCCCAATATCGTCATGGCTCGACGGCCGACCCTGTCCCCGCTCCTTGGCCGAGCCGAAGTATCATTGCCTGTGTCGAACGAGGCAGCCACAATGACCACTCGACAAGAGCAGTGCCACGCAATTGAGAGTTGTCGGGGCGTTACAGCATGTGTCCTTGCGCGAGCCGAGAGGGAGAGAGGCCAGCCAAAGGAGGCCAAACACACAAGTCCAGCTGTATCACTGGAGAACTACTACCACCTTTGCATTGCAGATCAGAAATGGTCACTGGAGACAAATGAGGTGCGAGATGGATGGAGTGTGGGCAAGCACGAACAGTCGGTGGTTTACAAATACGTACACGATTGAATTGCACCCACGAGCTGTGCGGCTGACTGAGAAGCAGGCCGCCAGCAAGCGGAGGAGAAAAGACTCTCGAAGCCCACTGCACCGTGCGGTTCCCACCTCTAGGAGAGACTATCACATGTCGTCTGTTGGCATATGTGAAAAAAGGATTGATGTGATATGCACGGAACACGGACTACCAACAGGTACCTAGGGACCTTGTTACGGTTGCGGTCCCGGCCCGCCTGTTAAGGGCAGCTGCGGCTGGCGGCGCTGGCCAAGTACCTCGAAGCCTACCTACCCCAGCCTGGCCTGAGACCCCTGCAGGACGCGCCTGCGTGATGGGGCTCTGGGTGCACTATCGTCCAATCATTTCTGTGGTCCGGACGATAGGACCGCGTTTTTAGCGCAGGCTCGGACCCGGCCAAAACAAACATCAACCTTCTGGGCCGGGGCAACCACTAGAGCGGCAGTGATTGAATGCGATTGACGAGCGCTAGCCAGCAACGACAGCAACGACAACGACGTCCATCATCATCAACAACGTCGACAACAAAGCACACGCCCACCGAGGCTGCTGGCGTTGCTTTCCTCCACCACACCACACCACACCACACCCTCATCGCGCAATCCTTCATTACCTGCAGCCAGGACGAGCCTTAACACCCCTGCGGCTGGAAATACCCCACAAGTAATCTTCGCCCGTTTATGCATTCGCCCAACTGTTTCTTCCTCGCCCGTTCGGTCCTGCGCAACAGCCCGCCCATCAACCTGCGCAAGCCTTTGCGACTAAGCGCGTGGCCTTCGAGGCCCTCACACAATCTCTCAGAATGGATTCCGACGCCGAGTCAGTCTTTGATGACTTCCAACAAGATGACTCCGACGCGTTCTCGCCCGAGCCTGTAAGTAGTTGTGCGCCCCGCGACGTGTCCGTGCCTCCCTGACTTTCGCCCAAAGTCTGCCTCTGTCAGTGTCGCAGACACGGTCTTTCTCCAAGTCACCTGCTTACCAGACGCAGAAGCCCAAGGCCAAGGCCGTGAAGAAGGCGACAGCAGCAAAGCCAGCCGCGAAGGCTGCGCCCAAGAAGATGGTCCAGACAACGCTCAAGTCAAAGGCCGCGCCTAAGAAACGCGCAAAGCCGGAGAGCGACGACGACGATGACGACGGTGACTTTGGCGGCGACATGTCAAACACGCCTCCCAAGAAGCAAAAGACGGCGACTGGCGCAAAGAAGTCCAGCGGCAAGCCTCTGGGTGAGATCGAGAATGATAGTTTCACGCAACTCGATGGTCCCTCGGGGTCTCGACCCGCCAAGACCGCCACCGAGACATACCAGAAGCTGACCCAGCTCGAGCACATTATCAAGCGGCCTGATACCTACATTGGCTCCGTGGAGCGCACCGACAGTAGAATGTGGGTCTACAACAAGGAGAAGTGCTTGATGGAGTACAAGATGGTCTCTTTCGTGCCTGGTTTCTACAAGATTTTTGACGAGATTCTGGTCAACGCCGCCGACAACAAGCAGAGAGACAAGAGCATGAGCTACATCAAAGTCAGCATCGACCGCGAGAACGGCGAGATCTCCGTCGAGAACGATGGCAAGGGTATCCCGATTGTGATGCACGAGAAGGAGGGCGTCTACATCCCCGAGATGGTCTTCGGTCATCTACTGGCGGGTTCCAACTTCGACGATACCGAGAAGAAGACCGTCGGTGGCCGCAACGGTTACGGTGCCAAGCTTTGCAACGTCTTCAGCACAGAGTTCTCCCTTGAGTGTCAGGACTCAACGAATGGCAAGAGATACAAGACCACTTGGAGGGACAACATGAGCAAGATGGACAAGGCCAAAATCACCTCCAACAAGAGCAAGGACTTCGTGAGGGTCACTTTCAAGCCCGACTTTAAGAGGTTCGGCATGCCAGATGGCATTGACGAACACACCGAGTCCCTGTTGTACCGGCGTGTCTACGATTTGGCTGGTACCGTTGAAGCAGTCAAGGTGCACCTCAACGGAGAACATCTCAAGCTCGGGTGGAAGAAGTACTGCGAGATGTACGCCAAGGCTATCGCAACAGAACGCAACGATCTTGGGGCAGACGACAACGGACCCCCTCCTGCCACCGTCATTTTCGAAGATACCAAGGCTCATCAACGGTGGCAGATTGGATTCACCGTCTCAGATGGGTCTTTCCAGCAGGTGTCCTTCGTAAACTCGATTGCAACAACCTCCGGGGGCACGCACGTCAACTACATTGCCGATCAGATCTGCACTGCCTTGTTGAAAGACCTCACCAAGAAGATGAAGGGGCACTCGCTCAAGACAAACCATGTCCGAAATCACATCTTCATCTTCGTCAATTGTTTGATTGACAACCCTGCCTTTACGTCACAAACCAAAGAGCAGATGACCACCAAGCAGAGTGCCTTCGGTAGCAAATGCCAACTCACAGATGGCTTCATCAAGAAGATCAGGGCAACAGAGGCGATTGAGAACATCCTTCACTTTGCCGAGAAGAAGGCCGACAAGATGATGTCCAAATCTGATGGAAACAAGCGGTCCCGCATCAGCAACGAGAAGCTTGTCGATGCGAACATGGCGGGCACCAGGAACGGCCACGAGTGCACCCTGATCCTGACTGAGGGTGACTCGGCCCGAGCTTTGGCTGTGGCAGGCCGCGCCATTCTCGATCCTGACCGCATTGGTGTCTTCCCATTGAGGGGTAAGATGCTGAATGTTCGTGATGCTTCGATAGACCAGATCTTGAAGAACGCAGAGATCAACAACATTAAACAGTTCCTTGGACTGAAGCACAAGACGACATATACCGACACGAAGAGCCTTCGATATGGCCATTTGATGATCATGGCCGATCAAGATCATGACGGTAGTCATATCAAGGGCTTGCTCATCAACTTCCTCGAATGCCAGTTCCCCTCGTTGCTCAAGATTCCGGACTTCTTTCGAGAATTCATCACCCCAGTGGTAAAAGTCTGGCAAGGCCCCAACCCCAAGAAGCCTCTCCATCTGAAGTCGTTCTTCACGATGCCCGAATACGAGGGGTGGAAAGAGAGACACCACCAGGAGATTAAGAAATGGCACTACAAGTACTTCAAGGGTCTGGGAACCAGTTCCAACGAAGACGCGCAGGTCTACTTCACCAACCTGGATGATCACTTGAAGGAATTTCAGACAATGAAGACGGAGGAGGCTGAGCTTTTCGAGCTTGCTTTCTCCAAGAAGAAGGCCGATGCGAGAAAGCAATGGCTTGGCAACTTCATCCCGGGAACCTTCCTCGATCACTCGACCAAATCAATCACGTACACCGATTTTGTCAACAGGGAACTTATTCTCTTCAGCATGGCTGATAACCTGCGGTCCATTCCGTCCGTTGTGGACGGGTTAAAGCCTGGTCAGCGTAAGGTCATTTACGCCTGCTTCAAGCGCAACTTGACGAAGGACAAGAAGGTCGTTGAATTGGCTGGATACGTCTCCGAACAGACTGCCTATCACCACGGTGAAACTTCCTTGCAGCAGACGATCGTTGGCTTGGCCCAGAACTTTGTTGGATCCAACAATATAAACATCCTGGAGCCAAGTGGTAACTTTGGTTCTCGTCTTGCCGGTGGTAGCGATTCGGCCAGCGCTCGTTACATCTTTACGCGCTTGTCGCCTTTTGCCAGGCGTGTGTTCTCTCCACTAGACGAGCCGAACCTTGAGCTGCAATATGACGATGGGAAGCAAATTGAACCGAAGGTCTACGCTCCTGTCATTCCCATGGTCCTTTGCAACGGTGCTGACGGTATCGGTACGGGTTGGAGCACTTCCATCCCTAATTACAACCCGAGGGACATTGTGAGGAACCTCAAGAGGCGTATGGGCCGTGACGATGACTCAACTGAGGAGAAGCCCTTCGAGACCATGACGCCCTGGTTCCGCGGGTGGAAGGGAGTAGTTGAGGAAGAAGAACCCGGTTCAAAGAGGTATAGGTTCAACGGTATTGCGAATATCGACGACAGCCAGGCCAAGTCTGTCGTCACCATCACCGAGCTGCCCATCCGTATGTGGACCGATGACTTCAAGGCCAAGCTCGAGCAGATCATCAAGGGAGAGAAAGCACCTTCCTGGATCAAGGATTACAAGGAGTACAACGACCACGCAAACGTGCATTTCGAAATCGAAATGGATGAGACGCAGATCAAGAAGACTCGGGAGGAGGGCGTACTTGAACGATTCAAGCTGAACAAGAGCCTTGGAACCACCAACCTTGTTGCTTTCGATGTTCGGGGACAGATCCGGAAGTACGAGAAGGTCGAAGACATCCTGGAGGAGTTCTACCACTACCGCCTTGAAATGTACAAGAAGCGAAAGGTTCGTCTTACCGCATTCCCCCTTGCGCTGCCATCGTTCGAAGTGAAAACCTGACTTGACCCTCTGTAGGCGTATTGGCTTAAGGTCTTCCACGCCGACTATCGCAAGTTGAAGAATATGGCCCGATTCGTCGAGGAGATCATCGAGGGAAAGTTGGTCGTCTCCAGGAAGAAGAAGGCCGTGTTGGTGGAAGAGCTTCGTGACCGCAAGTACGAGGCCTTCCCCCGTGGTGAGAGCGTGAAGAAAGCCCGAAACACGGATGAGGAGATGGACCAGGATGACGATGAGGATAACGAGGACCTCACATCCAACGAACCTGGCGCAGGGGACTACGACTATCTTCTTTCTGTGCGTGAGCCCCTCATCCTCTGCTGAGAACCAGTGCACTGACGTTGTGTAGATGCCCATCTACTCCTTGACCGCTGAGCGCCTGGAGCGGCTGAGGAAGCAAATTGCTGCGAAGAAGAAGGAGCATGACGACTTGGAGCGACTCGATGAGAAGGACCTCTGGTCCAAGGATCTCGATGAGTTCCTCGAGGAGTGGGAGCACCAGCAGACCCTAGATGCGGAGATTGCGAAGAACATCCGGAACATGGGTCGCCGCCGCTCTAAGAAGATTGGGGCTGGAGGCGGCCGCGGTGGTAAGCGGGCCAAACGTGACGACGACGACTATGACCCGGGCAAGACGGCCAAGGCAGCAAAGACGATGAAGAAAGAAATGACTGTCGTCAAGAGACCCGTCGAGCCGAAGAAGCAGGGCGCTGCCTTTGCCCAGAAGTTCACTGCGACAAAGCCAAAATCGCAGGCGTATGGCAACGACGGAGCGGAGTCCGACTTCTCTGACGACGACTTTGCGGCATTGAGCAAGAGCAAGCCGAAAGCTGCACCTGCAAAGAAGGGTCCTTCACCTGTTGATGATGTCAAAGATGAGGACTCAGAGATTGAGGAGGTTTCTGGGCCGGCCATCAACCGTTCAAAGCGCGCAGCAGCAGCCAAAGCCAAGTCGTACGCCAATGATGGTTCAGACTCAGACTTCTCTGATGAGGACTTCGCTACTCTGAACACGGGCAAGTCTGCCCCGGTGAAGAAACCGTCTCCGGTCGTATCCTTGGTCGAGGATGACGAGCCCGAGGTGGAAGAGCCTGAGATTGAAGAGCCTGAGGCTGAAGAGCCGGTGGAAGAGTCTGAGGTTGAGGAGGTCAGTGCACCGGCGAAGAGCCGCTCCAAGCGCGCTGCCGTGTCAAAACCTTCTCCTGTCGAATCCATCGTCGAAGATGACGAACCTGATGTTGAGGAGGTTGCGGCGCCCACCAACAGCCGCTCCAAGCGCGCTGCTGCATCAAAGGCCAAGAAGACCTGGGTCTTCAGCGATGATGACGACGAGTCCGCGGGTGACAACGGTGACGACATGCTCGGGGACGTCGGTGCCATGGTTCGCGGGATTGGAGAGCCAGCCGCGGCGTCGAACAACGGCAGGCTTAGTCTGTTTGCTATGTCACGATCCGAGCATGGAAATGCGGCAATTCCCGCCAAGCTGAAGACAAAGCAATCGCGCAACTTCGACTTTGACGAGCCTGATGACACGAACTACGAGCTTCTGGCCAGGTCGTCGCCTCACAAGCCGACGAGGTCATCTGACATTGATGACATGTCGGCAAATGAGGCTCTCCCTACTACCGCCACAGCCAAAGCCCCATCGGCAAAGGCCAAATCTGCCAAGGCGCCTTTGAATGTCGTGTCGGCCCCGGCCAAGAAGAGCCGTGGGCGTCCGGCTGGAACAAAGAACAAAGCCAAGGAAGAGAAGCCTGCGAAACCTGTACAGCTGTCTCCAGCTGCCAAGGCCTATGCGGCGAAGAACAAGCCTTCTACTGCTGCGAGCAAGTCGAAGAAGAAGTCATTCGACTTCAGCGACGAAGACGAGGATGGTGATGGGGACGTAGCCATGAAAGATGATTCCCCGCCGCCGCCACCTCGCGCTCGTCCAGGCCGAGCGGCGGCTGCCAAGGCCAAGAAGACGTACGCAATCGCCTCAGACGACGATGAGGACGAGCTGATGTCAGACGGTGGAGGTGGAAGTGATGTTTACGACATGGATGGTTCGGACTGAGCGTCTTTTGGCGATGTCCTCTCAAAAGTGCAAGCATGAGCCTCCAACGTTTTCCTTCTCCTTGAGCATGTTAAGGGCGATTTAGGGCGGTGGTCGGAGTGCCTGGCTTTCATGACGAGGGTCGTTGGCTATCATCCTTTCTTTTCTTCTCCGTGCTGAGATCTGGTTTTGCTTTTGCTGCGTGTTGTCCTGCTACTCTCAGGTCTGGATAATATCTCTTTTGATGACCGACACGCATCTGCCTTTCACCGACCGTCACATTGAGGACGCACCACACGACGTCTCTGTCAACCCTTCCCTTGTCACGATCCTCACGACTGCTTGTAATATACGTCTTCGATAGAGACTTGAGAAATGCAAGGACTCAGAGAAAGATGCTTTGTCCGCGGTGTACTGGCCTGAGCAGTGGTCATATCCATTTTCACAGGGTACGAGTAGGATGAATGGAAGTCCCAATATAAACTAAATACATGGTCACCCGGTGGTATACACATCTGTCGTCCTTGCCACCCACCAGTTGCATCCTTGGAACAGCATAGTGGTATCACAGCCCCTTCAGATGTTCACTCTCTTTACACGTTCACTTTGCGGAGATAGAATAGCTGTGAACCCCGGCTATGAGGCCGAAGAAGTCGGGTCAAGCGGGCTAGTAGGGAACAGTGGTAGTAGATTAGGGTTATTCTTGTCCAAGATACGGTGTCGTGACTGCTGTGACGTGATGCAGAACGGTGATTGCGGAAGACCAATACGATAAAGGGCCTACATGGGAACCCAGCAAGTGTGTGGCAGCCATACAAACTCACACAATATGCACCTCGTTCTTCGTAACCAGGCAAAGGGGGTAGTGACTATGAGGGCGGAGTCGTGCTGAGGGTCGAGGAGTACTAGATGTGTGCCGGCTCATCTGCAGAGCAAGGAATTGAAGGTATCCATACTCAAAATTACCGTGGGACCAAGCTTATTGGAACAATGCTGCAGACACCCACACACACAGAGAGAGAGAGAGAAGGAGGAGGTGGGTTTTACACGGTACTGTAGAAAGAGAAGACGTGACAGACTGATGCAATGTAGAGCAGAGCAGAGCGAAGCAGAGCAAGAAGAGTCCAATCAAAGAACGCCAAAAGAGGCTATGAAACAAAAACAGACACCAATGTGGATTAAGATAAAACCTCGCGACTACCCCGGTCCATTGGCCGTTACGAGAAAAAGGAAAATGACTGCCGGTCGTCCATCGTCAACCATGAAGCGTCAATCTCTGTTTCACATGACAAAAGAGTCAAAAGAACAACGCAATCGCTCTGCACGCCGTGATCGACCCATGATCTGACCCCCTCGAAAGACAGACTCTCATCCTCCTCCCCAATCAATATCTCCCCAACCTTCCTCCCTGCCACCTGACCTCCGGTCATTCGTCTACTGACCTCGTTTTCCACACCAAAGCGGTTCAACTTCGTTTGCTCTCCCCAGCGAGCTAGCTTTGAGTAGGCCCCACCTCACCCGGTTCCAAGGGGCGGGTTCCAGCCTGCCCGCAGCCGTTTGACGGCCTTCAACGTGACTGATAGACCAGGGGAGTCCGCCCAAGGGTATAGGGCTCGCTTAGGTAGCGATCAGGGGCTCTTGCTCAGCCGCCTCGTGCTTGATCTCGGGGGCGGGGACAGCTGGCTCCTCGACCTTGATGTCCTCCTTGGGTGCCGCGGGGAAGTCGCTGTCCTTAACAGCGGGAGCGGCCGGGGCGGCCGGGGTAGCCGGGGCTGAGGGAGGAGCCTGAGAGGCAGTCTTGCCACGGATCATCTCCTGGGCCTTGGAGGTGTAGTCGCCGACATACTGCTTGGTGATCTCGGTGGCACGGGCGGTGTGAGTGCCAGCGACCTGGCGAAGCTGCTCAGTCTGGGTGTTAACGATTTGCTGGGCGTTCTTAAGGTGGTGGTCGATAAGCTCCTGGTTGGAGGTGTAGATCAAGGGGGCGGTGAAGAGAACGGTGGTGCCGATCAGCGCAAGACCCCAGTATGGGACGACCTTAACGAGCCAGTACGAGATGAAGGCGCTCACGCAGACCTGGTAGGGGGCGCAACTGTTAGTGAAACCAGGAAAAAGCCAGGGTGGTCGCGGCTTGGCTCGGGAATGTACGTACAGCCAGTGAAGCCCAGATGTTCTCGGCAAAGACGATGCGCTGAGACTCGATAACGAGGAAGTTGACTAGCTCATGAACATCGCCGATGAGGACGTCGAGAGTCTCGCGGGGGACTGTGTAGTAACGACGGGGCCTGAGCTGACTGGCAATGCCAGTGTTCATAACAGCCTTTCCGGCGGCCTCGGCGGCGATGGTGATACCCAGGATCATCCACGTGAGCTTGAAGCCCCATCGGATCACGTCAAGGTACCTAACCGAGAAGATGAAGGCAATGATGGAGGCATAGGCGATCGCAGAAGCACCTGTAGGAACCTGTCAGCGGCTTATTCTTGTCCCTCGTGTCCCGCGCGCAACCCGGGTCGTCTCGGAGGAAGCGAAGAGGGTCTGGACAGGCTGTAAATACGTACGAGGGTTCCTCCACGAGAGAAGCTCGGAGAAGAAGGAATGGTAGTGGGTCAGAGGTTGGCCGGTTGCGGTTGGGTTGTTAGGTGTCTGGCGGGAAGCGTATAGGTTGGAGAGTTCGTCAGAGGTCTTCTGGTGTTGCTCCCTGACCTTGTCTGCAACGGGGCCTGCAGTGGGTGACGTGTTAACCATGAGCGAGAGCAACAGCAACAGATAGATAAGCTGGGCAGCAGGGCAGCAGGGTGGGTTTCTGCAGAAAAGAGGCCAGGGCTGCTGAGACGGGGCCGGCAGGGCTGGACATACCATTGGTGACCGAGTTGGTGACCGAGTTGAGGGTGTCGGCCATGGCGGAAGTGGTGATGGCAGACAACGGATGAGGTTTTGTTCGTCTTTGTGCTGAAGGGGAGCACGTGCTCTTAGGTGGGTAGCTGGGCTGGATCACACAACGGTTCGAGAGCGGGATGGAGCTCTCTGCCGGGTAATGTGGGTGTTGTTGATGCTGGTTGATGGGATGTAGGGGATTGGGGGATGCTGCTGTGGAAGGAGCAAAGAGTGAGGATGTCGTCGCCGGGTTTTGCAGTTTTGTTGGCAGTTTGACCAGGTCAAGGTCAGTCATCAGTCAGGTCAGGTCAAGCAGCTCCAGCAGTCAGAGCATGAGCGCATCGGATGGGGTTGAGCTGGCTGCAGTGGCAGGGCCTTCTGGGCCTGGACCCATGCCTCCCTCGGGCGGGCACAATGAATGCTACCCAGCTGCCCAGGTAATCTGTGCTTCCTGGGGGACAGTACGGGGTGGGGCACATGTGGCTTGCCTGCTTGTCTGGTGTACTCCATGTGCTACAGCAAAAGCGCCTGCCTAAGAGGTAAGCTCCCTGGATGACGACAAAGGCCCATTCCACACCTGCAGGGCTAGAGAGGCGACTGACAGGAAGCTCAGCCGCTGCAGCTCCAAGTCACCAGCTCTTTTATGAGCCCTCTGCTAAGGTCATTCTTACACAGTAATGATACGCTCACAGGGTACGCTATGCTTGCTTCTGGTCGTGCTGCTCTGGTTGAGCCCATGACACGGACTCCGCTTCTAATTACTCTGCAAGCATGCAGGATAGCTTTTTGAAACTTTGACGGTGGGCAACAAAAAAGGGGGGGCTCCCTTATCAGTAACAGCCCAGCTTTCCACCAGCTTCTCTTGCCTAGGCGCCTAGGCGCCACACCATGGTGTCATAGCGCACTACCCTTAGCACACACACCCCTCCCCCCAACTAGCTTTTCTTACCTGCACCATCTCTTCTGCAAGAGGACAGCAACACAATGACAACAACACGGCCTGACAAGACTACCTGCAGGGCAGATCTACTGTGGTTCTTGATCCCCAGTGAGCCGGCATCTTCCAAGGTTCGGCTCCACTATCAGCACTGCACGTCGGGGACTTTAGGGACGCCGACGGGTACATGGGGCGACGGAATTGGGGGCTGCGGAGGCTGCGGAGGCTGGAGAGCAAAAAGATACCATAGTACAGGACAGTACAGACAGCCACCCCCCAACTTTCCATCATCTTGCGTGACACCAAGCAGCTGCCTGTGTCGTCATGGCATGTGATTTTCGGGACTAAGCTGGTCTAGTGCCTCCCTCCTCCCCCCCCCGGCCGCCCAACGAACGCCGAGATCCTGCCCGCCTGAGACATAAACAAAACAGGGAAGGAAAGAGAAGAAAAAAATTGCATGGCAATGGTAAATATGCCATGCTGGCATTCCCTTCTGCCCAACCACAATGAGCTCATCTGTCAGTCATACACACTTCACCATCTGTCCTCGAAATGCATCCTCTCGCAGTCACGGAGCATGTAATTGCCCCGACGGGTGCCGCCCTGCCGCATTGCCGCTGATACTCACACCTCAGGGAAGGAAGGATGATCCAGGCACACACCTCTCCAATTGGACACTTTTCCTTTCTCGATCGCCTTTCATCAGCAAACATATCACTATCCCATATCATGACCCTGCTCCAAATCCTCACATATCGAATCCCCAATCTCATACGAGGGCATCCCAAGGAGGTTGTCCCAAAGGAAATTGGGGAGCTACCATGGCCGCGTGGGGGACTCCAGGGCAGAAGCCAGGTCGCCCGAAGTGCTGGGCAGGTCAGGTTTCATCGTGACAAATGTCCCGGGGCCGATCTTACCGACGACTTGGGACCGAAACAATCAACTCACAATGGACTCGTATCCAAATCAGTTCGAGTCAACACTATTGGAAAACGAAGCTCTCGATTGCTTCACTATAGACAGGGGCGTCGGAGATTTTGATTTTACCGAGAATCGTGTAGGCTCACAACCTTGCCCATATTGCACACTCCCATAAAGTCAACATCTCACCGTGGCCACGGCTCTTACGGCTGCACGTCTCCGGTCCAAGAACCAACTGAACAACAGGAGCCCGGACTCGTAATATGTTCGATGGCAAGAGTGCGTAGTATTTCCGGACGGGAGGTATGCTTGACAATTTAAAAAAGACACAGGATTCAAATGTTGCGAGGACAGGAAGAGCTAAGCCCGTGTGATCATGTCATATTCTCAGTAGACAGAATCTAAGTCGCTATACGAGGTGTCATGACCAGAAAGGGAGAGTTTCATAATAGAAGACGGAGAAAAAAAAAGGTATGTAATTGTCCTCCATCCATTCTACAGAAAGCCCAATGATAAAGTGTGTATGTATAATAAAAACTCCGAAGTTGCTCTCACCATGTCGGCGGATGATCAGCAACAAAATGCGTCGACCCCAATCTAGTCTCTCTTGTAAATGCCTTCTGCTTTTGTGCAATGCTTTTTCAATCAAGAATCGAAAGCTCCTGCTTAATGCCTTCCGCCAACCTTGTCGCCCGTCAAGCTTGCCCCATCCGTTTCATTGGATGGGCAGGGTATTGGAATAAATGCTGTAAACCCCTCTCTGCCCGGCTCAAATAAAATAGAAAATGCCATACCTCTCCAGTCACCGCAGCAATGCTGAATGCCCTCTTGTGAGTACACATGCCTCCTTCCTAGCCTCTCAACAATATACAAGCTCTCTGGCTGGCAGAAGCAACGACACGCCAGGGTATCCAAGCCAGTGATGATTCAAAAAGTCAAAGTATAGCGTCGCTCGGCGGTTTGTCACATCGTAGCGCCTCTTATTTCCTTCCCCAGCCCCAAAACCCACCACCGCCCGAGGCAGGCGCCGGAGTTGCTGCCGGCGCAGGTGAGCCTGCTGCCGGTGCAGCAGGCTTGGCGGCCGGAGGGGTTGGCTCAGCGGCTGGTGAGGAGAAATTCCTGAACATACCCATGACGGACCCAGCCGGTTGGGCTGCGGCTGGCTGGTCCCCGGAGGACAGTCCCATCTGCTTCCGAAGCTGCTCGAGCTTCTGCTTCGCCTCGTCCGCTTCCTGTCTTGCGATGGCCTGCGCCGTCTTCGCTTCGACCAGTTCTAGTAGTAGTGCTTCGTTCTCGTCGGATGGAGGCGGCTTCTGTGGCGAGGCCATTGGCGCCGGAGTGGGCGCTGATGTTGGCGGCGGCGGCATGGTCTCCCTCGGATCAATCATTAGAAGCGAAGAGGTGCGCTTGTTAACAGTGATCTGCGAAGGAGTTGACTTGCTGCGGTTCAGCTTGAACTCCCGCAGACCAGAAGCGTTGGACTTGGTGCTGGGGTTCCTAGACAACCAGCTGCTTCCTCCGTCGTTGGTCGAGTCAGAAGCGCGCACGCGCATGCTATGCACCTGCTTCTCCAGACGCTGCTTGTCGTTATGCAAGTTGCGAACGTGGGCATGGCTTTCCCGAAGCTGCTCCTTGATGGTTTTGATCTCTTCCTCGAGGTCTAGGACCCGCCTGTTCGCGTCCTGGGTCCTGGTCTGTTCGATGCGCAAATGCTCCTTGGCTCTCGCGACATCATCGCGCATCTGGATCTTTGTCTGGGTTATAGATGACCGCCTCTTGTTGGCATCGCTGCCGAACCTGTCCTCGAGGCTGTCCAGGAGGTCTGAGAGCCCCTCGGGCGTGAGTTTCTCGACACTGGTGTGCTCGGCGCCCTGCGGTGGTGTGATGGTCTCTTCGCTGTCGGCGCTGTGTGCAGTCGTCAGGGTCTCGTTGCTTCCCTTCTTCCTGAGCCCGGTGAGCAAGGTGCGAACGGCGGCGCGGTCTTCTTCCCTCTCTTCCCTCTCCTTTTGCAATTGGTCGGCGAGCTGTGCATGCTGTCGCTGCAGGTCGCTCAGGGCGACGAGGAGCTCTTCGATCTGGGTGTGGAGGTTCTTGCTGTCGGAGTTGTTACCCTGGGGGGCCAGCTTGCCGGGGTTGGCGCTGTCGTCGGCGGCCGAGTCCCTGGAGATGGTGGTGGCGTCGGTAAGTACACTGGAGGCGGACGAGGTGGATGTTGATGAGCCGGCTTCCATCGAATTCAACGTGGAAGCCAGGCTCTGTTTGGAAGCGGTTCGCCGCAGCATGCTCATTGGTCGAGATGCTGCTCCTGGGCTGAGGTTGGCGGATGCTGTGTTTGGCGATGCTTTGAGAGAGGTGGTCGAGTTGGCCCAGAGGCGGCCCAGGAAGCGGGATGCAGCGGTGGACACGGCCGATGCCCGTGCTGCATTGGCGCCAGTGCTGGCGGGTGGGGTGGTCAACTGGCTCTCCCTGTACCCCTGCTCTAGCGCCGCGAGTCGTTCTCTGGTCACAACGCTGGACAGACTGACAAAGTCATGCACAAACTCGTCAGCGTTGTAGTGGTAGCAATCCCACAGGCCGCGGGAGAGGAGGAGCTGCAGCACATCCTCCATTTCGGTACAGGCAAGGATGCGCCCCTGATTCTTGCGCATTAGCGACAGGGCCACCCGCATGATCGTCTCGATTGCGCCCTCGGCAAAAATGACATCGTAGATGCGAAACAGCATCGGCAGAGGGCATGTCACCGCAAAGAAGGACAGGAACCATTGTGAAACGTAGGCGGGATCGACCTGCAAATCATCCAGGTGGCCTGACAGCGCAGGCAGATCCAGCCTGAGCAGCTCCCGGAACTGGTAAATCTTGACGTGCAGCCCATGCAGGTCTGGCGTGAAGGACGACCGCAGATCATAATTCTCCATCAACCTGAATCGGCGTCAGTGTCCAAATCATCTCATCTCGCCAAGCCAAACAGAACCAAAACAAAAAAAAATCGGAAGATGGCGATAGGCACTCACTTGACCAGCACACAGAACGCCTGCTTGTCCGTCATGTGCATCAAGAGGGGCCCGACCAATAGGGCGAGCCCCTGACAGTACCCGATCTTTTGATCGTACAGGCTGTAGCACTTGAGCACCCGCCCCAGCATCCGCTGCCCGTCGCCCTCAGGGTCGCGGAACATGTCCACCCCGGGAAAGCTGCGCCCGAGGTCCTTGCCGATCAGGCCCTCGTACGGGCTGGACTCGCCCGTGAACCTCTCGAAGGCGTCCTCGAGCGTCGAGTCCCGCGCCCCGGACATGCTCTGCCAGACAACCCCACGGAGCGGCGGCGGGATACCCTTGCGGATTTTGTTGGCCAGTAGCGTCGGCAGGCGTGCAGCCGTCTGTTGGTAGTCCTTGACCAGGGCGGCGTAGAACTCGAGGTCTGTCATGGGCGGGGGCGGCAACATCGAGTACCGCAGAGGGGCCGGCTGCGGCCCCTGGACCATCTCTCGTAGTTGTGCCATAGAAGGCGGTCGAGGCTTGCGGGCAGATTGCTGAACCCTCTCGAGCGGGCTCTTGGCCTTGATACTTTTCGGGTTCGTAGCAAGCTCGTCATTTGCCTGCTCCAGCCGGGCGAGCAACATGGCGGTGGACTGTAGTTAAGAGCTTCTGGTCAGCAGGCAGACATGGCCAGAAACAGAGGGCAGCTCTTGGGGGAGGCCCATTGGGGAGGCCACTGGGGAGGCCCGAGACCGGGATGAAACGTACGTCTTCAGAATCGGTGTCCTTGACCACGGCGTCCTCTGTCTTTTGCAGTTGATCCCAATTCACTTCCTCGTCCTCCTCCTCGTCGGAGTCGTCGGAGTCCTCGGCAACTTGGACACCGCTTATCGTCTTGCTGTCGTCCTCGTTATCCTGGAGTGCGTCCAACTCTTGTTGTAAATTTGTTTTCGAACCGTAGGTGGTCGTGACAGGGCTCATAATCTCATCGTCGAGTCTTGTCTCAGACGACGCGCTCAGAGGGCTGGGACTGATTGGACTGGCGCTCAGGTTGGCGGAAAAGAGGCTTCTCCGGTCCTGAATCGTGCCATTGGTGTCCACGTTGGTGTTGAGGGTCAGCTGCTTTGGCGGCTCGGACAGTCGGACGGTGACGAGGGAGTCGTGCTCGTCACTCCGCTTCAGCGGTGCCTCGGAGGGCTGAGAGCTGCTTCTCTGTCGGGGTGTCGAGTTCGAGCTCGACGACCCATGGTTGTCGAGGTCCATGGGGCCGGGATGTGACTGGAATGCGGGTGTGGCCTGAGTGACGTGCCCTCAGGGCCGCAGCAACGAAGGGAGGCGCGCAGGATTGCCGGCGGGAAAACAAGCAGGCGGGCGGCCGGGTGGTCAGTCAGTCAGGCAGTTCGGCTGGGCACCAGGGGTTCGATCGATTCGTGTCTGGAGCCTGGGGAGGGATCGATGCAGCTGTCAATGCATCTGAGGGGAGGCAGCGAGGGTGTGTCCGCCGTGTCTGCGTGTACGTGTTGTGTGCTGGCAGCGAGCCGCAGGGATGATCAATGGATAATATCTCCAGAAAGGCGCGTCCTCCCGTCAGGCTGTAATAAGGTCGGTGTGGGCTCCACGGGAGCCTTCGTTTTTCCAGTGTCGTGCAGGGTCTGGTGCAAGCGAGTCGAGGGGTGATGCCAGGGGCTCGCCCACAAAAGCTCCGCTCCGGCAAGGGCGCAGGAGGAGAAGAGTCGTGCAAGAATGGATCGACGTCAAGGGCACAGTTAGTTGGTGGAAGACGCGCGCCACTCGGTGGTGTGCTCAGTATGCAGTCTACAATATTCGGGTCTTTCTCTTTGAGAGTGGTCTCTCGCTGGCCACTGCAGTCCCGAGGTGCAAAGGAGTGTAGCAGCCACAACAGCAGCAGCAGCAGCAGTAGTCGTCCTTTGTTGTCGGTGCCGGGCAACAAAAAAAGGGAGTTGAAACGCGGCGAGAGTCACGACCCGCCTAGTGCAAGAGAAAGAAGCAGGGGCAGGTACGATGTCAACAACTGAGGAGAGTCGAAGAGGGACCAAAGGAAGGGGGGGGAAGGAACAACACAGAGACAGTCAATGAAAGAAAGAAAAAAAAAGAGTGACAACCTCGGGCAACAATCGTAGAGGGAGTGGATACGACAGAGCCTCAATTCAAACGAAGGACGGAGAAAGATTTGGTGGTTTGAGTGCGTGTTGACCACTGGTGGTCTCGGTGGTGGCCGTACGGTACGGGCCTAGGCGAGCGGTGTATAAGCAAGTGCCCAGATGCGAGCGTCAGAGTTAATGCGTGTGGCCCCCTTTTCCCCAAGCTTTGCTGCAGCCGGACCAGACGCATGCGACTCCAGAATAGAAACCAACGCCAATCGTAACGACAGTGCTGGCAAGCCGATCTGCAAGCTAATGCACGAACAGGGCCTGCCAGGAACACACAGGCTACTGTAGTAGCTCTCCTGCCAGTGGCCACAACCACAACGTAGACGGCACAGCTCCTGTCAGCCTCCCGTTCCCTTGGTCCAGCTAGTCCCCTGAAACGGGCCGCCATTGGCGTTTGGAACACCCGAGTGCTTGCTTCAGGCCCAGGCCAGAGCCTCGCAGCCGCCTCGGCCTGGGAACATGAGCCGTGGTTTCTTTGGCTGTGGGTTCGCCTCTTGCGTCTCTTTGCTGCCCGCTAGGCCTCGGGTGGTGCTGTGGTGATGTCACCGACATCACCCGCCCCCTTGCAGCATCACCCTTCATTTGCATACACAAGCCCTGGATACTGTGTGGTGTTTCTGTGACCATGCATGGCCCCCCGGAGCTTGTCCACTGGAGATGATCCTCTCGGCCAGGACAGTACTTCACACGATACTCGTGGGGGATTAGACCACGAGCCTTTGTACACAATTACGACAGATCTGGTGTGCAGTAGGCGGCAGTCAATCCCACAGTGTCGACTGGAAAGTCTCGTCGGAATCGGCCATCTTGCCTACCATGGCACGCCTTCAGCCCGCCCAGCCCGCCCAGCCCGCCCGCGGAAACGGGTGCTCCGCTAAAACCAGGCGTCGGGCGCGTCAACGTTACCGGCGGGNCCAGTCGATTCACCAGTGGGGCGCCCAAACAAGAGAGATGGACCATGACGGTTGCGCCTCTAGGTATCTCCGGAGGGCCTGTCGTCGACCAATCTGCTGACCCTTCTGGAAGGGAAATGCGACAGCCTGTGCGTGGTCGATTTCCTCCCGAGATCATCCCATCGTACCGCTCCAAAACCTATCTCGCTCGCTGGCAGATCTCGACCAGATGCGCATTGCAACCTTCCCAGGAATAGCTCTCAGAGTGGGCAGCAGACCGTTTAGTCAGTGTGTGGGCAGAGTCACGCCCGAACTGTTTGTCCCATTGCGGAGGAGGATCCCTGTCCTTGCATCGCAGCAAAGCAAAACCCCGACGGTGATCATTCTTCGGGCAGCCCACCCGGGCAGCCCACGGCCTGCCAGTCCTGGCCCAATCGATGGGGCAGCACCATGTGTTGGAGTGACTCGGTGCACGATATACTTTAGCATCCGCCGACCTGCAAGATTGTGGCCTCAAATCACCCTCATCGCCACTTGAATATGCCCCGCGTGCACATACCGAAACGTCCGACGGCTTGCAAGGCCAATGTCTGAGGTGGACCTGTCACAAACCCAGCCAGCCCGGCCGACAATTGTCTGTCGGCCACCCACGCCCAAGCAATCATTCAAACAACCATCCGGCCAACAACCGGTGGCCAGCCGAGCCCTCCATCTTGCCCTCACCACCACCGAGCTACATTCCTCACTCCAGAAACGTGTTTCGACCCGGACTCTGCACCACAGACCAACCCAGCTTGTCCGGGTCCGTGTTCGAATCCAATCTTCCTGAGGGAGAGTCGATTCGATATGCACAGAGCCCTGATGCAGCCGTCCAGGAAATGAGTCCGGAGTGTCGATATGAGCAATACGCCCACGTGGCATGCTGTTCAGTGGGGTCCTCATGGTGTTGTTTGTTTCCATTAATTTAATTTCCAACCCGATCAGACACCATATCTACAGCCCAATCTCCCATTTTGCGCTTTGTTGGACACTTCTACTTCCTCGTACAATGTTCTCCTTTAGGTGGGGATACACCCACAGCACAGCAGTTGAGCATGCCCGGTCCCAAATATTTACCCGTTTTAGAACCAGCACTATATACCCGCCCAGCCCAGAGAGCACCCATTACCAACGTCAATCGACGGCCAGGACGCCAGTACGCCTCACACGGGTATCTACTTTGCTCGAACGAATTTTGCCTATCCTCGGTCTCACCCTGACCCCTAGGTAGAGTTTGTGGCCTGGTTTGTCGGCGGCGCAGCATTTGCCATCTGTGGTGTCCCGTGATGCGCAGACGAAGCGGGCGATTGAGGTATTGGTATTGATCCGAGGCTCCCCATCCGCTGTGCGTTCTGCATGGCCATCGCCGGGTTCGCTGCCCCGGGTTTCGGCTGGGGCCTGGGTACGGGCACGTTGTTTGGGTCGATGCCGGGGAAGAGGGTCTGCAGCTTCTGGTACTGTTCCCTCATGAGTTTCTCCCTCTCGTCACGATCCCCCGAACCGTCCACCTTTTCGGTATCTGGGGTTGCTGGCATCGGCCTGAGCCTGAGCCTCATAGTCAGAGTGGGCGGCGTCAGGTAAGCCGGGGCCGGCTGTGATGATTGCTTCCGGTCCGCCAGCGAGGCCAAGTAGGCGAGGTTAGCCTGCAACCTCCTACATACCCTATTTTGACGGTTAGCCGCTTGGTTTCGAACAGTGATGGGGCTCCATGGGATACACGTACTGGGCCCAATCGTGTGTAAATGCTTCCTCCTCTTCCTTCTTCTCCTTCTGTTGCTCCGGCCCCGTAGAACTCGTCGCTTCCCGTTTAAGCTCGTCTATATTATGCTTTAAATTGATAGCTTCAAATAATAGCTCCTGGTTGATCTCCAGAAGTAGCGAAATTCTTTCTTGCCCTTTGGCCTGTGAGCTGGGGCTTAATGGGGTGGCGTTCCCGTTGACCGCTCCTTGTCCCGTCATCGGGAAGGTCGGGGTCTGGGGAGTCGTCACGCTGTTCGCTGACGGCGGTGCCTGTGTCGGTGTCTGGCTTTGAGCAGCAGCTTGGGGGTTCGAAGGTGTGCCAAACTGGCCTTGTTGGGCTGGGACTGTTGGATTAGGCGTCCCTTGTGAACCAGGAAACTGGCGTGGCGGTGTCGGGGTGCCCATCCCCCCCGGGCCCTGCTGCGGCTGCTGTTGAGGCTGCTGCTGCTGCTGTTGCTGCTGCTGCTGCTGCTGCTGCTGCATACGTTGTATCATTTGCTGCTGGCTGTTCATAGGATAGCCGCCCATGGGCCCAGACATCATGTAGTTGGGATTGAACTGGCCCTGTGGGCCTGAGGTGGACGGGACGCCAGCTCCGTACGGCGAGCTTGTGTAGGGCGTATGGAAGTTCACTGGACCCTCGTCAGTCATGGCTTGTCATGTCGATTATTTGGCTTCACGTGTGTGCGCGACAGGATGCCAACCTCCTTCTCGAGGCGAGGACGAGGGGAGTGGTTGGCCATGCCCGGCAGTGGCAGCAGCGGCGGCTGGGAAGCGCCCGGTCATGAGGGAAGGGAGCGGGACAGAAGGTAGGACAAAGGAGGAATAGGGGACCGCAGGCAGAGCAGGAGGTTGGCCGGTCAGAGCGTGTGACACCCGGGGGTGGTCGAGACGAGAGAAAACGGATAAACTCACTCTGGCCGTTAGCGGGCATCTGTGGCATGGCGGTATTTTGCATCATTCCTGCAGGGCCACCACCACCACCACCGCCCGGCATCATGGCGCCTGGGTTCTGAGCACCGGCATATCCACCAGGAACAGAGGGCCTCATGGAGAATTGTTGATCATACATCATCTGCTGCTGAGGCTGGTTCTGACCAGGACCGGGCTGCATCTGAGGGCTCTGACCTGGTGGGGCACCATTGAAAGCTTGTCCTGCAGCGTTGCCGTAGCCATAAGGAGCCGAGTACATGGCTCAAGACCCAAGGGGGGACAGTAGCCGCCCGGGGACGAGCAAACAAAGGCGATCAGCCCGATTAGGAAGTGCGGCTCGCCTCAGGTACGTACGTAACGTGTCCCTGCGGGCGATTGATATTGTGTGTGGGGGGTACCTTGGGTGTGTGTGGGTAGGGGGTACGACCATCAGTCAGTGTCAGTCAATCGGTCAACAAGTCAATCAATCAATCAATCGGTCAGTCAGTCAGTCAGTCCTTGACGGCCGATTTGATTGACAGCGGTGCCGGCCCGCGTGGGACAGAAGATCTGGCAGGCGCGACGGACAAATGTACCGAGGTGGGTGCACAGCGGCGGGGAGGGCCTAGGCTTGTCGCAGACCAAACCAGCAGCCCTGAGCCACAGACAGGTTCGAGTGTCGAGCGAGACTATGTCCCTTTCACTATAGCCAGGGTGGGCCGAGCTTGGAGCAACGGGCGGCAATGGTTGACACACGAGCCAGAAGCGCGCGATGGACGGCCAGGTACCTGTCCCAAGTGCGAGGAACAATGGTCGATGGCGCTGTCAAGGCCAATTCAGGACGGCCGGGGGGGTGTGCGTGAGTGTGGAGGCGGGATCTCAAACAAGTGACAAGCAGACAAGCAGCCAGCCTCCTGGGACAAGAGTCTCGGGGGGTGTTCCCTTTCTCGCCTGCTGGCCTTGCCCTGGGCCTGGGTCTGGCTCTGGGTCCGGGTCTTGGGTGATGGGCGGCCAAAGGGGATTGGATGGCACTTGGCACCAGAGAGGTGCGGTGACACCGGTCGTCTCTGGCTTCTTGACTGGTGACAGTGACTAGACTGTGTAGACTGCAATGGCACGCACGCCAGCAAGGCAGCCAGCTGGAGCCGAGGCGAGGATCAGACTGAGACGTGGCTCGGGGCAGCTGTACCAAATATGTGCGTGTGAGTGGTGCCTGGATGTGTGCGTGTGTGTGTGCGAGAGCGAGCAAGAGAGAGAGATAGGGAGAGGGATGGGCCGATGGGCCGGTGGGCTGATAGGCTAGAGAGGCTTTGTGGGTAGGTCAGGTACCCGGGGGAGTTAATAGAGTCTCAAAAAAGTACACGGCCTAGCCAAAAGGCAAAGACAACCTAGATGATAGTAGGGAAGAGTCGACGACGCGACGTAAAGAAGGTCTCAAGTTGGGGGCCCCGGGTGGATCAATGCCACACTGAGAGGCAATGAACCTAATCTAGGGGTGCCGCAGCAGCAGCAGCAGCAGCAGCAGGGCAGGGGGGTCAGGTAGGCTTCGTGGGGACGGGGGGAAATGGAAGGGGGAAGTTGGTGCTGCGAGGCTGGAGCTCTGGAGTCGGGGCCACCACGGTCTGGAGCAGGCGGGCCGTCATGCGTCGAGGATCGAGATGATGCAGGATGGGAATAAGAACCGGAGCAAATGCGGTGTGATGCTGGCGCTGGCGCTGGAGCTGGGCGGGTGCTGTGCGGTGCTGTGCGATCGCTTGTGTGCTGCTGCTGGGGATGAGTCGTCGGTCGGTCGGTCGGTCGGTCGGTCGATTCGCTTTTCTGGCGCGCGGGAGTCATCAGACTTTTTTCCCCTCGCCTTTTCCCCCTTAGCCGGCCGGCGCAGCAAGGGAAAAACAGTTCTGCCCGTGCCCAGTTGGCTGGTTGGCTGTACGTACCGCAGGCCTGGAGCTCCTCCAGAGGAGCGGGCCATCGAGCTCACGCTATTCCCAGCAAGGACTAGTGTAGTGCAGCCAGGGATTGTTGCGGCAGGGGCCACACTCACAGTATGCCACTATACCCGCCGGGCATTTGCGGTACGTACCGTCATGTCTATCACACCGGCGGTACCCACCCAACGCATGGGATCATGGATGTCCACGCTGCCTACGCAAGGTACTTGTGCACAAGGTCGTTTTACTGTATGCAACTGTAGATCTATAACAAGCTACTGCGTGCATGAGATGGGACTTCTAGACGTAGGAGCCTACTCTGGACTCTACCCAGGTGTTCTTGCGCCTAGACGTGCCGAGGCTGGCGCAATCTTCCCACGTGGACGACGAGTCTGATTCGATTCTCTCAAGCGCTACACGTGGCACGGATTTGAAGCTCAATGATTGACAGCTCAACACTGTGTGGTCTTGCACAATTGTGTGTACTCAAGTTCCTGTGGCTGTGTTTGTAAAATTCTGCCCCTCGACATCAACCGTAGTGGGTTCCGTAGGACGAGTTCCCTGCAACTACTCCAATGAATTCTCTCGCGATTATTTCATCTGCAAAGAGAAGCCGTTGTCAGTCGCGAATACGGATCATAAGGGGGCTGAGACATCGGAACCCAGGCAGTCAACTTACCTGTCCTCTCCGACGGGTGTAGACTGTCGTACCACAGGAACGTGTCCAGCGGGTTGGTTGCATCGACGCAGTTTGCACCTTCTGTGTCACAGTTATGGTACCAGCCAGTCACATTCGCTGGGGTGTCCAAGTACGCCGAGGGATCGTTGTAAATGTCTGTAATGAGGGAGTTCACGTCGAAGATATCGAAGGTTGCGTCCGGCCACCTTCCTTGGACCAACATCTCGAATGGTACGCCGTAGTCAAAAAGCCGATCCACTAACTGGGTGTACTCTAGGATCTTGTACTGGTACTCCGTCTCATTGTATAACGTCTTGTTCGGCCAGAATTGGTCTAATTTGATTCGTGGTCAGCGATCGCTCAACGTGATATGTACTTCGCAGCATGCTCAGAGCTAAGACCTGCTCCTGATTCATTCCTTGTAAATCTGAAGAAGAAGAAAAACAAGGAGACGGCTAACGAGCTGCCAACAAGATTAACTTACTGTCACCAATGCCGCCAATGCTTTGCGGAGTATACAAAGGAGCGAGCTGCAGAGGGGCCGTGTTCAAAAGAACAAAACGCCGGCCACCAGTTGCGTAGATAGTATCAAATACAGTCCATATACAGTCGATGTATGAGGTAATGTTTGTCTTGATCAGGTCAGTCCCCCGCTTCGCGCTCATTTTCGCTTATGACAAGAATTCACTTACCCCCGGGGCTTGGGAGTCGGTCAGGAGAGCCCCATAACCAAGATCATTGGTGCCAATCCAGAGCGCGTAGACAGTGTTGTCTGCCGTCCGGTTGGCATATAGCGTCTCAAACTGGATGTCCGCAACAAAGCTAGGTAGCTCATCTTCAAGCACCGCCGGGAAGGTCCTGTTGATACCTGCGAGATACCGAGCAACGATATCGTTGGAGCAGGTTGCGCCGGACACCGCGTAATCAAAGTAAGCTGCTCCTGTGGACTGCGCGACGACTTGGCCCCAGGCAAGACCTCCAGATGCCGTCACGTTGGTCGACGGGTGAAGCGTCCCAGGTGGAGGCGGCTGCCCTCCGTTGGCGAAGTAGGACGAGAGTCTGCCATTGTCCTATGGCTCCTGGGGTTAGCCATCGAAGAACAAGGTAACAGAACACGTATGGCAAGCCCGATGCCATTGTCTGGACGAGACGAGAAGCAATGCTGCCAACATGTACCAATCGTCTGCGAGGGAGGTCACAGTGTTCTCAAAGCCTCTACTCACCGTGTAACTGTCCCCAAAAGTGACGAAATTGTCGAAGGGCTTTGAAGCACACGAAGCCCGGGCCGCCACTGCCAGTACGCCTGCGGTGAAAAGAAGGGTATTCATCTTGGCCAATCCCTTATTCGAGGAGCAAAAAACTGTTCAAGCCTTTGGCTTGGAATGATAGATACGCTACGTATACCCAAGCCTACGAGCAGGGGCGGCGGGTAATGCTCTTTTTAAGGACTCGCGAGGAGCCATTGACCCTTCCACGATGTGACCTTGGGCGGTTATTTAACAGGCACCCCAGAAAACGCATGGCGCCTTGACTCTATTACGAGGGGACTCCATGGGCAGCTCCCGTTCATCCGGATATGCGGGATGAACAACCTAGGACAGGTGGAGCTCTGGAGATGGGGTAAGTAGCTTCGCAGGGGGGACGCCATGTGAGCGGGCATGCGGTTACTGGCAGGGCTGTCTGTTGGTACCTAGGTAGCCATGAGGACCACGTCCCCGGCGGGAAATTGCGGAGATTGGGAAGGCGACGACGATTTCGCGGGTGCACCTGATTAGTGTGCAGGCTAGGCTGGTTACTATGTACTGCCGCCGGAAGAATAGACTCCTGCGTTCCTGAATAAAGCCAAGCTGGGGGCCATGCTTCGTTGACGGGAAATTGGGGAATCCCTGAACGCTATGAGGTCAGCATACTTAGACACTGTCGGTATTCACAAAAGCTATGTACATTCCCACCGTGATATCAAGAGATTACTCCATGTAACCCAGCTTAGCAAAATATTCATAAAGACCTAACAGTGGCAGTGCTCTGATCGTCATTTTTCATGCGGCCCGGGGGTGCAGCCCGCAATCGCTCCCAACCTACTAGTAGCATGATCAGCAACACTTATAGACCTGCAATAGCTCGGACGGAATTAACACTGAGCTGAACTAGCGCCCTTGAACACAAGATGACCGCGAACAGAAAAGAATAGAGATACAACAAGACCTAGCAGGTCTAGACCAAGTTTCAGACCCCACATTGTTGACTTTGCACAGGAGAGTTGACGATCAGGCTGAATGTTTCGATGCCCCTTTTGTCAACGAGTCCAGCACTGGCAGTTCAAGCACTGTCGACCTGCCCCTCCTTGCTGCTCCTACCCATAGCACGTAGCTTATTCCCCCACAGCCAGAGAAGAAGAGGTAGTGGGAAGCAAAAGACGACCCATAAGAAGGCGAGCATGCTATTTCCCCAGCCGAACCCAAGGCGACCGTAGAGATCAGGCGCAAAGATAGGGAAGGCAAAGCCCAGGGAGTATGAGAGCACGCGGGTGGCTGCGTTGGCTGAGGCACCATGCTCAACGAATTCATCCAATTGATAGGCATAGAGCATCTGGCTGACCATAAAGCTCCCAAGAGTAAAAATGCCAGCACCAGTGTCCACAGCTGGCCAGGCCACGACGTACTGTGCTGCCCATCCATAAAGAAAAAGTCCTAGAGGTGTGATCAGAACCCCTGGAATCAGGTATGGGCACACGGCACTCGGGCTTGCCGTCACCTCCACCGTAGCGGGCTGTTGTACGGCGGTAGGAGAAGTCCCTACCAGTGACATTAGTCCTGCTACCCGTCGTATAGCGCTGCAGTCTAGGACATTCCAAAAATGAAAGACGGGGATCCGTGACAGGTGGGAAGTGATGCTTACATTATCCGACCGCCAACCTGCGCAGCAGCTGTGGCTCCAATAGCGATGGCAATATAGTGTAGAGAGCTGCCAGACTGGGACTGGCCGTACTTATCTATGAAAAGGTTGGCATATGTGCCAAGGAGAAGCGTGTAGGTGGCGAAGTCGAGGGCCAGAATTAAGCCGATAATCTGAGCTATGGGACGTCGAAGTAATAGTCTCAATGGTCTCCACAGGCCAGCCATCAAGCGTTTCAGAGAGGCTTTCAACGACGGGGCTTCGATGTTGAGACCAGCAGACTTGCGAAGCAGCAGGACGGGAGTGTATGATTCGCGGACACAAAGCACTCCCACCAGAGTAGTGAGCCCGTTAAAAGTACACATGACCCAAAAGATCCACTGCCAGGCAACCATCTGAGAGACCATGCCTCCCAGAATAGGACCTAACGCAGGTGCAAGGTAGGGGAGAAGGGAGGCAATAGCAATCGCCTTTCCACGGTCCTTTTTCCCATACATGTCTGCCATGGTCGGCCCAGTAAGCTGAGAGAAAAATGTGTTAGATCCTCGTGCTCGCGAACAGGCACTAAAACAGTCTCTCAAGTACTGGTAGGCGGGGAGAGGGTACACTCACCGTGACACCGGCACTTGCACCGAATCCAGTCATCAACCTGCCGACAATCATGATGTTCTTAGAGTTACCGATAGGACTGATGCCGTTCCAGACGATGTACCAGATGTTGCCGGCCACCCAAACCCATTTACGACCATAGACTAGTACCTGTTAATCAGCTGGTATGGATGCGAAAGTAAACCATCCTGGAATTTTCCAAAATATGACAGACGGTGATGCGTGAGTGGAGGATCGGAGGATAACGGAACTGACCCTGAGCAAAAGCGGCCGCAAAGAAGGGCCCAAAGGCCAATCCAAGGAAGTAGGTAGCAAAAACGATCTGTGCACTTGCAGCATCGATTGCAAGGTCGGTTGCAATATCGTCAAGAGCAGCAGCAATCATACTAGCTGTCATGAGAGTAACAAGTTGGCCGAAGGAAAAGATGATACCGATGGCCACCTTGCGCCAGGACGCCCAATTGTACGGGTCGCCTGGGTCATCCAGGCCATCCCAAGTACTCTATGTGTGCCGAGGAATAAGCGGAAGGACAAATAACGGTAGCAGTGACAGCACGCAAGAAGTCGTGGACAAATGCTACGGGCTGCTGGGCACTACTCACGCCATATTGGTTCCGGAGCTGCTCGAGACGCCGGAGACGAGCTTCTAGCTCTGCATGACCCGTACCCGCAGGGGCAAGCGCTTCGATAGAGGCATCGTTCGCAGCAGCGGCATGGGTCTTGACTTGTTGTGTCGCCACATCCTGTATACTCTGAACACCAAGCTGGCCTTGACTACGCACAGCCGGGGGTTCTTCTTGCGTGGCAGGTGTCATGACCGCAAGAGAGGTGTCAGGGGACAAAGACAGTATCGATCACCTGCACCGGGCTATGTGACCAGCAGCATGAGGCTGCTGTGGATAGCGCTGCTTTGGAATTGATGTGTGAATGAGCTGGAGATTGACACACAAAACAGCCAAACCCGAAGAGAAAGTTCTGAGGAGGAATCCATGGATAGCTTTCCAGGGAGGAGAGGAGGAGACACGGGCTCTTATAAATATACCGTGTGCACAGTACGCATGTAGGTGATCCGAGACTCTCCTGTAAAGCTTGTGGATGATAGTGCGAAGTATTTGGGGACAGCAAAGGGTGGCATTCGTCCATGGCAGCCACACAGAGGTAGGAATTAACAAAACAGGACTGCAGGATGCAGCAAGTCAAAGACTCGGGTCATCTTTGCAGATGGAATGAGCACATGAACCGGTTCCAAAGTGTTTTTGGGACCGCAACTCGCCAACATGGGCCCTGAGCGGAGACGGGCATCCCGAGGTCGGCTCGGTTCTAGGCCTGTCCGCACGGCTCAAAGAAATCCGCCAGACTGTGAAGAAGGTGCATCTGCTGCTAGGTGCTACTCTCGGAGATGGACGAGAAGCCAGGGAGGATGCCAACGGCCGTTGTCGCCTGCTGGGCGTGCAGGCGTGGTGGCCCAAGAACCAACGCCCGCATCGATGCAGCCATCCTGTTGTGACTGTTCTGGGGTGCTTTGTCATTCTAGCCCAAGGTGTAAATCAGGCAGTGGAGGCAGAGACTGCCCGATGGCCCCGGTCCTGGCGAGCCGGCCCGCGTGTGGAAATTGGTGCAGTTGTCTCCGGGCTCGGAGCCGCAATGGCTGCTGCAGTGAAACCACCAGGCGGCGCCGAGCGGGCCGGCAGGGCGGCAGGGCGGCAGGGCGGCAGGGCGGCAGGGCGGCAGGCGGGCACTGCGAAAAAGCCTCCAGACTCGGCTTCAACAACACCAACCCCTGGCTGTGACTCATCACATCAACCAAGCTGCATAAATAACGACAATCGGCCGGAACCTGCAGAGGCCGTCAGCTTTGACTGTCGGGCTTCAAAAGACCTGGTCGACGTCAACAATGTCTCCTTTCAACCTCGAGACTTGCGCCCGGCCAAACATCTTCAAACTGCAGCCCTACCGCTGCGCCAGAGAGTGAGCAGTCACCAGCAGACTCAATCCATCGTCCGGCGCTGACCATGCCCAAAACCACAGTGACTACAAGGATGACGGGCACAACGTCTTGCTCGACGCCAATGAGAACGCCTACGGCCCGCCCATCTCGCAGCAGGCCGCGGCGGCACTGCAGCACGCCAACCCGGCCACGCTGGACCTCCTAGGCCTGCACCGCTACCCGGACCCGCACCAGCACGCCCTCAAGCAGCAGCTGTGCGACCTGCGCGCAACCCGTGCCCACACGGACAAGCCCCTCACCCCGGACAACCTCTTTGTCGGCGTCGGCTCCGACGAGGCCATCGATGCCCTCCTACGCTGCTTCTGTGTCCCCGCCCGCGACCGGGTCCTGGTCTGCCCCCCCACCTACGGCATGTACGCCGTCTCTGCCGACGTCAACGACGTCGCCCTGCACCCCGTGCCCCTGCTCCCCGCCCCGGGCTTCCAGCTGCATGTGCCCGCCATCCTGGCCGCCCTCGACGACGCCGCCAACAACCACGTCAAGCTCATCTACCTCTGCTCCCCGGGCAACCCCACCGGCTCGCTGCTGGCCAAGGAGGACGTCCGCCGCGTCCTGGAGCACCCCACCTGGAACGGCATCGTGGTGCTCGACGAGGCCTACGTCGACTTTGCCGGCAGCCACAACGGCGAGGCCTCCCTGGCCGAGTGGGTCAACGAGTGGCCCAACCTCGTCGTCATGCAGACGCTGTCCAAGGCCTTCGGCATGGCCGGCATCAGGCTCGGCGCCGCCTTCTGCGCGCCCCCCGTCGCCCGCATGCTCAACAGCCTCAAGGCCCCCTACAATGTCTCCTCGCCCACCAGCGCCCTGGCGTCGTACGCATTGTCCCCCGAGGGTCTCGCCGCCATGCGCGAGAACAGGGCGAGGCTCGTCGCCCAGAGGGACAGGATGATCGCCGACCTGGCCCGCGTCCCCGGCGTCGGGAGGCTGCGCGGTGGCACCGAGAGCAACTTCCTGTTGTACGAGATGCTGAACGCAAATGGCGAGCCGGACAACAAGACGGCGCTGGCTGTCTACGAGCGCCTGGCCGAGACCAAGGGCGTCGTGGTTAGGTTCAGGGGCAAGGAGCACGGCTGCCTTGGCTGCCTCAGGATCACGGTCGGTACCGAGGCCGAGGTCACGCGGTTCCTCGAGTCCATCAGGAAGACGCTGGCTGAGGTGAGGGGGACGGAGACGCCCAGCGACGAGGAGACAAGGGAGGAGGCGGCGAGTGTTGTTGTGTCATAGACGAGCGGCTGTTCTTGGTTGCTCGGAAAGCGGATTAGACAAAATAGAGGATTCACCCCGAGTCCCAGGCTCTGCTATTTTACATACACTATTACCATAACACCGCCAAATGTTCAGAAAGGTTACATCATCTCATAACATAGCCCCGCGGCTTGCCTGCTCCTGGTATATTGTCTAGTAGGAGCGCAAGGGCTACCCTACAAGAATTTAGCCTCTAGGAGGTTGGCCCACAGCAGGTTACCCCATATGAGGGTGTCCTGTAGGAGAGTGTTCCACAGGAGGTTGTCCTACAGGTATCTGGGAAGGTGTTGTGGCCGCGTAGGGGACACCCGAGCTGAGCTCGTTTGTAACCAACTTCCTACACATCTTGACCGTCCCACTACGGGATCTGACTACGAGAAGCTTCGGACCGGGGTTTCATTTACTCGTTTATTCATTATATGGGATGTGATCTATCATGAATGTCTCCTATCACCCAATACTTTTTGCCCATTGAGTATCAGCAGGATAGTTACCAAATCACAGGAAACAAGACCAAAAGAAGCTCAGATGAAGATTCTTCGAGGCACGCCGTCGCCAGCCCAGAGCCACGCAGCAGTACCCTAAACCATTGCGAAGGCCACAGTGGACAGCATCAGACTCAAAGTACTCCAGAACTCCCTGCTTCCAGGGACCATGGCGACACCCGCATTCCTAGTATCTGTCGGCGTGATAGCCGCGGAGATAGTCACCGGGCCGGTGTCCGAGGCAGTCGGACTCGTCGTCCCTGACGCCGAGCCCCTGACGTCCTTGATCTGCCCATTTCCCAGAGGCGCAGCTGCCTGCCTCGCCAGATGTCCCTGGACGGTCTCGAGGGCGCACATTTGCTGCCCAAGCCCAACGTTGCCGTCGAAGCCACCCACGTACCACTTCTGCCCGCACGTCACCGAATCATCGCCTCCCGAGCACGCGTTTGCAGCCGCCGTGGCGCTTGCGCTGAGAAGCTCCTTGACGGAGGCAGATAGGGACGGCAACATCACCGCGGAGGCGTACATGAAACGCGAGAGGTAGCCCTTGAAGGACTTCATATCTGTGTTGCAGCGCTCGACCGTCTCGCATGCGTGCTCGTACATGATGTTCGTCGCGTTGTCGTACGGGCTGAAGAAGCTCTTGCTCGCTTGGAGGAGACCCTCGGCCCGCTGCATCCACGTCGAGGCGGCAGCTCCATCGGTGGCGTTCGCAAGGACGGCAGCGCCGTACAAATAAATCCCCGCAGAGTAGCTGAAGGAGATAGGGTTCATGTCGGTGCAGTTCGTGTCTGAATCGGCGCCGTCGTACACGAAATAGTCCTTATCGATCATCTCTACTCCCACAGACCAGTCCCAGACCTTGTTAGCCCAGTCGAGATATGTCTGGTTTCCTGTCGCCCTGTATAAACGTGCGCTGATTTGAAACAACCCTCCGTTGCTGACAGAGTTGCGGTAGTTAAGGCCATTGGGGTTATCTGGAAATATTTGCCAGAGCAAGCCACCGCCACATGCAGATATATTCCAGCGGCGTGCAAGACCATTCCAGGAATTCTGGGCGACCTGTAGCCATGACGGCACACTTGCGTCTTCGACTTGTGGAAGGTTGCGTTCGGCGGCTGTGAGCATGTTGAATGTCCAGAAGGCTTGGTCATCATTGCCCTCCTGGCCTGCGTATTTTGGGATCATCAGATCGTTTGTTGGACCAATGTTGGCGGAGAGAGCGGTGGATAGAAGTTCGTCATAACTTCCGTCTTGTGTGTAGTGAGAGTAGTCGAGTAAAGCGCCCATGAAAGCACCACATTCCCACCAGTAGTAAGGAGAAGGCAGATCAAGGAAAGTCTAGTAAACAAGTCAGTAATTCCGAACGATACCGTGAGTGATTGGCGGGAAGCTGGAGGCTGCTCAAGGGCCAGGACACCTGGTCGAAGAGGTCCCGATGTCGCTGAACCACATCGATTCACCGAGCAAACAATTGGATTGAAGGCCTCTACAATATGCCATCCAAGGGGCAGAATTGCTTACAGTCGCATTTCCCGGGTAGTACGACAGAGCGCCCTCCGCGATGGTTTTGGCCACACCTTTGACGGATGCTGTGAGGCCTTGTCAGCCCTGGGTTACGGCATAGCTCCAGCTGATATGCAGGAACTTACTGGTCTCGCCCAGGTTAAGATTTGTAGGAGGTACGAGAGTCGTGGCAGCGATAGCGTTGGTGAAGACAGCCAACACTGTGGCGCTGGTGGCGTATAGGTGCGTCATCGTGGTCGCACCCACGTGGTCGCTCGGATAACTCGAGAGGAAAAGGCGCAATTGGGCCCGATCGTTGTTTGTAATTCATGAGATTTGGACAATTTGAGGGCAGTCTGACGGAAAGACAAGAAGAGAATGGATGATCCCTATCCAGTTGGAAGAAAGCGCCTGCGTTGGTTGTGAGAACTAGAAGGAATGGACAGTTACTGGACTCGCACAACTGGTCCAAAGTTAAAGAAGACCAATAATCCACGTGTTGGACGGTGAGACCTGCAGCCTGTCACCATGGACCAGGTGACTGTGCTGGAAACGAATTCAAAAAAAAAGGGAAGAAACGTTCAAAATGAAAGAAGCTATCACCATCTCAAAGTGATGGGCGACCGACATGGACTTTACCTTGATCTTGTATAAACCAGCCCCTTTCCAAACAAGGACCACCCACCTTACGCGCAGGCACGGACGGACTGCTTAAAGATGCTTGCCGCCTAATTGGCGCCCCAGATGAACGGGTCCAACTCCAACTCTGATCGAAGAAGAATGGCATTTTTGTTGGTTAATGGCCCCCTGTCCCGGCCGTGTTTGTTTCTTCATCGGTGGTATGCATGTCTTTGCCCCTGATGCATATGCCAGATCGGCAGTGCGCGCTTGCTTGTCGGTCCAAGGGTTCCTGGGGCCGATCCATGCACTTGCTGCTGAGTCCCCCCAAAACGCGTCCACCCGCCCCCCATTGGCTGGTCATCGCAGCCACGTCGTTTGACTTGAAACGGCCGCCGGCTGATTTGGGCTGACTGGCTGCCCTGGGGTAGGTAGGCCTGCTCCTTAGGTAATTGTTGGTTACCGCCCATCTGCCATTCCAAGCAGCCAAGGCGTCCGACGAAATCGATACCTATACATGGGCAACCCAGAATCTCCCAACAATTGAGGCTCGTCATAAAAGTATGAGCTCTACTCTGGTGTCCGCTACGCAACCACGGCATATCCCCTAACCTCCTACGGCACCCTCCTTTGGTATACTCTTTCATAGCATACTCTCCTATAGGATACCGTCCTATGGGATGCCCACCCCTAGGATACTCTCCTATGGGCGGCCTTCCTATAGGATGACATTCTGTAGAGGAGGCTCCTACAAATGGTGATCACATACCGGGTTTCTGGGTAGATAGGAAGTTGTTTAGCTATAGTGATTCCGCTATGGCGTACTGTCATACTTACAGGTGTAGTAGTGTTACGGTATTAGTATATGTGACGATGATCTTCGCGAGGTGCATTTTAGGAATGGGACGGGGGTATGTTCATTCCAATAGCTGCACGTGTTTATAAACAGTGGGTACAACTTCGCGTGTGACCTCTCGCTTTGCCTTGAAGTACGAGCAAAAGACAATGGCCGTTAATGATGCTAAATCCAAACGCCATGGCAACATGCTACCTGGTTCATCCTCCCATATTTCTGTTGTTCTATTTCATCTAACGGGCGCTCGACCAAATAATACTCACAGCATGAATGCGGCCGCTACCATCGAGACTCCCAGTACCAGCGCCATCCGTGGATATGTCGCGACTGCGGCCCAGGATGTGCTCGTCGGGGATGGAAAATACCAGGCAGTATCCGAAGGGTCCAATGATCCACCCGGGCCATCAACGGTCGGCGATGCAGGCGCCGGTGCAGGCGTTGTCATGACCAAAGTGCCCCATTGGACCTCCTTGCCCGAGTAGGTCACCGTGCGGGTTGTCTCAGTCGGACCAGTGATATTATTCCCCGTAAAAGCCGAGCCGAACGAGGAGTACTCTGTGCACGTTGCGGCGGTCGTTGATGCCAGCTGACACGATATCTCGGCCGTGCTGGAAACGAGTCAGTAGTTGCGGTTGTGGTGGATGACGGACGGCGGACGGCCCACAGCCCGGGAGACGACTAACAGCTGGCTTTCTATCGATCCAGAATAACGGAACGTACTTGGCCCCTCAGCAAAGGTGAATGGCACAGGTCCCGAAATCTGGCAGTCCCTGGCATCGGAGCAGAAAACTGTGTACGTGGTCGCAGTGCTATCCTGTGGCAGTGTTAGCACATGAGCGTTAATAACGACGACCAAGGCCAATTCTCAATTGTTAAATGCCAACATACACTGGTAATCACGCTACCGGCAAGGTCTTCCCAGTTCTGTGCTTCATATCCAGGTACATAGACGGACACGGTGGACTGTGAGCTCGAGTCTTGGGCGGCGGCCGGCGATAAGCCCGGCGCCAAAGCGATCAGCAAGAGGGGCAGAGGTGGCCACAGGCTCCTCATGATTGGGAAGACAGGAGCAGTCTCAAGGGTGGGCTGGGGGCTATCGGATCATTGGTCACGGTGTATGAGAGGTCGTGGCCCTCCGAACCAGCTCTGAGCAGCCACACAGCACGGATTCAAGTTGATGACAAGAGGAGGCCTAGGATCGAAGAAGACATGCAGAAAGGAAAGAAAGAATCAAGCTCTCTTGTCCCATGTCCTCGGTCTTGGGATGATTGGCAAAATCGCGGTACTTGGAAGTCTTGGCTCTTGGCTGTCTGACCTTGCCAAGAAGCCCATAGCTCCTCTGGCGCTCCTCTGGCCCCAATAAATCCGACAATAACGGTAGGGAATTGGCCCGCCAAAAGAGTTGTTCTGCCCTCAGGTGTGCTGCAGAGGAGGTGCCAAGCCTGGACAGGATGGATCAAGCAATGGGATAGCGTGCTGGTCAGTCGCCCTCGGAGATTTGGCCCTTCTTCTCGGCGCAGCGACCCGGGTCGGGCAAGTCCCCTCTCACTCGCCGCTCACCGTGAGTCCCTCCTGCCCGCCCGCCCGTCACGCAAGCAGTCATGTCTGAGTTAAACGTGAGGGCCACTGGGGATCTGAGATTTACAAGATCCCTGGTCGCCCGCTGTGGGCCAAGTAGATCAGCCGCTCTGACAGGCAGTGACAGGACAGGATATTGGCGGTTTGGCGTTGTCTGTCGCGTTCATTGGTGTGGAGCAGCTTGGTGCAATTTAAGCCCAGCGTCAAATACATCTGACCTCGAGTCAGATGCAGTTGTTCGGCTCACAACCCGAGCAAGCCAGACAGTTGCACGACAACGGTAGACTGCGTTCAAATCGCCTTGCTGGAGATCGATCCGATTTGCTTTATGGGCGCACAGTCTTTTGTTCGCGGACTTCCACGGAGACCAGTAACTCATTGCTATGCAGTTTCTTCAGAACCAGGTGCAAGGAAGGAATCATGTGGTTATGCTTGTTGCAGAGGCCTCGCCTTGCAAGGTGGGCACGTCCAAGTCTTCCCACCGGGGGCTTAGAGATGGACCCCCATCCATCAACGGTCAGGCTTCGTCGCCAAGGGTAACCGAATGATTAAAGGGGTCACCTCTGACGAGCGGGCCGTTCAGATCATTGAATAAAGAGCCAGCCCTGTCAGTCACCCATCGAGGAGAAGACAATGGTCCTTATCAGTCCTTTGTTTCGTCCATGTTGTGAACTCGAAAGAATCGAGCGCCAGCAACTTCGCATTATTTACAATACCCCAGGATTCACGATATCATGGCGCACCGTACTCTCCTCCCCTTATTGGCCGCGTCTGCGGCCTCTGTACTTGGCCAATCTACTTCCGCAAGCGGCTCATCAAGCTCTTCAGTAGTTGATATCATCTTGCCTATGTTAGAGCCCCAGACCATCATGGGCTCAGTTGTGGGTGTTGATGCGACAGCGACGACGTTCTTTCTCACCTGCCCGACAGATGTTGTCTCTCTCCAATGCGGTCTCGGCAAGGGCCTGGAGATCGTGGAGGGACCAGAGGTGTTGAGAGTCCATATGACGCAGGCTGATGTCGTGTGAGTACTCCTGGGTTCTCAAGCTTTGCCAACGAGCGAAGGCCAGGCTGAAGGTGACTGATATGATGTGTCAGGACTGCCGACATATCTTGCTCTATTGTTTCCAATACTGCCAGCTGCACTTCCTCGGTGGCATCAATCGACCTCACTGTAAGCATCACTTTCCGCCTGTCACGGATCCCCGTCCTTCAAGTTTTGGAGTGTTCTAGAATGCAACACCTCAGGATCCCCGGCAGGGCTAACGATATTATTTCAAGATCGACAACAGCGCAACAGATTACTCGATGGCGACGATGACTGGTACTGGGACGATTGCCGACATTAGCTCCAAGACAATGCCGGTTACTGTCACGGCCGGGCTTGAGAAACTGACCGCAACAGCCACTGCGACATCTGCCTCTCAGGCTAGTAGCAGTGTGGTCACTGCTGGTGTGCCTAGAATGACGCAGAACGCGGTTCTAGCTGGAGCCGCAGTTATGTTTGGAGGTGCAATGGTACTTTAAGGGCTGGCTGCTGCATTCGGGGCAATACTTCAGATACGATAGAATGCTTCATATGGCTCACCGCTCTGGATTTGAGTGACATAATGCGTGCAATGATTTGTTCATGATGAGCCTGATGAGCGCCCCTGCGACCCTTGAGGTGCGCCCTTGGTCCTGCCCTCTTCGACCCAGCACTCAAACAATAGCGGCCCAGCCTCGACTGTACGGACAGGAATGGTTCTGGAACCTCTAGTGCGGACAGCTTCCTGAGTCCGCGCCCCAGATGCCGGCTGGAGATCTGGCTGAGATGGAATCCACGGTTGAGGGTGGCCGATAGGAGCCCGTGCCTCATCTCGTAGCTCAACAGCAACGGTGAACGTACAGCCAGGCGGCAAGGCCTGTATGGTCTCTCCGGCGTAGGCGAGGCGACGGACGGCACCGCGAAGTTGCTCGTCGACGTCAGTCCAGTTGACCGACTCAGGCCGATTGCCGTCGGCGGCAGCTATTTCAAGGGCTGGGTCTTCCGCTTGTTCGTCGTCACTTTCCACGTCTTCATCGGCATCCTCGTAATCATCCCGCAAGCGGTCGCCTGCCCTCTCCTCCCCGCGGAAGTTTCTCATTGCCTCTATGCCGCCTGGCCAGGCCGGGAATCGAGATATATCAAACATCCATCGCTCGACAACGCTTGCTGGTGCCAGCTGCTGATCTGGAGAGTCCTTTGAAGGCGTTGGATGCAGTGGAGCATGGACAACCACAGCCACTCGGTCGACACTGCCGTTGGCAGCCTGGGCCATGACCGCATCTACGGCATCGTTGATCCAGGAGCACACCTTGGGATGGCGAGACTGGTGCACAGGCAGGTTGAATGCCTTGGCAGAGAGAAAAGTTTCCTTGGGATATATACCGCGATAGAAGAGGATGGTGTGAATGGAGACGGTGAGGAAGCTTGAAAATGAGCCGAACAGAGCGCGAGCGTCACTGATAGGCACTTCTATCGTCTGAGGCGGAAGCGGGTCCTCCTCCACTGGCAGGCCGTCTGGGTCTGGCAAGGGGGCAGGGGCCGGAGGAGGTAGCATCGACATGGTTGAGCTTCTGAAATAGGCCGTTGATGGTTACTGTTCTTGGAGCCCGCCAAACTTTGGGAGTCCAGGATTGAATTTTTTTTGGTGAGCTGGCAATGTGACTTGCAAGGCAGCTACGCCTATGAGTGCCCCCTTAGGATGCTTCCTATCCACGACTGCATTAGTCGAGGCCTAGAGAAGCAGCAGACCCTGTCCTTCTTGACTCGACTTCTAAGTGATTTGGCACTGATGCAGGTATTGAGTCAATCATGATCTTGAAATGGCTGCTAACCATTTGTTGCCCACGGACGAAAGACTGGAAGGCGAGAAGCTTAGGCATGAGCGCTGGATTGTACGTGGTCAAGATGGGAATGACATTGGCTTGGCCTACTGTGACATCTTTAGGGGGGATTGAACGCAGCCTCTTCGGGCTAGCTCGGGCGGGTGGGCAGGTATTTTAGGTAGTGTCTCCCCTCCCTATTTACGCGACTCTACCGCGTCACGCCCTCGAGCTTCACAGACGCAATGGCCGAGGGGGGAAAGGGTGTGGTCCCGGCTGCAGCTACTGCTCGACCGGCCCTGCTCAAGGTCTCAGCCGTGCCCGTCGCGAAGAACTAGATAGTGGGCAGCCAGGCGAAGAGACGGGCCAGGTCAAGTGGACTCGAAGTGAATGGTCGCTACATGGCAGTAGGCTGAGCCCCGGCCCAGAACGCGTCTGGAGCCGATCAATGCTACGCCCAAACCCAAATAAATACTTGCTTGCTTGAAACCCCACCATACCCAAAAGCTCACCCAGCGCCCAGCGCCCAGCGCCCCCCCCCC
>JUJX01000003.1:54261-112595 GCA_000800745.1 Diaporthe longicolla
CGTCCCTCCTTTAAGCCCCCAATCCCCAAAACCTCCCACACCAGCAGCCCACTTCGCAGGCAGACTGGTCTAGCAACTGCACCGCTCGAGTACACCGGGTTAGTTCATACGCCGTCCCAATTCATCTGCCCACCGTGTCTAATCCTCTCACCGCCCCAGCCCAAGCCCGCCAATATAACCAAGCAATCAGTCTGTCAGTCAGTCAGCCACGCCCCCGGACCCCGCAATCCACGAGCGAGTCTGAGCGACAGACGGGGAGAAAAAAGGCAAGAGCAGCCACCATGGAGGACCAGCTGGCCCAGCTGCTCGCAAACACCCAGCTTCCCGCCGAAGAGCCTCGAAAACGCGCAGAACTCGACCTCAAACATGCCCAGACAAACCCGGCCTTCCCAGTCGCACTCGCCAACATCGCCGCCCACAACTCCGTCTCCACAGAAATCCGCCAGGCCGCCCTGGCATACCTGCGCCGCTTCATAGAGCACAACTGGAGCGAGGAGGGCGACGATGGCGAGGGGCCCCTGGTGCCTATCCCCGACTCCACCAAGGAGCAGCTGCGTCAGAAGCTGTTGGATCTTGCCCTGAGTGAGGAGCCTGATCGCAAGGTCAAGGCTTCGGTCAGGTACGCTCTGCCCTCCCCACGCGTCCCCACGCGAGTCCCAGCTCTGATCGCGGGACCATGTTAGTAACCTCGCGCAGTTATGCCGTTGGGAAGATTGCGAACAATGACTTCCCCGAGAAGTGGCCCTCCCTGCTGCCCTCCCTCCTTAACGTTATAGCCAATGGCAACGACGTCCGCCTCTATGGTGCCCTGAAGGTTCTGAGCGATATTGTCGAGGAGAGCCTGACCGAGGACCAATTCTTCTCCATGGCCCGCCCCATCATCGACAACGTCTTTAATGTCGCCGTCAACGACGGCCGGAAGCCGACCCTTCGCGCTCTTGCGGTACACGTTTTCCGCGGCTGCTTCGATCTCATGGACATGGTGAAGGATGACCACCCCAAGGAGGTCAAGGGATTTGCCGAGGAATCGCTCAAGAACTGGCTCCCGTTCTTCTCCCAGGTACTCCAGGTGCAACTGCCTGAGAGTTCCGAAGAGGCCCCGCAGCGGGAATACAGGAATGGCATCATCGCCTTCAAGCTCCAGGTGGTCAAGACGCTGATGAAGGTAAAGAGCGTGTTCCCCACGCTCCTCCTGCCCCAGAGCACTGCGTTCTTCCAGGCCGCCTGGCACGAGCTCTCGCTCCTCCAGGAGTCCTACAAGTCGAACTACATAGACAATGGAAGCCAGGGAAGGCTGGAGGATTCCGATGGGCTGCCTTACACCCTCGATTTCCTGATTCTGGAAGAACTTGATTTCCTCAACCAGTGCATGAGGGCTGCGCCAGTGCAGAAAGAACTCGAGGCCCAGCTCGGGGCAGGGCCGGCTCATGAAATACCCTGGATACTGGACCTTATGAAATTGCTAGTAGCCTACAGTCGGATTACTCATGAGGAGGAAGAGTTGTGGGACATAGATGTCTCGCTCTACCTTGCCGAGGAGACTTCGGTACGTATCCATGCCTCTTCTGCACATGTATTTGACGGGATTCTAGCACGGCATCGGTAGCCCCTGTGCATTCACCTCAAATAATCGGCCCAATCTCAACACCATGCTAACCTCAGTAGGTGACTGCCAATTACACGGCGCGTACTGCTTGCGGAGATCTTCTGATAAAGGTTGGAGAATGGCTCCACCAACGAGCGCTGGAAGGCCTCTTTGCGTACACCAAGAGCCAGTTCTCGGGGGAGGATGATTGGCGCTCGCAGGAAGCATGTCTGTACTTGTTCAACATGCTTATCAGCGACCTGCAAGACCGCTCAGAAGCTGTTCCTCCTGAGGTTGCTCAGGCCCACATGGACCTGATTGACTACGCCATTGGTAAGTTTTTTTCTTCATTCGTTCTGTCGCCATGCGGCATTTTACTTACCTTGTCACAGGCCAAGAGCAGCCCCTCCTTCGCGCTCGAGGCTTTCTGGTTGCCAGTACATTGGCTCAGATATACCCACCCGTTGCTGGGATCGTTGACAAGACGATTGAGTCTGTCAGCCGAGACAGCTCGGAGCTTGTCCAAGTCGCTTGCGTCAAGGCCGTTGAAGGGTTCGTCAGCTCTAGCAACGTGCCTGCGGACCGCCAGGTGCCAATGCTGGTGGCCATAAACGGCTTCCTCGATGGAAAGGACATGACTGATCTCATGGACGCGGATGACCTGCTGGTCACTCTCGCTGAGGCGCTCCGAGCGGTCATTGGCATCGATCCCAGGGTCACGATTGCTTCAGACATCAAGTCGATTGACCTGCTGTTCTTGATAGCCAAGCACGGTGCATCAAACTTCCAAGTTACGGTTCTGGTGTGCGAGGCATTCGAGGAGCTTGTGCAGAGTCTTTCAGACTCGGCGTCTTATGCGGCTCTGTGCGCCAAGGTCCTGCCGACTATCACTGGAGCCTTTAACGTTGCGGACATGACCTCGGACGATCCACTTCTCACTCTGGCCTGCGAGCTCCTGGTACCGCTCGTCCAGAACGGCTCTGAGCCCTTGCCCGCAGGCTTCGTGGCCGCGACTTTACCCAAGGTGAAGAACATGCTGCTGCAGTCTCCAGAGGGCGAGGTCTTGCGACCTGGCGCTGAAGCGATCAAGTACATGTTGATGCACGACCACCATCAGGTTCTCGGTTGGCATGATGAGAATGGCCAGTCCGGGTTGGAGACATGCCTCATCATAATTGACCGGCTTCTGGGTCCTAATATCGAGGACAACGCAGCCTCCGAGGTTGGTGGCCTTGCTGCAGAGCTTGTGGAGAAGGCCGGCCCAGAGCGTCTCGGCCCCTATCTGGAGAAACTGTTGCAGGCGGTGGCGAACCGACTGGCGACTGCCGAGGCTGCCCCTTTCATCCAGTCCCTTATCATTGTCTTCGCCCGTCTGTCATTAATGCAAGCGGGTGACGTTGTACAGTTCCTCAGCAACATTGACATTGGAGGACACAACGGCCTGCAGGTGGTGCTGAGCAAGTGGTTGGAGAACTCTGTCAACTTTGCAGGCTACGATGAGATCCGACAGAATGTCATCGCCCTTTCGAAGCTCTACTCGCTTAATGATGCACGCCTTGCTCAAACCATGGTCAAGGGCGATCTCATCATGCAGCCTAGTGACGGCAGGATAATGACGCGGTCACGGGCTAAGCAGAACCCAGACCAGTACACCCTGATTCCCGCAACTCTGAAGATACTTAAAGTCCTGATCGAGGAACTTATCTCCGCGTCCGGTGTTCAGGGCGCGGCCAACGCTGCGGCGGCGGCAGCGGCGGAGTTTGCTGACGCGGACGAGGACGATGGTGATGAGGGTTGGGAGGATGAGTTCGACACCGTCGGGCTGGGCGCTAATGCGCAGACCCTGATGAACCTGGCCGAGGGTGCCAACAGCAGGATGCGGGACGACGAGACACAGCAGTACCTCTCTGAGTTCTTCGTGCGCGCTGCGAGAGAGAACATTGCTGACTTCCAAAACTGGTACGGCATGCTTACGGATGATGAGAAGAATAAGTTGAATGAGCTGGCAACGGCTCAGTAAGGAGTTGAACGCTCAGGCGAAGGAATGAAGGACACGTTATAGAAGCCGGGTGGTTGTGTGGGAGTTGTGTTTAGTTAAATCCTTTCCCCCGAAACTACCTAACCCCAAACCCCCTTTGGTCGTCGTTCCAGAGGCAAGTGCGTATACCATCGCCCATCGCGCCCATTCTAGGTGGAACGTTGGACACAAAATAGCTGAGGGTGGGAAGTTATGATTGTTACTGTGGTGCTTTTCTGTTTTTGTCGATACCTACTCTCTTCAACTTCATGCACAGATATTTCCAAGAGATTGCGAGCACTTCCCCCCACAAATAATCCCCTTGCCCCTATTACACACCGGTAAATACCTGTGTTCCTGGTTGCTTGGAAGGCACCAGGAAAATACAAAGTAGATAGAGCCGTGTCACAATTCGTTTAAGTATCTTGTCTGTGATGCCCAAGATGTATTAGCTCTATGACAGCCGTGGGAGGTACACACACAGAGTGGACAGGTGGAGGAACAGGACCACGCAAGTCGACCATGAGACGGGAAATGAATCAAGAAACTCTGTTGATCGGCCGCTGTCCATGATACTGATGATGGATGGATAGATACATGGGGCCTTGACTGTCATGTTTAATTGGAGACCTCTCCTCGTCCAATCTTGCTGGTGACAGTCTTGGTAATAGCTACATGAAAACGTACAGTTCCTCCGGGCTCCAATAGTCCCTTCTCAGATGATGTCTCCGCCAAAGGGATTACCACCGTTTCCGAAACCACCTCCGCCGCCAGGCCGTCCGCCGCCGAACCTTGGCCCTGCGCCACCGGGTCCCAGAGGATCCCATCTCGCCCCGGGAGGTGCTTGTGGGTCGTAGCCTCCCTGTCCGCGGCCACCTGGCCCTTGAAACAAAGGATCGCTCAAGGTAGGGTGCATGCCGCCGCCCATGCCGCCTGGTCTCGGTAGCCCTCCGCCGGGTACAAACGAACCCCTCAGGGGGTCGTGCGGTCCGAGTCCGGGAGGGTGAAGGTCGTCGTGGCCGATGTTGAAGGGCGAGCGCCCTTCTCCGGGCATACGTAGCGGCCCGCGTGGTGGCCTGTTGATCTCCAACTCGTCCTCAAAGTCGGGAGGGCCAAACTCCCCGGCTGGAGCAGGCTGCCGTGGTGGTGCCGCGAGGGGATCATCGAATGGGTACGGACGCGCGGGTTCCGGTAGCTGGGGCGGCTGTGGACGCGGATTGCTCGGGCCCTCCCGCCCCTGCCTGTCTGCGTCCTGACGTGCTGCCCTGTCGTCCGGATTCGAGTCCTCGTAACCCTCCTTTTGCAGGCCAGGGATGAGCTTCTGGATGATGTTGATTTTGAGGAGGGCCGCCAGGTCGGCTAGCCGCTCGGGCGAGATGAAGACATTTTGCAGTTTGGACGTGAGGTCACTGCGGTCCTCGTTGCCGTCGGCGTCGATGTTGATGCGCAAGGGAAGCGCTGAGCTGGAAACGTAGTCTCTTGGCGTGACCTCGAACCGCACGATGCGCTCGTCGCCCACCGCGAGCCCTCGGATCTCAGCCTTGCCCCCCATGCGGTCTATCTTGATTACAAACTGCATGGAGGACTGGGTGTGTGCGTAGAGAAAGGAGTAGGAAGAGACAGAGGCATTCCATCTTGGTGGCAGACGCGGCGCCAGTGCCTGGCACTCGGTCTCTAAGAAGCAAGTCAGCCCAGGCACGTTGTGATAGGTATGGGAAAGGGGCAGTATGTCGGTACCGTTCTTCTGGTCCTCGTTGAAGCCCAGCAGCCGGAAGCCGAGCTTGATCATGCAGGAATGTGTGAAGAGGGCAATAGCCTCTGCAGAGCTGCTCATGTCCGAGGTGTAGTCGTCCTTTTGGTGGGTAGGCAGTGCGTCTGCCATGCCCTGCAGGACATTCTGCGAGCTGAGGGGGTTGGATACCATGTTGTTATTCGTATGCGCTCCAGTCGAAAGTGGGTACAAGGAGGTCTTGTGTGGTGTAGTGAAGGAAAGAAGCTTAGAAGTAGCTGACGTCGTTGTTGAGATGGTTTGCTAGAAGGTGGAAGGTGCAGGCCTCCGCCGGACTTATATGACTTACCTAGGTTACTAAAGTGCTGCCCGAGCTGGTACGCTGGTACCCAGGTAGTGGTGGCGTCAGATGGTCTGCCTAACCGTAGGGCTGATCTCGAGGGGAGCACCCTCGGCCAGGACCTGCGGGGTACGCTAGGTACGGTGACTTGCCGACAGGGTGCATATCAAAACATTTCCTATCCTAGCACTCTTCTACCAACAGCAGGAGCTACGCAGTGTGAAGCCGGTTCCTAGCAGGGACGCTGCACGCTCAGGCAGGAACAGGCGCAATACGGTTGCATGTTGGAAACGGAGGACATGGACTTCTCAGTTGCAGCCTAGCAGACCCAGTCAAGCAGTCAAGTACGTACGTAAGGATATGAAGGTGCAAAATACTCGGTTACCAGCAATTTTCCACTGGCAATTTTGAAGAACGCAGTGTTATGTATCTAGTCACCAGCTTGGACTTCGAAATGCAGCTGTACAAATCGAGTAAACCTGTATCCAACTGTCTCTTGTGAAGTAAAATGGCAGATCAGATCTGCTTTTGCTGCCGACTGCAGGTTAACCAATGCTGGTGGGCTCTGGAGTCATGACATCGGGTATCGTAGTGTTCTGCTGCCCGGTATGGAGTCTATGATAGTTGGCCATGAACATAACTAGGGACCCAGGCAGCCAGGTAGGTAGGCACAGTTCACTAACAGGCAGGCTGGCAGGGGGTCGTCATCCTTGGGCACACGGCAGGTGGGGTAGAGCGGAGAACGGCTCGGATCATCTGGCCTGCCCGAGCTTATCGGCTGCCTGGATCGCCTGCTCTGCTCGTTGGGGTCCCTCGGCGGCTGGCAATGACATGGATGACAACAGCCTCGAGACGAAACGTGCACCCGCTGACACAGGATCACCACGACTTTCTGCGGGGCCCTCGATTCCCTGTTGCAGAAGCTTGTCAGGTACTCCCTACTCAAGGGCCAAGTTGTTGGCAACAAAAGGAGGAGAGAGAGACCACCGAGCGTCAACCACCGACCTGACCTGAATCCCTTCCACCCCCACTGTTAACCCCCTTCGAGACAAGGCCACTCAACAAAGCCTCGTGCATGTCTCCTCCCTTCAACTCAGACGCCCCCAGCACCAGCTGCAGCTCCAGCAACCCACTTCCCCAGAAACATGAGTCGTATGCTGCCTCTGGTGAGGTGAAGAGCTCGGCTTCATCACATAATGACAACATGGCCCAGCCCAACTCTACAGCAGCGGCCCCCCCACCCTCGGAGGACTTGATCTCCCTTGACGAGGGCTCACAGCTTCCTGCCAGCGCCACAGGAGCCCCAGGAGCCCCAGCAGGTGCCGTTGCGCAACAAGATGGACAGTCCGAGGGAAAGAAGTCGGAGGACTGGCCACCACCAGAGGTGCCGCCAAAGACCGATGAGGGGCTGAACTCCTCGGTCGCGACGCTTAGGCCTGCCACAACTCCGACGGCCACAATTGCCACTTCATACCTGAACGTCGAAACAAAGCCATACGTTGATCCAACGCCGTCTACACCAACCGAATCACAGCCTCCCTCGAGGACCCCCTCCAATGCTGCCGACCGACCTCGCCTGTCTCTCGACTCCTCCCGAGGAGGGCGCTCCGACGACGAAAAACAGCGCACAAGCGAAGATGACCGCGAGAACGATGCCTCGGAGATCCAGACTATCATGGCCCAATTTCGAGAGGGTGGCCCAGGCGAACAGGAGGTTATGAGTCCGCGGCTGGAGATTGCATCCCCTTTCTCGAGCGGGCCTGTTCAGCACCCTCCTCGGCACTCTAGTCTGGAGCCGCTGAGCACGAACATTGCCCAACAGTTGCAGGACATGCAAGGTCTACGACTCAACTCCACTTCGCCAGCCAGCATGGCGTCGAAAGGGAAGGATCCGGATGACCAAGGCCCGCCTGTGCCTCCAAAAGACCCCTCCATCCGGTCTGGCAGGACCGGCCAGCTTATCGACGAAAGGGAGAGCATCGGGTCGCCCATGTCCCCAACAGTGTCATTGCACCGGCCGCCTCCACCAGAACCCGAGCCTGAGTCGGCGCTTCCTTTTGACTTCCACCGGTTTCTTGAACAACTGCGGAACAAGAAGGCAGACCCGGTCGCAAAGTACCTGCGATCATTTCTGAATGAGTTTGGAAAGCGGCAGTGGATGGTACATGAACAGGTCAAGATTATCAGTGATTTCTTGGCTTTTATCGCCAACAAAATGGCCTTGTGTGAAGTGTGGAGGGATGTATCCGACGCTGAATTTGACAATGCCCGGGAAGGCATGGAGAAACTCGTCATGAATCGACTATACGCTCAGACTTTCTCACCAGCCATACCTCCACCACAGCCGATTCCTGGCGCCAAGCCACGGCGGAAGGGTGCGGAGCGACCCTTAGGACCTGGGCGGCGTGGCCAGCATCAAGAAGACGTCGAGCGCGACGAAGTAGTTGCCCAGAAGATCAAGATCTATGGCTGGGTGCGTGAAGAACATCTAGACATACCACCAGTCGGCGAAAGTGGGAAACGATTCCTCAAACTCGCTCAACAAGGTACAAGTATTTCCATCTACGCTTCAAGACTACGACTGACCTCGACAGAACTATTAAAAATCAAATCCTACCGAGCTCCGAGGGATAAAATCATATGCATTCTTAATTGCTGCAAGGTCATCTTCGGTAGGTCCACATGGCTGTGCAGGGCCTCAACGTGACGTGCTCACCAGGTACAGGACTTCTCAAGCACTCCAAATCCGACTCGTCCGCGGACTCATTCATGCCGCTCCTCATATACGTCACGCTCCAGGCAAATCCGGAACACATCGTATCCAATGTCCAATACATCCTCAGATTCCGAAACCAAGAGAAGTTGGGAGGGGAAGCTGGCTACTACCTCTCATCGCTGGTATGAAACGACTTTTGCTACTGTCACCTCATGGCTGCTAACATTTCTCAGATGGGTGCGGTGCAGTTCATTGAGAACATGGATCGCACAACGCTCACAATTTCAGATGAGGAGTTTGAGAAGAACGTTGAGGCTGCAGTCTCCGCCATTGCCGAGAAGCATCGGCTAGAATCACCCCCTACATCGGCCACTGCAGAGAAGCCACCGCAATCCATTATTGCCATGGGTGAATCTTCATCAACCAGGCCGTCCATGGACAATGATGCCACAACCCGCTCATCATACACGCCTCGCCAATCAACTTCCAATGATGACAACGGAGAATACGATGAGAAGGCCGCCATAACTGGTCTACTTCGAACAATTCAAAGGCCGCTGTCCACAATTGGCAGAATGTTCTCCGACAATGATGAGCCAATAGCTGGTTCATCAAGCGCGTCGGGACGCAGTCCCGCACATACTCCTTTGCCAGACGCGAGGCCGAACGCCATTGAAAGAGTTTCGAGCCATCAGAGTCGCTACACTGCGGAAGAGGCCGCGGCAAGGCAGGCCAGCGCCGAGGCAGCAGAGGCGCACAGGCTGCACAGGGCAGAACACGCCAATGTCGTAGAAACGCTGGCTGGAATGTTTCCCGACCTCGATAGAGATATAATCAGTGACGTGGTTTACCAGAAGGAAGGACGGTACGTCAGAGGCAAGCATATCACATCACTTGCATGACTTACTGACAGGACCAATTTCACAGTGTCGGTCTCGCCGTGGATGCCTGTCTTGCATTGTCCGCATAGCCAATCTGAAATTGGGAAATTGAAATTGGCTCAAAGAGATAAGAGGGTGGAGATGATACCAGCATCGGCATTAGCGATATTTGAAGACAGACTGGCCCAAACACCCTAGATGTTGTGGGGGGTCAACGACGGCGGCGAGCGGAAGTCTCGTCTGTCATAATCATGCATTACCAAATATAAATGTCTCAGGGCATCTACGTCCTTGATTCATCTTAGCCCTGGCTAGACCGTGCGAGCTTGACAATATTCGTTCCATGCCCTCGACCCTCTGTAGCCTACCTAGTCGGGCCTATTTGGAGGATCTCTAAAGCAAAAAGTAAAAGGAATGCCTCCTGACGGAATCGAACCGTCGATCTTCGCATTACGAGTGCGACGCCTTACCGCTTGGCCAAGAAGGCTCGGTAATTCCGAATCGTAATATTGCTAATCATTCTGACAGTGCTCACGCCCAGAACGATTTCGGGACTAGCATTAGAAGTACAGTCGCTGTTCTCAACCCTCTCAGACATCATTCTGGACGCACGTAGGTTCTGAAAATGCTATATATAGATTTTCAAATTATTTTAGAAGGCTAGAGTACCACAGTAAGTTGTGAATAAACTGTTCTAGGTTAGCCTTTAGGTACCTAGGTAGCATTTAGATATGGACGCCCATAGCCAGCAACCAACACAATGAATAGTGTGCGTGGCAGGGACTTTAATATAGTACTGTAGGTCTATGAGCGCGGGAAAGATCAGTGGTCAATCATGTCATTTATAGCTTCCGATATTGAACGTTGAATACCACATGGATATGCAAGTATTCATCACTTGGCGAGCTCTGCTCCGGTGTCCGCATCGCGGCCATGACGTCTATTCCCAAACTTATGTAGATACTCCTAGGCAGGGTTGAAAAATTAGTTATTTTAGTTAAAAATCTAGTTTTTTTAGTTACTCTTTTAAATACTATAAAATAATAATAAACTTATAAATAAAGTTTAAAAAGGTAATAATATATAATTTAATATAAATTATTTGAAAATATTTTTTATTAAAAGTAAGGCTAGTAATATTATTTTAAAGTTTTTTAGTTTTAGTTACCCTTTTTTTAGTAACTAAAATAACTAATTACTAATAAAATATTCTAGAAATTAAATATTAAAAATTAGAAAAAAGATTTAAATATATTAATATTTTATCTACTTTATATATAAATCTCTTATATATTTATTTAAGTAGTAGTGTTTTATATTAGTTAAAAGAGTGATTAAAAAGTGACTAAATTTGTGACTAAAATGACTAATATTTCAACCCTGCTCCTAGGGATAGCCTCCTATAGGTTAGCCTTTTAGAGAGAGTCCCTATGTGAATTATAATGTAGCAGGGGCTCCACGGTAACGTGTTATAACCAGTTCCGTTTCTATTCTATATATAACTATAGCTATACACGGCGCCTTTATATAGTTATAAACCCTTAAGACCCAGTGTTAAAAGAATATATATTGCCTATAACAGTGGTTAGATACAATAAGTAGGTATATGGCCTTAGCCTTGTGACGCACAGACAAGGCTAGGGAGAACCGCCCCTCCCAACAGCGCTATTGATTGTCAACACATAGCCTAAGGGCTAATTGACAACGTGTTGTAATTTTCTAAGGCATTTTCGTGTTACGAGAATAATGTACATCGATGGTACAGTACTTCAAGCTCTTCGGAACTTTCGGTATACCGTGTGTTGGTACTCTATGGAATGGCCTCAAGACGTCACACTCAAGCCCTCACACTTGAAATCGTACATCATAGGGTCCACAAACTTTACAGCCGAAGTAGCGTTGTAGCCCAGCAAGATCAAGGTCTCGCTGTCGGCCTGGTACTTGGGCCAACCCTTCTCAGACGTCAGCCCATCCGCGGGGTTTGCGGCAAAAGCAGCCCAAGCCTCTTGCATAGTCTGTGTGAGCTTCACCTCCTCGACTGATGGTGCAATACCGCTGACTCCCTCTGTGTTGCCGACGACCATATTGATATCTGACCCGTGATATGCTCCGCTGGTGAATGGTGGGTCAGGCTGGTAGAAAAGCCGCAGGCTATCCCAATCGGCCATGTATCGCGCGCGATAGCTCGCCAAACCCAGCTCCGCCCGTCCTTGCGCGTCCACTGCCAGCGGGCAAGTGAAAGTCTGCTCTTCGAATAGGGTCCAATTGCTCTCCGGGAGCACAGTGCCACGGGCTAATGCTGAGATTCGGTAGAAGCCGGACTCGTGGTCGGTCTGCAGTAGCAGGCTTGGTATAGGCGCTAGATTGCCTGAAGCAAGTCTCGAGACGTATTCGAACCTCGGAAAGACGGTGCGGTTGTCCTGAGTGATCTGAAAGGCTGGAAGAGCGCGACTGCCTGCGCCTGTGGTCGGCACACGGGCGGCGGCGGCGAGAATGGAGTCGATCGTGATGTTGGGTGAGCGCATACACTCGAGTGTCGACTCTGAAGCACCACATCCAAGCGTTCTCGTAACATTGTACCAATTCGACGCTGCTAGCTCGGCGCTGTTGCTTTCAAAGGAGAAGACGTTGCCAGAATGGGAGACGAGTCCTGAAACAATGGGATCCTGGTATGAATATCTAGTCAGCGTTGACTACCGCGTCAAGCGACACCATGAGGCCCCGAGAGAGTATAGAGCCAAACCTACATCCTGAAAGGCATAAGCCCAATTATTCACAGCCCAAGAGCCAGATGACTGGCCAGCAATTGTGATGCGAGATGGATCACCACCAAATGGCAGAATGTTGTCTCGAACCCATGAAACGACCAGGCGCTGGTCCAAGAGGGCAAGGTTCTTGACCTGGAGCTCAGGCGCGCCAGGAAAGCCGAATATGTTCATTCGAAAGTTGAATGTCACCACCACTACGTCCTGGGCATCTGCCAGAAGCTCTCCCTGGTAGAAAGGCGTGTTACTGGTTCCAGCTGAAAAGCGCCCTCCATAGATCCATACGAGCACAGGCTTCAGACCACTAACAGCTGGCTTTGACCAGACATTCAATGTCAGACAGTCTTCGCTTTGGGTGTTGTTTAGCGAGTTGACGAAATTGGCGTAGACTCGAGCGTACTGGTCAGTTGCATTGGGGTATGCAAGATTCCTGGACTGGGGTTGGGGACAGTCGTAGCCCTTGGTTGAGACACCTGTCAGATGAGTTCCGGTGACCAGTGTCACATAACGACTTACATATTTGTCGGCTTTGAAAGAGCCACTTGATGACGATGGCTTGACAGGTGGTGCAAACCTCAGGTCGCGCACCGGAGCTTGTGCGTACGGAATTCCAAGCCATTCACACACCGAATTTTGACGATGCCCTAGGAAATCCCAGTCGTCGTCTGTACGAGCCACGCAGTTGTTGTAATCGGGTGACGCATATGCGACAGCTGCGCAAACTTGTAACGCGACACTGCCAAGTGGCCCAACCGTGCACCACTTCATCGTTTCAATTGGTGCTGGCGGCCTCGGACTGCTGGAGATTGCAAGTTGAACCCGCGATCACTTCACACTGCCGAATGCAGAGGCCAGGGGTGAGGAGAGGTGGTGCTTTCATACCTTTCGCAAAAAACATGGAATAAGTCACTAGCTGCTCACCCTGGTATTCCGGCATACTAGGGCCGGCATCCGGACTTCATATTACTGCGAATCCACCTGTTGACAGCGGGGTCTTCTAGACCAGAAAATTGAATTACGAAATTGACCGAGGCTTTTTGTTCAACACGAGAGATGGCATTCTAGCCCGTCATCTACTTAATACATATAGCATCCGCATCTGTGCTTCTGGATAGATACTGCACCCAACAAGACTCGAGCGCATTGTGTAATACTTTTCGCGTAAGAGGGACAAATTACCCCGGGTTCCAAATAGTAGGAAGGGAGAGGTGACACCCGGTCCCGTGATGTGCTTGTAGACAGATAGAGTGGCAACGTTTGTACACAACATGCTCTCTTTCACCCATATACCTAGGTCTGCAACGTTATGTGTTGAGCAGGCTGTTGACCGTAGGGGTGATACTTGTTCGCAACAGGAGGGACTCATTCAGCGCGGTGACCCTGAGAAACAGGAAGACCCCAAACACTACCTAAGCACATGCTCCTACTTTCATACACCGCGTTGAGTAGCACTGTGGAGTAACTGAAATACTCCCCCTACGCCACGGCAAACACCACTGGCAGTTGATGCTTTATAAATTACATACGGTAGACTCATCAACAGCAAATTCGCGTCAATCATCGACAACAAACACTCCAGCCGTCTCTTTCTACTCTCCATCATCTTCAAGGATGGCGTCCTCATTTGTCTCTGTGATGAGCCTTCTTGCAATTGTGTCTGCAAAACCCATTGAACAGCGGGCCCAGGGATTTGATGTGTCAGTATTCGATGCTGGCTGCACTCATCACGGCAGCACTTGCAGGTACGAACTGTTTTATTCTCTTGCCTGTCCCTTCCCCAAATCTATCGAGTCACTGCACACATCCCAAGGGTATTACGGCGGATTCAATTGCAAAGAGATACGAATAAGTATCTAGGTAAGGAAAAGTCAACAACAGTAAGTGAAGAGAAGTCTTAAAACTGATAGTTAATGATTTTTGTTCTCAGCTTTCACTTCAATGTCACCACCGACCAGCTGCTTGCCCCGACTAATTGCAGCGCCTCGATCTATACAGCCTTCTTCCTCCCCAATGTTCCTTCCACCGCCTGCTACGACTCGTCCATTCTCTGGTCCTTTGCCACTGACAATTCCGACGGAAATTACACGCTTTTTCTTGAAGATTACAATCTGGGCCTAGCAGCTTTCAAGGTCTGGAACAAAACCGATTTCCCTATCATTGAGGCGGGCGCGACCGTGTACCAGCAATACACCGGCCCTGCTAGCTTTGTTGTCCCATAACGGCACCTTGCTTCGTAGAGCTAGTGTATGCTCAGGTGAACGGAATTGAATGGAGTGTAATTCACCGTGGAAGTGTTGCTTAGTTGAAGCGAAGAGAAAAAGGTGATATTACAATGGAACGCCAGTGGTTGTGAAACCTCAGCCTTCACCTCTTCTCATCAGCATGTGACCCATTCATTATAGAAGTGAGATTCACCATAATGATGCCATAGGGCAAATTTAGCAGGGAAAGGTCCTGCCAGTATGATCACGTCAATTATTTCTACGTCACCAAAACGTTCTCGAAGGGGTATACAATATCATAGCAGAACCTCTGTACCTTGCCTATTTTTAGTTTGTTAGGAGTTATCTCATAGATCATCTGTCTAAAGACCCCCCTAGAAGGCTAAACACTAGAGAGCTCTCCTCTACAAGATTATCCTACTGGAAGTTGACCTACACAAGCCTTTCCTGTTAGATATCATCCCGAGTAGGCTCAATCACTGGATGTTGACCTATGTGAAATCGTTTCACGGGAGGCTTAGCAGTAAGTACTTTAGAACTTGTGTCAGCGTGGCGGACACCGACGCGAACGTTACTGATACATGTCAGCAAGCAAGCGTTTAGTCACTCGATCCAGGGTGCACAGTGCTACAGTCGTTACGTAGGTACCAGGTATAAAATGCCAAAGTTTTAATTAATTCAACGCGAGTTTGTTTGCCCCCCGTGACTGGGAGGTCTCAATAATTCCAGTAGTCCGATGTTCCCAGGGGCTCCAGATGTCACTCACACTGTGAAATGTATTTCAACTGGACTGACGAATGCCCATGCTAATCTCCGGGCCAGATGACCTCATTGGCATCCCAACTGGTGTAGACTCTGCGAAGGTGTAAATGCCCATGGCGTTCCGAGTCCTCTAGCCCTCGTGTCCAACTCAAGTCCTACAAGGCCACCATAGGCCACTCAGGTTCAACCAGCGTAGATAAGCAGCGAAGCAAGGCATTGTGAAAGAAAAATTCGAAGTCGATGGCTGCTAAGGCTATTCGCATAGTAGCCTGGCTGTGGCGAGCTTCAACTCCGGATCTTGGGCAACAGACTGGTCGACACCAGCCCAAAGGGTCGCGCAACTGAGATAGAGCTAATCCTCTGCGTCCTCACCACATGGCTCATCATCTCCGATAGTTTCGTCGTCTTCCTCATCTTCTTCAATTTCTTCCTGATCGTGTTGACCGTCGTCATCACCCTCGCGCTGGAAGCGATAGCCCAGGACTCTCCTGAGAGCACGAGGTCCCAAGGATTTATCTCCTTGGAAGTACTGTAGTGCGTTGGAAATTTGTTTCATCTTAGACTCCTGCGTATTGTTCATCCGGGTGTCGATTGTGTCGCATGCTAGGAAACGCACGGCGTGCACTTCTTTGCTTTGGCCTATGCGAGCGACTCTGCAAACCGCTTGCTCTTCTACAGACCGGTTGAACCACGGGTCCGCGATAACAACACGGTTGGCCACCGTGAGATTGAGAGCTTCTCCTCCGCATTGCATGGACATCATCTGGAAGGCTGGTCAGAGGGTCATATCTTGAGCTATTGGACTTAGGGATGGAACTTGCCATAACCTTGATGTTCCGGTCCAATTGGAAGCACCTCTTCGCCATTTCACGCTGTTTGTTGTCCATCTCACCGATGAAATATAAGAACTCGATACCTTCATCCTGGAAGACTCTGCCGAGCAACTTTTGAGTCCCAATGAATTGGAAGAACAAGATGATCTTGTCATCCGGAGCACTGGCCTGCTAGGCTCGAATCTGCCCGAGGATTGCAAGCATCTTGGAACTGAGCGGTATTGCCGTTCCAGAATCAGCGTCAACGTCTCGGAACAAAGTCGTCCCAGAGTCCTCTTTTGGTTGGAATCTCAAAAAGTCCTCACCTCGCATGCGCGGCCGCTCAGCATTCCCGGGCAGATCGCATGGTTGCGGCGTTCCCATGGGCCCCTTGCAGCGTGGGCAGAGGATTTCTCTCCCTTTTAATTTGCAGAGATCGACCCTGTCATCGAAGCAATCTTTACACCACGTGCAGTGACAACGTGACTTGTGCGGATCCTCCTGCCTTGCCGTAGAGCAACCTGGGCAGCATTGTCTGTTGAGTTCAATTCGTTTCTGTTCCACTTTGTCTGTCTTCTTCCACGCTGGTTGAGGGATTATGGGTTGCGATACCCAAGCTTCAAAATGGTCGATGAAAGGAGTCTGCGCACAGCCTCGGCCGTGAGCTTCATTCTTCATCTCTCTCACCTGTTTCGACGTCCAGACCCCATCTCTGACAACTCTTTCTAGCAGTAGAGGGCTGGCAACGAGCAGTCGAAATCTCAGCGCGACTTCACACAGGGATTTGAAGCCCAATCCTTCGTCTTCGGAGGCACTCGCTTCACCTTTCGATTTCTTGCTGAGCTGGCTGGGCTGTTTCTTCGGCTTCGGAGTCTTTCCTGACTTGTTGATGATGTACTCCGTGATGTGCTTCTCCAAGTATTCATAGATGATAGCCTCTTCCGGGGAAAGTGAAAAACGGGGTGTGTGATAGTGAATTCTGGGTAGATCAAACAACGGTCCGCCCAGGAGTTGTTGCCCTGGAACCCGCATGATCATGACATGTTCCAAGAGTCGATCTAGTTCTTCATACTTCTTCTCAGCTCCATTTGGAGAGGACATCCCTTTCTTGCCTCCAAGGTACTTGTCCCTGAATGCCGGAAATTCGTCAACCAGGGGATGTCTGATGAACTTGAGGTATGAGTATAGTTCAGCTATACCGTTCGGTGTAGGAGTTCCAGAAGCACACCACCTGTGTTTGGCCTGCAGCTTGCAGCAGGCCTTGAAAGTTTCACTTGCTCGACTTTTGATGCGATGCGCTTCGTCGAGAACAATCCTGAAAAATTCTGATTTAAACAAGAACGATTGCTTCTTGCTCTTCGGTCCTGCAGCACTAAGAAGCTGTTCATAAGTCACAAGGAGGATGTCATTGCTCAAGGCGTTCAGCGGTTCATCCTCGCATTCTTTCTTATAGAGACTGACCTCGAGACCCGGACAATGATGCTGGGCCTCCGATCGCCATTGAAACACAGCAGACTTGGGGACCACGATCAGTGTAGTAGTGAGTCCGGTCTTAGAGCGCTTATTCATTCGAAAGTGTGGCATGTTGACGACAATGCAGCCCAAGATCTCCACTGTCTTGCCGAGGCCCATGTAATCGAATAAGAAGCCAGATTTAAGAGCGAACTTAACCACCTCGTCCTTTTCGTTGTCCTTCTCGCTCATGATCATGATTCCGATTGCTGGTAATTGGTGATTGTGAAGTGGTTCAGTCATGCCGATGAGTCGCCATTTGTAATCTCCGACTTTCTTTGGGCCGTCTTCGGCGGATATAAATGGCTGTATCAGTCCCCCAAAGACCGCCCGCAGTATACCAGAAAAGACACAGAGATCATGGTCGACTATATTCTTATCCACGCCAGGAGTTTCCGTTGCGGCATTCTTGATGGCTTGCAGCTGTCCTCGAAGATGCACAGGGGCTTGTTCGATCTGCGGCAGGTCTTTTGTAGCATCCTTGTCGAATGTTGCAGATGTCTCTCCTTTGATGCGAGAATAGACACCTTTCATGACGCTGTCCTTGATTTTGTGTGTCTCCTTGGAGATCTTGGGCCGCTTCACTGGCCTTGCCTCAGGGTCGGGTTGATTGTCTGCTTTCCGTTTCCGCAGAGTCCGTTTCCTGGACTCCCCATCTCGCTGTGTCCCAGAAATTCCAGGTACTGAAAGCTGTGAACGCATGAGGTTCTTTGAAGCCTTCATTGCTTTGGTGATATCATCCTGCCTCCGATTCAGCTCTCCCTCAAGCTCCTTAATGCAGCGTCGAATCTTCTTAGTACGGCGACTGTAGAAGTCAGCCAGGACCCCTTGGGCTTCTTCTTCTAAGAGCCGACTTTCTTCATTCCTGAAATGCTCCAGACAATCACACAACTCCTTGTGGTTCATCTTGGAGACATCGGGAAGCTCATCAATGGAACTAGTAGCTGTATCGCTGTCGCTGACTTTCGTGTGGCTGCCATGATTGTTCCTTGAAGGCGCTGTGGGAGTGTTGGCCATGATAGTCGTGCTAGAACTATTGTTGTCGAGATCCGTTGAGCTTGAATCATGAGGCTTTTCTGAGCAAGATGAACCATCATCTTTTCCTGCTGAAACCGATGGCGTGGCAGATGTGCTCGCAATGCTCGATGCAGCGGCGGAGAGAATGTTTGTGGTCGCGGAGGTAGGCTCTTGCTTGATGTATATGCCCGAGGATGCCGCCTTTTCTAGGCCATTTAACAAATTGATGGCGTTGTCGGATCCTTCGGCCGAGATTGCGGCCGGAGGGGAATCAATCGTGTCATCTTGTTGAGATGATTGAGCACCGCCGTTGCTACGTGTGATGTTCAGCTTCAGACGCTTGGGTGGCATGCTAAATGACTTCGACTACCAGAGGACCATGGAAAATATGGGTAAGATAGTGATGGGCTGGGGAGCCTGCAACTCCGAAGAAAAGCAGGGCTCCAGTTGGAGGTAGGGGACAGATGCCAAGTTGACCTGTACGCTGGTCTGCTCTGAAAGAGACAAGAAGGTGACATCTTGCAAAGTGTCAGCCAAAGTCTGTCTGCTGACGATTGGAATGTGGAAGGTGAGAAAGGCGCTCCTACCAAAGAACTATTGCTGATGTATGTCGGCGCCGGGAAGGTGAGTGGGGTCCTGGACGTAGACGAATTGCAAATCAGAAGATCACTGAGAATTGTTCGAAGGGGTTCCAGTAAGCCCGTTTACCGGTAGGATGAATTCGAAGTGTGAAGATGTCGACTGAGGGTCACCTAGGTATTGCCCGAAATGGACGAGACACAAAGGAAGTGACGAATTTTCTGAGGCAAGAAATGGAAGGACCGTGACGCTGTCGAGGGCACCTCCCGAAGGAAGCTACGGATCGCTAGGCTCGGTCACGATATGAGATCGGCTTGATGCGTCGGATATGGTAATAAGCAAATGGAGCACGCCACGGACGAAGTAACCTCCCTCAGCAAGAAAGAAGGGTCAAGGGAAGTATGTTGAGGGGCAGGTCCAAAGAAAAGCCGATGTTGGAAGATACTGCCACTGTCACAAGGGATATGCCGGCGGCGTAAAAATTGTGGGGAGAGCAAGTTTCCCCTGAAATTCGGGCGTCGTGTCGGCAGAGTAGCTGGCGTGGTTGTGGAAAGATGTATGCGGCTTCACAACCAGTGTCTGTTCCCGAGATGCTGCACGCGGAACAAAGACAACCCTGGCACTGTAGTACGGCAGGTTCGAAAGCCAAAGGGGAAGAAGACGGAGATGGAGTGGTTGAGAAAAGCTTCGCGGCTGCAATATTTCTCCCCCGGCCTCTTATGAGACACTCTCCTCTGAGATGCTCTCCTATGGAGTAAAGTTCTATAGAGAAACTTATAGAAGTTCATTCCAGTGTCTACCAGGCTTTGGAAAATACTGGCACCATGCCCAAGTGAACAGGACGGCGCTCTCAACATGTTAGATTGTACGTATTAAGGCCATTAACCTTACATGAAATTATTTGGATGAATGGGTTGACATTTAGAAAAGAAAATTCCTGAAGCATTAGTATGGAGACCCTATGGCGCGTTCATCTCCTGTGTGTTTATTCTATAGAGATCGGATATTGGCACCCGCCAAAACGGAGGCTACACCCAAACCCTATAGGACAACCTCTCAACCCCTACAAGACATCCCTCTACAAGACATCCTCCTACAAAGACAGCCTCCTATAAGATAACCTCCTCTAGCGGGAAAGTGGCCGATGACGGCCGGTTGAGCCAAAGCGCCGGAGCTTTAGATTTTTGGAGCTTGAGCTGAATTTTAAAGTTCCCGGGGTCGATAAGGGTCACTAGCATTTGTGAGAAATTCGAGGGGTGCGGACCCTGGTGAAGAATTCGGGTGGTACAAGCGTCTGCCATGTGGTGAGAACCAGAGCGGGCGAGCGTGCCCTATGTACTCTTTCAGGATTAGAGCGTGTTGGTTGACTCGATGAGATCGAGTAAGAGATGCGGAGTTTGTGGGGGAATATGTTGATAAGCCGCTATCATGCTCTGACAGCTTATCTATGTCATTCTGGCCTGGCCCCTGCCCGCATCAGGGTACCTGTTACCTAGCTCCAAGCAGTAAGATCAGCCGGGTGCGATGGCATCGGTACTTGAAAATGTCATGTCCCAGCTCCGAGGGAATGCTGCTATCTCGCACCCAGCCATGAGTTACTGCCAGGGTTCACGTGTGCTCTTTAGCTTTTTCCGCCATGGCGGCCAATGAATATTATCGGATTGACCGATTGCACAGGCCAAGAGACGCATATCTGATATCTCATCTCCTCGGCCGCTTGCGGAACTCGAACCCAAGCCATCGGAGGGTGGATCAACCAGATCAGCATGGCACCCTTCAAGCCTGCAACGGCTTCCTGGGGGGCTTCCATGAGCCCGACTAATGACTTACATGTCGCTATATGTCCTACCATTCCCGCATATCCTGCGGGCAATCTCTGCTTCTGCCAGGGGCCAGCATGTAGCTCGCACCCTAGAGTAAAAGAGTGGTCTTGGACGTGGGGATCTTATCAGTCTCAGGCGATGGTATACCATAGTCGCACGACCACTTGCTCTTAGCCCCAGAAATATGACCTGGACAAACTCACGCCCTTAGTATACATAAAAATCTAGCATATCCCCTCCTTCCATTTGCTCATCTGTTCGCCGCGCCATATCCCCAAATTCCTCTACGACTCCTTTCACTCTGCCAGCCTCAATCAAGGACTCTGGGCAACCCCCCCCACCGCAGCCCAGCCGACTTGTCACCAGACTAGCCTCAGCCCTTTGCCAACTTGCCCCCGCTTACTCCATATCAACCTGCGTCCATCACTCCTCAGGAGCACCTGTTCTAGAGACCACCGCTTCTACCCTGTGATAATCGCAGCCCCACAAGAACAGCCAGCCATGGACCAGTCTAAGGGCGCACGTCTTAGGCGATGGGGTGACAAGCTCGCCGTCGACAACGAGCCCGGCCTGACCACCGCCCAGCTCATGCTCACCAACCTCGACCTCAAGCCTGTCGAGCCCGAGCGCCGCCAGTGGGGTTCTTGGAACTTCGTGGGCTTCTGGATCGCAGACTCGTTCAACATAAACACATGGATGATCTCCAGCTCCATGGTTGTCGCCGGCCTCTCTTGGTGGCAGTCATGGTTGTGTGTCTGGATTGGCTATAGCATCGCCGCATGCTTCGTCTGCCTCACGGGAAGAATCGGCGCGACATATCACATTGGTTTCCCCGTTGTCAACCGCTCATCCTTCGGTATCTGGGGTTCCCTCTGGCCTGTATTCAACAGGGCTGCTATGGCCTGTATCTGGTACGGAGTCCAGTCGTATATCGGCGGAAAATGTGTTTACTTGATGATTCGATCTATATGGAAGAGCTGGGTAAGTCGTTCTCTTCCTGCGGCGACACACATATTTGTTCGCTGACAGTGGTCCAAAGGATCGAAACACAATTCCAAACACATTTCCCGAGGACTCTGGCACTACCACGGCGGACTGGGTCAGCTTCTTTCTCTTTTGGCTCATCTCCCTACCTGCGATCTGGTTCCCAGTGCACAAGATCCGCCACCTCTTCACGGTCAAAGCCTACTTTGTCCCCTGCGCTGGAATTGCCTTCCTCGTCTGGGCTATCGTCCGCGCCGGCGGTATCGGCCCCATCGTCCACCAACCAGCCACCATATCCGGATCGAAGCTGGCATGGGAGTTCGTCACGGGTGTCATGAGCGCCATTGCCAACTTTGCCACCCTGATCGTGAACGACCCGGATTTCTCGAGGTTCGCCACCAAGCCCAAGGACGCGCTCTGGTCGCAGCTGTTCACCATCCCTCTGGGCTTCGCCGTCACTAGCTTCATCGGAATCTTTGTGTCGTCGAGCTCGGCTGTCATCTACAACAGCGAGCCTGTCTGGGACCCTCTGCAACTGCTGGAGCACTTCATCGACGACGGCGGCTCTGGGCAGCGCTTCGGCGTTTTTGTCATCGCGACGGCCTTTGCGCTGGCCCAGCTGGGCACCAACATTGCGGCGAACTCCGTCAGCGCGGGAACCGACTTGACCGCCTTGTTTCCTCGGTTCTTGAACATCCGACGTGGAGGCTACATTTGCGCTGTTGTTGGTCTAGCTATGTGCCCATACACGCTCCTCACAGACTCAAACAAGTTTACCACGTATCTCTCAGCCTACTCTGTGTTTCTTTCATCCATCGCCGGTGTGATGTGCGCGGATTACTACATCGTCAGGAAGGGCTATCTTGAGATCAAGGAGCTCTACGATGCCCGAAAGACCGGGCCATACTATTTCACATATGGCGTGCACTGGAGGGCTTATGTGGCTTACATGTAAGTCTACAGGGAGAACATCCGTATGGGTCAGTCAATCTTTGTGTGAATGATGCTAACTGCTCATATGATAGTGCGGGCATTCTGATCAACGTGGTGGGCTTCGCTGGCGCAATTGGTCGAGACGTACCCGACGGGGCCAGATATCTCTACAACGTCAATTTCTTCGGCGGGTTTATCGTATCGGGAGCCGTGTATTGGACGCTGTGCAAGGTGTCCCCGATCCCTGCATGTAGCGATCACTGGATGGAAGTTGGTGATGCAATCGATGATGTGCAACTCGCGTATGATGGCAGTGATACGGAGGAGAGGAATGATAAACTTGATGGAGACACAAAAATGGTATGAATGATGAGAAAAGAGGCACTGCAATTAGCGGATTTCTGAACACAATCATTTGCTTCAATTGTCATGACGACGCTGCCTCTATTATGCTACCTACCTAGGTAGGTACCGAATTTTACACCAAAGACTGTATAAATGGATAATTACCCAAGGGTACTTCCCAGAATCATGCCACAGCACACCCAAATCATGAGCAGCTACTCAAACAAACCTGAAGTCCAACAATGGAGGGACGGAATTGTTACGACAATATTCCCAGGCCATAAACCTACTCGAATTGCACCACAGGCCCGCCAAAACAATTTGCACAACTGTTTCCGACCCATGGCCCGGTGCAAACCCAACAGAACTCACATCCGCAATGGCACGTCATGTGCATGCTATTTTGCAAGGTTAGTTTAGCAGTCCACATCAGCCATAAAGAATATTCAGAACCTCACCATCCTTGATTCTTCTCAATCCTGTTCCCACACCCTGGACAACCCTTAGTTTCGACCTCAATCCACTTCTCACTGTTCTCATCCTCCATCTTTCTCCGGAGGACCTCTTCAGCCCTCACCCTTCTCTCCCTCTCTGCTCTCTCACGCTCCTCTGCGTATCGCCTAGCCTCCAGTCTCGCGCGCTCCTCCCGCGCCTCGCGCTCCCTACGCTCCCTAAACTCTTCTTGGCTCTGCCGCTGCTCACGTTCCCGCCGCTCCCGCGCCAGCCTCGCCGCGTTCTGCCTTTGAGCCCTCTCCTCTCTTATTCTCCTGTTCTTATCAGCCGCGGCGGCGGCAGCTTCAGAAGCCTCCCGCCGCCGCTCCAAAATCTTCTCCATACGCTCGCGTGCCCGCACGACGGCCTCCTCCTCCCTGCGCTCCACGGCCGCGCGCTCCTGCTGCCGCTGGTGGTCGCTGCGAAAGTTTATTGGATCGGCCAGGTAGCGGTCGTATTCGTCGCAGGTCATGTTTTCGTGCTGTGAGGGGGCCTGCTGCTCCGGCTGCGGCTGCGTGGGAATGCCGTGCCGGAAGCAGAACTGGGTGTTGCAGGCTGCGCATGTTACGAACGGGTGCGCGTCGCCACCCTCGTGGACCTGGCCTGACTCGCAGTTTGGATTGGGACACCGGGTGAAGTTGGGCATGTCCTTGACAGTTTGGTCGATCATGTGGGATAGATACCTATCGAGATTTTTGTTACCAATTCCGGTTGAATTTTGCCAGACGGGCTGTCTGAGTGTGTCTTGGATGAAGTTCAAGGAATGCTTGGTGTACTTACGTCTTGAGAGTGCAGCTGTCCGCATATTCCTCGATCTCCTGTGGTACGAGCGGCCTATTGCACGTTGGGCAGGTAAGTGAACCCTCTCTCCATTCCTTCGACTCTATTTGTGAACTTATGTGCTGCATGATACAGCCCATACAACAATCCGAAAGGCATCTACAATCACTTTCTGTCGAAATTCGCGGGTACAAACCTATGTGCTTCTCTTCAGCACATACTTGGCACTCCCTAGTCACATCCGCTTTTTGTAGATCGCCATACAGTTCCGTCCCGAGTGAAGAGGGGCTACCCGGCCTTGATTGTTTTATACTTGTGTTTGTCAGCCGGGATAATTCTTCCTCTTGGAGTGCGAGAGCCCTAAAGAGAACAACAAGGTCAGTCCAAGTTCATGTGGTCAAGTGTCGAGGGCATACAGTTCTGCGTCAGTGAGGTAATCAACCATGTTTGGACTGAATCTTGAGCCCTGCCATTCGGGATCCATTTGTGTGGTTTCCTCGTGATTCGGACCTGGCAGATGCTTCGAAAGACACAGTTTGTGTATTGTTCAGAGGAGTCCTGGGCGGAGGGACCGTGGGTCTTGGTAAATATATGAGCCGGGATGCGTTCTGGTTTGTAAGGAAGATGAGGCTCGGGAAGGCGACTGATAAACAACACCACGATATGGTCTTTGTATGGAGTTATACTGCATCTCTGTAGGTGACACTTTGTCGGGGAAAGACTTAGATAGACTGAGATCAAATGTGACTGTACTTGTCTTGATCACAACGGACGGAAGGTTCGCATCATGCAGTCGTGCGAAAGCTTTTGTAGCTTTTATAATCGGGCTTGCCGCAGGACAGTGAGTCGGCAAGTCTGAAGCCGCGTGTCACTATGACTGCAGATACTCGGTGACCGCCGTGAACAGCCCATCATCAATGCAGGTCTGTTCTAAGGTGTCAGACAGAAGTGAGTCTCGCTTCATACTCAATGAGGCTCGCAAGACGGAAAATATGTAGAAATGTTCAAAGCAGTGATGTCAATTTCACAAGTCAAAGACAGGCGTGTAGGTCCCACGTCTTTCTTCCACATGAGAGTGACTCCTTCGAGCATACCGTCTGCATATACCCGTTGGATTTAGTAGATCATCGCCCCAGGCTACTGGAATGAGGGACTTTAGAACGCTGCAGAGCGGATTTGGGGTGAGTACCCAAACTAGGCGTCAACGTCCATTCTATATTAACAGCAATCAGCCACGATTAATCCTCTATAGATAAGGTTATATTAATTTAAAACGATGTAAAATGGCTTTAACAATGCTCTTATGTCTTTTATAAATCCCTGATTCCCACCGCTGTGCGGGAAATGGAAGGAATGTGAAAAGTGGGAAGTGACCCTGAAATCATGTTATGTGATTGGTCCGGGCTAGATAGCGTAGTTGCCGACACGAGAGACTATGCCGAGCATATGTATACGCAACACACCAGGAGATTCGGAAGATGCTTCAGAAATGGAGATACAGAAGGAATTCAGATGTTAGTCACGGGTACGCTATTCAAGGCTCTGCTGCTAGGTAAATTGGTCTTGACTTGTTGAGATTTGAAACTCTACCAGACTTGTACCGTTAGCCCTCTGAACATGACTCTTTGCCCTAGTGTTGACTGATTGTGAAGGGTATGAACATAGATCCTCTATGTAGAGGAGGAAAGAATGAGTTTTCGAACGAGATGTCTGGAACACTAGGCTTATTTGTGGAAGACAGCGTGAACTCTCCGAGGCGCTTGTTGATCTGTCGGCGGCGTTGTATAGGGTGCCCTTGGCCCGGAAGTGCCGCCCCAAGACGGCCTTCACCGCGCCCACCGTTGTCTTGGTAAATCGTCACACACGTTCTAACTGTGCCCATCGGAATATTCTCGACCTTCTCACGTCCAAGCACTGTGAACATACCCTTCACCCACATGTGTCCCTCGGCGAGGGGGGCCGAATACAAGAATTAAGCTCAAGATAGAGTTCCAGATGGCGGGGAAGACAAACTCATGGGGAAGTAGGGCCAAACTCAGCTTCGCGGTTCTTGAAGTCATTGTGCCTCCTCAGCGCAGTGGGTGTATAGGGCTGATGACTCGGGATAGTTCGGGATGTCGGCAGGCATTCCTCGGCATTCCGACATATATGCAGCACACGAACCGAGCTTCTCGGACAACTCTTCCGGACAACTTTTCATTAAATATCATCTATTTTGCTGCAATCGTACAATGGCGAAGAGAGCCATGCTCTGGTGCAGACAGAAGTTTTTGTGGTTTTCCTTTCGATATACTCCCATAATATGCTAGGCCATCCAATTCATAATGCGGTCGTCTCGATATTAGACCAACTGGAAAGAGTTGGGAACGCTAATGTCCATACTGAAAGATCAAGTCATTCTCTCAGTCACTGTCCACCTCCGTTTTGGGGATGTCAGATCGCGCGGTATCTCGGTCGTTGCAAGGGGCTTGGGGCTCCCCCATAACCCACCCGTCCCCGAACCTAGCTGAGGCAGGGCAGGTACCGCGTTACGTTCTTCCTCCTCGTGGTGTGAAGACTCATTCTGAGGTATTGCCCGCGGCGATACGCGACTGTCTGCTCTATTCCTGCCCGTCCCATTCCCATTTGTCTTCGGGGTGCTTGGCGGTTCAGCGGTTGGCTTCGCAGCATCCTCAGCTTTCGTGCTTGGCGACACGATATCGAAGCTTGTGAAGTTCGGGAGGAAGTCATCATCGTCACCCTCATCCGGCGTATCCAGCGTGTTTCGAAGCGGAGACCACAGCCCACCGACTGTCGACGTCGGCGTCTGCTTAAGAAAAGAAGTCACACCGCTTCCAACCGTGATACCACCACTGCTCATACCGTTCGTGTTCAGCCCGAGCCGGCTAGATAGTCGCGACGAAGCCCCCGAATCTCGCCTCATGCTGCCCAGGCTGGCAGCTGCAGAGGAACTTCGACTGCCAGAACCATCGTTCCCGTTGAGGGGCGATGATGCGAATGCGTTGGAGAGACGGCCTCGATTTTGTGCCGCCACAGAACCCGACCGTCCCGACCTTATAGAGGTCAAGTGTTCGGTACTTGCGAAAAGCCTGAGGTCATAACACTGATGGATCGCAACCAGACCAGAAGACGCGTCAGCGTGGGCGCCAGTGGCACCTCTGGTGCGGTCAGAACCTGTCCCATGGCTTATCTCGTCCTTGCCCGGCCGTCGTACCGCTGATGTCAGCGAAGCCAAGCCGACGTCTGTCAAGACAGGCTGGTGTGTTATGGCACCGATCAGGGCATTACAGCCAGCACCGTGAGAAACAAGAATGACCACCGAGTCTATCTCAGCGTCGTCCTCCTCGTCATCGATCACGTCGTCGCTCGCCGTAACACTATCCCGCCTCTCCTTGGTCACCATCTCCGCGGGGTGCTCGTGAGTGGCGTACCAGTCGACCAAGTTTTGCAAGCCCTTGCGGAATCTATGGTGCATTGCGGTCCACTCCTCGCCATAGGAACCTCCATCACCCCAGTCCAAAGGCTCCCGCATCGAGTCCCACTGGTAGTCAATATCGCAGCAGTTGTCTCTAGCATGCGGGACATATCCCCTGGGTATCTCCGCATTATGCGAGAGCGCATACGAGGGCACAGGGGCAACATAGGCACCGCCGGTGATCAGGCGCGACTCTCCGTTACTCGTCACGCTTGCGCTCCTGCCGGCCCGCCTCATAGCCTCAGCGAGGCTGCCCAAGTTCTCGAGTCCAGTTTCAGGTGTCACGGTGGCTGACGGCTGACCCCACATCTGACCAGCCCCAGCCCCAGAGGATGAGCTGTATTGGGGGTTGTGCGCATACAGGCCGGGGTAACTTGTGTAGTCCTCCTTCCGCAGCAACTCCGCCTTGGCACTGGCAAGCATCAGACCCGAGCCAGGCGGCGGAGTGATGAGCTCGAAGTAGCCCGGGGTGAGCCATTCTCCAAGGAACGCATCGAGCCTCAGTACGGTCTTTTGGATAGCGGAACTTGCTCTCGAACCGGGACGCGAGCTTGTGGGAGGGGTCGGTGGCGGGACGGAGACGTCTGGCTGAGCTGCCGCCCGGAGGCGTGGGTTTGTGACTGAATGTGTTGAGGATGTTCGAGCGACGGTGGCCGGTGCAGGCTCAGGGATGGAAGCCAGTCCGGCGCTGATGCCTATCGAAGTCTGGATGCAGCGCAGAAAAGGCGAGCTGTGTATGACGACCTTGTACTTCCGACGCTTTCTCGAGGTGCCGTCAGGGGCAGGTGAGTCGGATTGCTGTTCCTTGTCCCTCTCCTTGTCACCATCACGCAAGATCTCGCCGATCCTCTGTCCGACCGCCCTCGCCTGGTTCCATCCGCTGTAGGTTAGGGGAGGGTCGTACGGAGTGGGCGATTGAAGGTGCCACTGCTTATTGGCGGCGTCAAGTCTGTTCCCGTGTCTGCAGCAGGGGACGTTGTGTTAGCGAGCAATCCTGGACGTCGAAGTTGAGGTTGAGCTGGCGCCTGCAGCCCGGGTGGGGGCGACGTCTGTCGGCGGCGGTGATACCGGGTGCGTGCGGGAGGCAAGTGGTTGGTGGACAGGAATGCGGCGACGTACGTACCTTACGACGAAAATGTAGGCCGGAGCGTGGCCCATCGCTGAGAAAGAGTTCTGGAATGGGATGTAGCAGATCGGAAGGACAAGAACGCAGGGCTCGAGGCCTGGGAAGTGTCGTCGACGATCAATGTGATGGCCAGGCAAAAAGGCGGGCTGTCTCTGTTAGGTAATAATGAACGGCTGGCGGCAGAATGTATGTAGTGTATGGTACGCACGGTACGGTGCGGGTACGGTGCGGTGGTGGACGGGCAGGGTGGCCCACGTGTTGGCCGGCTCCAGCGGTCTCTGATGCAGTGGATCGCAGGGTCGCAGGGTCGCAGGGTCGCAGGTATGGGCAAGAATGAGATTAACTCCGACAGCCGATCTGGTGAATCGCGGTGACAGCCCCGTTGCGACTGACTCTTGGTTCTGGTTCGAGGTGTTCTGACGTCGGGCGAAGTGGTCTAGAAGGGTGGACAGTGGGCCGGGTTTTGTTTGCCAGAGTGTCGCAGCGTCGCGAAGGGCGAACGACCCGAGTGATCCCAGCAATACACAGTATTCTTTGAATAAGAGGCAGGGAGGGAGGTTGCGGGTAACCCGCGGTCCCGGAATCTGCGCGCCTTGGGGGCTGTTTGAGCTGCACGACCACGCCGACGGTCGTGTTATGCACACGCAGCAGACCTGCGACGCGAAGCAACTCAGCCGGCTGGTGAGAACGTGACCTCTGACCTCGGGCCCTGATGGTGATGCTGATGGGAGCGAGCGAACCGAGCGACCGAGCGGAATGTGCGCTGTGTCACTATTTTCGGACGGGCAAAGGCCAAGGCCCTGCAGGTACCGCAGGAGACGGGAAGGGGTTGATGCTCGAGACAAAGGTGTGTTGTCGTCCCGGGGAAGTCCGTGGAAGCTGGATCTGGATCTGGATCTGGATCTGGAAGTTTAAACGGCAGAATTATCTATCTGGGTTTGAGGAACCTGACGGCTGAAGGGACAATCCAGATTAATAATTGTGAATGGCCATGGTACAGAAGGAAAGGAAAAAAAAAAGGAAAAAAAAAGAGGTAGGTCACCAGGACACACGGGCAACACATTCCGCGGTGCAAAATAAAATCGAACCGGGCCGCCACCATGACAGCCACTTCCAGCCGCCAGCATTGGTCTTGTGCGACGAGGTGGGCTCACGGCCGACTCAAATGGACTCGCTGGCGGCCTGCCAACTCGTCATTTCCCATCTTGTCACGATGCCTCATGCTGCCTCATCGCATCCCTCGACAGTCTAACCCCTGCCGTGCGACTCGCAACCGCGGGGTCCCTCCTCCACCTTGCCCACCCAGCACTGCCAGCCTGCGCCTGCCCCGGCCAGCTTGCCAGCTTGCCTGGGTACACAGTAGCCCTGATGAATTGCCACCAATCCTGCACATGCATCATCATGCAGCTCCCGCTCCTGCAGCCTGCACCAGTACTGTGTATACGCTTCCCCACTCCACACATCACATGCCAGTCATCCAGGGCCCCATTTTCTCAAGGCGGGTCCCGCCAACCCCACCCTATCTCTTCTTGGTAGCTGTTTTTGACGGGAAGGCAGGATTCAGACTGGCCGGGTGGCCTTGTGCCCGACACACTTATTACTACCTCTGAATAGCAGCCACTTGTCACTCACACAGATCGCAGGCTGTCTGCTTTGCGGCCACAGCATCTACTATTATTATGAACGCCTGGCCTTGGGATCAGTGCGTTCCTGGGTGAATAGATTCATCGAACCCTTTACCCAAGCCTGCACTCGACGTACACCGGCCCTTCATTGCACTGGGCGCCCACATAATATAGGCAGGCAAAGAGCCTAAACTCAGGTCCTAGCTTGACTGTGGCATCATCTTGATTTTCCCCCCACAAAGAGTCCTGCTTGAGTACACAATCTTCCCTGTCACTGACTATCATTGATAAGTCATCCGAAAACGGATAACTGCCAGGAGAACAGCCGTCGCCGCCAAAGTGACGCAGATGGTTGGTACAAAAGCATAATAAGGAAGTTCGTGGTTCATTGCCCACAGCGAGGTACAGAAGCTGAGGGGAAGGAAGAGAATGCTGATGTAGGTCAAGTACATGACGTTGTCTCCCAAGTCGTTCGCATAAAGCGATGCTCTTGTTTGAGAAAGCTCAACCACCTATTCGAGGTCAGCTGGGATCTAAGATTGACCCATCCGGTGTAGACACTTGCCAATTCACGAAGGGCTTGTAAATCGTCAATCTTTTGCCGCAGTTTCTTGCGTTGGCCGCACATCCGATCCCAATATCGGTCCAGACACCTGTACAATAAGAACCGCAGCCTCTCGCGCTCGAGTGTGTCCTTGTCATCCTGATCGTCAATGCGGTCGTTCTCATTCTCTGCCGTGGACGATTTGTGTGTCTTCGCCTTCCGCCTCCTCTTCTTGCGATTTTCCTCCTCCTGCTCTAGTTGTTCCAGTCTCCGCCCTGGTTTTGCCTTCCGGAAATTACTCCAGATACCTTGCTCGTGGTCCGTCAGGTTGTTGAACAGGTTTGCTTCAAGTGACTCCAGCCGCTTCTGTAATTTGTAAATACTCAGCAAGTCGTCATTTACCCCCCTGCGCCAGTAATCCGATCGACTGTTCGGAGAGCGGTGGATGTTTCCGTGGATTTTCTTTTCGAAGGCGAGGCAAGCTTTGGTAGCTCTATTCACGTTGTCGTTCCAGATTTCCGCGATCTTTTTCATACCAACCTCAATCAAACATGTCTGAAAGTAGTCTGCGTCCCTTGGTGATTTGAACCTTTCCATGCCAAATCGACGCCGTTTGTGTCTTTTCCGATTGGCTGGCGCTCGGTTCGCCAAGTCGCCATCCAGAAGCTTCTCATCAAGGAGCTTTCTCTCCCCGTCGTGTCCGTCCCAAATGATATCCCCTGGGGCTATGACGAGAGCGATCCAGCATCTGCAGTTTGTGCCTCCGTTTTGTTCCGGGCCTTCAACCTCGTCTGGTTTATTGCCGTCAGGAAAGGGTAACATACATATCTGGCAAGACTGTCAGCAAGTGCTCTTGCAAGTGTGAACAAGACACTGTGTAGCTCCTACGGTGAACGCCCTTGCTTCAAAGTATAGACTCGTCGGGTCAGAACGTGTTTGCTGCTGAGGAGCACCCTGCTCCTCATCTGCTCGTCCCTTTTTCCGGCGCTTCGGTGAGATCGGGCCTCGAACTGTATCCATGAGAAGATTGAGCCCTCCGGAAGATGTCGAACTTTCTGCTGCGGTTTGTCCGTACTCAAAGTTCCATTCCTTGTCGACTTCGAACTCGTCCGTCGTCGGAATGTCCATATCACGTGCGTGTTTACTTGCGTTGAATTGGAAGTAAGGCAAGTGAAAAATGATATCATCGTGTCTCCATGGATTGTGTTTATGCCCTTCGAACTGCAGAGAGTCGCATTGCTCATTTTTTCGAAAATACCACCTGACGTCCGCAGATGTATTCAGAGGCTCATGTGGCTGGTCAAGATCTTGAGTGCTACGGGAGTCACTACCTCGCCCGTTTGGAGATTCACAAACACTGTCATGTTAGCTTGATATTCGAAATCGTAGAAATTGCTACTTGCATATTCTTTGTAGGGTAGTACTGGCCTACATAAGAGTCTGACTTCCTTGGTACAATGGCAAGTCTTCGTCTTCTGCAAGATCGACCTCGTCAAAAGGACATCCAGGCTCTGCACGGTAGACTCGATACTCGATAATTGCCCACTGGCGTAGATGCCTTCGTGTGACCTTCTCAAGTCCGACTTCGGTGCCATTTGTTGATGTCAGTGACGCTCGATCACTCCATGCCATCTTGAAAAGCTGGACTGTGAAAATAGTCGAGCAATCAGTGCTTCATCAAGTTGGCAAGCCCAAATGGTATAGCTAGCGGGTGCTTGTGCTCATCAAGCGAGTGAGGGGTTGGGAATGACTTGTGTCCTTGAAAGGTAATAAGCACAAGATGATGGTCAATGATGTTCAGCTTGTTCAGCTCTGAAGTGGGGAAGCAAATGGTACTTGCGCGGTGACTGGTCGTATCGCGTAGATCAGCAAGCCACGGTGAGACGTGCCCCGAGCTGGGCTTGCCGCCTTCGTCACGTTCGTACCCTAGGGTATCAAGAGTGGTCGCAACCTCTTGTCTTTTTCACCATCCTGCCCTTGTTTTACCTACTGCCTGATTCCGATAATCGTCGCTGTCTGCTCGGTAGCCTCGTTGCGTAGTACTTCATCTCTTCCTCACTTGGTCTCCTCTTCCGACCGTTAAAATGCATCCGCACAAAACGGCAGAAAGGCTTTTCCGCAGGGACAGTAAGAGAGGATGTATCAGTGCTCAGAGGGCATCAGTCATCAGGGCCAGTGGGGTAGTAACAACTAGACAAGAGGTCCAGCCCATGCCCTTCTTCAGATACCGCCAGGAACAGCCGTGGTAGTAATCAGACAGTGCCATTAAGGTGTAAGACCCCAAAACAAGCTATCAAGATATGGACAGGTAGGGAGCTTCCACGGTCGCATTGGTATCATGTGTATAGCAAACAAAAACTCCCAAAACAACTCCGTACGCGATAGACATCGACCAATACCGACACGACCTGCCCTGCTCAGCCATAGCGAATTTTCAACACATTGCCTCGTACAAGTCGAGACAGACCAGAAGCCTAATCCATGCGAAAGTCCAATCAGTCAAGCGCCTCTTCAGTCGGAGTCGCTTCCCCAATAGTCGTAGTGGCCGTGGACGACTCCACAATTTGGACATATAGCATCGCTGTCGTCGTCGCTGTCGTAGTCGTCCAGAATGTCCTCCACAGGTTCTCCGGTATTTCGGTCAAACTCAACCCAATCCCTCTCCTCTGAGTCCCGCGCCACAGGAACGCGCTTCCAGACGGTCTTTCTCTTCTTCCAAACCGACTTAGGGTGTCCTTGCTCCTCGGGCACAGAAGGGACATTGATGAGGGAGACTTGGCCCGCAGCTTCCTGACGCTCCCTGGCCAGCTTTCGCCAGGCCCGGACGACTCTCGCGAGGCCCTCGTAGCCGCCCAGTGGCTTCAGGTATTTCTTCTGTTGGACGTACGAAGGGGCGTGGCACAAAAAGAGGCCGTCATCTTTCACCATGCCCTAGTAAACGTGTGAGTAGACATTCACAAGCGGAAGAGGTTATACCCACCTGCAGATCAGCACCGGCCTTGACGCCAACTTCGCAGCAAGGGAGCCCCGTGACCATCAATTCGTTCAAGGTACAGCCGAAGTCATGGGCAGCGATTTCGTGGAGGTCGACTTCTGGGAACGGTAGAAAGTAATCCGGGAAGTTGACAAAATCCATCCGCATGGACAAGAGGCCGGGTAAAAGCCGCGGTCGATTGCCTTGGGTGTGGTGCGGATCGAATGGAGGGCGTAAAGCATCAAGAAAGTCAACGGTCTGAGTCCAGGCATAGGAGTGAAAGCCTTTCCGGGCCATGCTGCTGTCATCCCTGACCCGTGGGATGACTCTGAGCGCTTGTGGCTTGGTCAGCTCTGGGTGGTAGTCCTGGCTCAGCCGGTGGCGGCGCTTCTCATCGTCGTAGTAACGAGCCACGATTCGCAAATTGATGAACTCGATGCCCTTGCGCAGGTCAAAGTCAAGCTCGCTGAACTTGCGAAGAGCCGCTGGACTTGTGAAGGAGAACTTGTTCTTGGTCCTGGATAAGAATGTCAGAGACCATTGCTGTATCAAGACGCCATGCAGATTCGGGCTCCTACATACCACAAAATTCGTTTGCCATCTACATGATATGCCTTACAGGTAGCCAGGAAACCGATGGCGATTTGAGGTCCAGAATTAATCTCGGCGGAGGTCAGGGTCTCGGTGTTCAGCTTGGATAGCGGATCAATGATGGGACCGTCTGCCACAAGGGCATAGTGGAGGATCCTGAGAATCACCTCCACAGGGAGATGGGGGAAGCGGTGCTGGCCGACAGCAGAGAGGCGAGAGCTACGTCGGCGCCTCGAGGTGGGGTGTGAGTCGCTGGACCGGAAGGCATGGTGAGAGGCAACGGAATCGGACCACGGGATTCCATGTTCCCTCAGAAGTCGCTTCAGGTGCATGTTCTCATCCTCCAGCTGCCGGTTCTTGGTGCGCAATGGGGCATTGTAAAGAATCTCGCTTTGCTCTTCCTGGTCTCGGCCATCCCACGGTACCTGGAATTTGTTAGACACATTATAGGGCGTGTCAGGAGAATGGGTGCGCAGACTCACAATTGTTCCGGCCATGATGAACTCGGGCGCTTGCACAAACGCAGGCTCGAAACTTGATGCAAACGTGTACAGACCCGTTCCTATGTACACATTAAAGGACAGTCGCCGAATGTCGTTGTGGCAGATGACGTAAGACGTGGGTTGTGGTATGAGCTGGCAAACGCCCTGAGTGAGTGGGAGACGTTGTGGTGGTGAAGTGCCGGTTGCTCAACCCTGCCTCAATGAAATGGCCCCTGGGTGGGACGGCCTGAGCGTGCAGGTTGGTTGATAAAGAGGGGGGGATTATGGTCCCACGAGATGACGAGAGGTGCGAAAGTGATGGCCAAGTCGGGTCGGCGAGATGCGGAATGCCCAGGTGTCTGTCAGAGACGGACGTGTATCACCGCCCCGACTGGGCCGAGGGGGGCGACAGTGACTACTGGGTCTCCCGCACAGAACGCTGAAGGCGTGCGAAATGGGGCGTCGATGAATGAGATGGCGGACGTTGATGAGACGAGAGGAGGTGAGGTCGGAACGAGGAGCCGGCGCAAGACGAACAGAGGTCAAAGTGCGCGAATGACTAAGTCGTCAAGTGGTGCAGAGCGAATGGTGCAGGTGCGGGTGCGGGTGCGGGTGCGGGTGGAAGTGGCTCCTGCGCTTGTCGGACGGGGAGAGAGTGGAGGAGAGGCGTTGCAGGTGGAAGGGGCAGGTGTGGCCCCCAGAGAAAACTCCAGCTCCAAGCTCCAGGAGCTCCCACCTCTTCAACGCATGTCCCTCTCTGGAAGCTCTACCTCTTGTCCCGCCTCGAGCTCCAGGAGCAGCCGGGTGCCTGCGGTGTAAGGTCGGTATGATTCAAACCTAAGGCAACACGACAGGACATGCGCTTTGACTTTGTGAAAATGTTCCCTCGGCTGAACACGTGCTACCTTGTCTTCAGAAATATTTCCAATACTCGGACAAGGGAAACTGGTCTCAAAGGGATCCGGCCAACCGGCACCCTTTGGAGCTTCTCACAATGGTCCCGGCTGTTTGGTCGGCCGGAGCTCCCAGGATCGGCAGGCACCTGACGGGCCCGAGACCCGTACCCTGAAGTGTAAGTACAGCACAGTACAGGACTGAGGACTGCAAGAGGGGCGGGGGACCCTTGGAGCTCACCCGGGACTCGATCATGAAACCTGAGAGAGGAGCCCGCGAAGTTCCCACCAGTCAGTCAGGGATCCTGCCATCAAGCATCTGCTACGCAGCAATACCACCTCGTCTGACCTTTCCCAGACGCCCACACGCCCAACCCAAAACGGACGCCACCTGCTCTGAGGATCTGCAAAGAATGCACAGCACACCCCATCACACCACTCAACCGAGGCGTGACGGTCCTGACATGGCTCGACGCCTCTACCCGCATTGTTTCAAGTCCCCAAAGTCTATATGGAACACTCGCAACAATGATCTGCCCGGGTGTCTCCAGGTAAATGACACCAAAATGGGTATATATGTATGGGCCTTGGTCCCCCGCAGACCGCGTTCATCACGTCCTCCCACACCTGGGACTTGAACTTCATCAAATGTCCCCTTTGCGGGCCTCAAGCTCAACCTGATGGCTACATTTCCAGTCCTACAACCTTCCGCCGCCGCTGCGGCCAAGCCCTCATCAGGTCCGCCCCCAAAGCGAACCGATGACTACGGCTTGCTCATATACGACAGATATACCAATATCTTCGAGGCAGTGCCGCCCTCCCGCATTCCCGAGGACAGCGTTTGCATCGGGCCAGATGAAGTCCTCTTTCTGATCGAGGCCCCTCTGAACTCGGTCGAGCTGTACGAGGCCCTCCTCAAGCCGGCCAAGCCCTTCGAGGTGCACACTGCACGCCTCATCCCGCGCAAGACCCGTGCCTACGAGGCAAGACGGCAACTAGTCGACGAGTATTTGACCGGACAGGGGAGGCTAGCTGGAAAGGGCACCGCCGCTGAGCGCGAGGTATCATTTATCGTCTTGCCCCGGGATTCTATATGGCAGCTGCAGATGTTCAACCACTTCCTCTGGCCGGTACAACTGCAGTACATGTCTCTTCCGGTCCGCATGTCCGACCAGAAGACAGTCAGGAGCCCTTATGCACTGGTCTGCTACCAGGCGCACAGGGTCTACCACAAGAAGCTGAAGGCACTGCTGAGGGACTACAAGCTGGGCAACTGCGGGTTTGAGAGGAGCTTGCTGCGTCCAGGCGCCGCGCCGCTGCCCGAGACCCTGCGAGAGTATATGGATGGGGAACCAGGAAAGGATGCGGCCACGCCCTATTACAGGACAGAAGCTGGGGCGGGCCCGGAGGAGCGGCCGTCTAGGCTGCGCAGTGTGACCTCGACAATGTCACTGCGGAGGGCAGTCAGCAGAGTGGCGCTTCGGAGAAGCCAGTCGGCCGCGTCGATTGCGAGTCACGGTTGAATTTGCCACGGGATCGGACCACCACGTGTAAGTGCCTTGACTGTAGGAAACGTTCTGAGTTGCGAGTAGCCTACCGATGAAACGAAAATCAAGTGATATATCGCGAACATCTATCTGCACGTGCCAAGACTGTGACAGTAGCAACGGCTGCCCCTTTTAGGCAGAGCGAGGTGTTTGAATTTTGGTAGGGCCGACTTTCGAGAACACATCCCGTCCATCAATGCAACCCACAAGATGATGTGAAGCATGCCTGATGCTTGAACACCCTGGTACTTTGGCTTCTATTGGAAGCGCCATCCCATCTTTTAAAGTCCCTTAAACTTGCGCTGTTCCAGGGTATCTCTTGATAAAATCTTTCTATTCCAGGAAGCACGCTCACATATGCATCCTTTCCTTTTCCGATGTAAGTTCCCTGATTCGCGATAGTAGCGGGCTGCAGGGGTGAGAGGACCCATCGCATACACTCCGGTAACACGGTCGCATCCAAAGAATTTGGCAATTTGATTTTAGAGGCTCCATAGTTGCACATGGATCTATCCTCTATTTTCAAAAATAGACCATTCGGCGAAAAGATCATATTTTGCAATCGTGAGATTGGAGAAGTACAGGCAGTACATGATGCTCGTACAGTCAGGCAGCTTACCTTTTTCACCTACCTCTAATATAGTATTCCACAGGAAGTTGTTCTACAAGAGTTTATCAAAGTGCAGCTCTTTTCTAAGGACGATTTGGGGGAGATTCCCTACCAGGTTATTTTGCAGGTGATTGTATTGAAGATTTGACTTCTGCGAAGTTATTTTCTAGGACGTTGTATGCGAGATAGTTGTTCTCTGGGAGGCTGATCTACAGAGGTTTTGTTCTTGAGATCGGGGATTCGCACTCGCAAAAAACGGAGGGTACACCCGAGCCCTACGGAACAAGCTCCAACGGGACAGCCTCCTAACGGGATAAAATCCTACAGTATAACATGTTCAAAAGATAAGATCCTATAGGATAACCTTTTACAGGATAATCTCATGTAGAACAACCTCTTATAGAATAGCCTCTTATAGGATAACTTATAAGACAACCAGTTCGGACGTACCCTCTGCTTGGGTGGGTGCAAATCCCCGGTCTCTTGTTCATGGGAGGTTTCCTGGCGAGAGGTCGGTTGATAGACACGTAGCGAAGACAGACTATTTGGGTCCTACACCTACAAGAAATTGACAGTCACACAGCGACCCTACAGTGCTTGTGGCTGTATGGTTGAATGATAGTCATTTATCGCACTTGCACTCGTCCATCGGTAATAGCATGCTGATGTGCCGCATACACAGGCATTGTGGGTATATCGTGGTATGAGTTGTCCTACTTTGATAATTGGCAAATTGATCATTCCTGTCTGTCCGTCGGACTGTCTGCCGTAGTTGGCCTGCCCAACCTAAATATCAATGCTATGCAACGTCGACTCTCGACCACTACTCTCTTGTCCTAATGCACACTCCTCCACTGGGTGACCTCGGCTTCTGTCACCTCTCTTAGATTATTGACGGAAGCAGGCTTGCCTGTCACAGCACCTTGTGCCATTTCTGCTGTGCGAGCAATGAAGTTCTTGGCCACTACCGCGTATGTTGCGGTGACTGTCTTCACACGAATGACACCAATGCGAGGGTCGTTCTCACTTCCATCGTGCTTGCCATCTCCGAGGTCCCCCAGCCACGTCTTGAGGATGGGGCTGTAGTGCTTCTTTACCAGATCCCGGTCAGTTTGCACAGATGCTGTTCCTGAGATAGAGGCCCACTCTCCGGAGGCATTCAAGAAGGAGATGTTGACGTGGGAGTCATCCCGGAGCTCGTCTGTCTTGTTGGACTCGGTGTTTGTGTGGAACAGGAGGTCAATGCCGCCGGACTCCTTCGCCGCGACGGCCATGCACCGTGAGACAAGTTTGCCGGAGCTGGCGTCACGTGTGGTCATCATCCCGAACTTGCTGGCGTCGATGAAGTCACTCAGATCCTTAATCTTCTGGTCGACTGAGACATTGGTGTCGGCATTGGCTGCCTTGTAAGGGTCGGCGGGCTTGTCGCCAGTGTTTGTGTTGGAGAAAGACATCTTTCTAGACGAAGAAGTCAGCATCCGGTTGATTTGAGAATTGGCAGTGGACAACGGCGTCAAAGGTTGAAAAGGGACCGCAGATCTAGAGGACTGGCCGTCAAGCAAACGGACGAGTGCTCTGGAAGAAGGCAATGGCTGTACCAGCCGCGAACGGAGAGACAACATACTTTGGCGGGTGGTGAAGGTGGGATAGGGTGGTGATGGTTGGTATGGTATGTTCAAAACGAACTGAAGTGGTTTTGGTGTTGTTGAGTTGTTCAGGGTAAGCCAAGGGATGAGAGCTGTACGAGACACTGGACACCCAACAAGCTGCTGCGTATCTACTTAAGTATCTCTTCTCCAGGATTGCACCTTCTCCAATTCTCTCGCCCTGTACCAGACGCGATATATCATCATCGAAGGGACATCGCTCTTTCCTACTTCCTAATGATGTCATCTCTGCGTCGAGCCGTTCGATTACATGCGCTAGTATCCGTCACAGACTGCACACCCGACATTTGACAGACAGCGATCTCCTAACCCCCTCCTGCAATTCTCCGATTGCGCACCTCAGCGGAATTTGGCTTAAAATCGGGAAAGGTGGATGTCAGCCAGCTTCAGTACCGATTGCTCATCCCCACTGGTGGGGTTGGGATCGTCGCCGCCCCTCCCTTCCTTTTACCAGCTTTCGTTGGGTGGCGCTGAATGGTAAGCTCTGGGATCAATGGAAGGTTCCAATTGCTTGTGTGCGCCAGACTGCGTGGAACAATGTGAGCATGGACGGTGATCATTGCTGCTTGCCATACTCGGCCTTCCAGATCTGGTCCCAGGTCTCCTTGTTCACGGCGAATTCACGGACGTAGTCGTGCTCCAGCTCATGTGTCCTCCGTCCCAGGAGCACGAGACTGTGCAGGGGAGACCCGAGCACCTCATCCTGATCACACAACTCCTTCAGTGTGCCAGCGACAAACTTCTCCGCCTTTCCGCCAACCCTGGCCGCGCCGATAGCAAGGCTGTCAGGCCCGTACACGCCATCCTGCCTGTCCTCCTCGACCTCGAGCATCTGCGCGGCACACTGGCCAACGGTCATGTAGCGGGGCGGCTCGAAGATCTTCCTCCCCCTCATCAGGTTCTCCATGCTCTGCTCTTTGACCTTGATGTCCAGAAGCACGAGCGTGTGCAGGCCGATCTGCCTGTTCTCCTTGACGCGGTCGTAGAACGAACTCGGCCGCCAGTTGTCCGTGAAGAACACCATGCTCACCGTCTGCCCGAAGTTGTAGAGCTGGAGCCCTGCTGCGCCGATGCCGCTCATGATGGAGGCGTTGGGGACGGTCCGCACGGGGATCTGCAGCTCTCTCGCGCGCAGGACGAGGTCGGTGTGCGTGGTCGCTCCGAAGGGGTCGCCGACGACGAGGAATGCTACATCCTCGGTCTGGGCGTCTCGCAGGATCTCTTCGCTATTGGACTCGACCATTTCACGGTCGGCCAGGATTACTGGGCGGCCATAGTAGCCTTCCTACTGGTTGGTCAGTGTTAGCCCTTCGTTTGCTGTAAAAATATCCAGGAAAAGACAAGGGAACTTGATCTTGACTCACCAGAACCGGTTGGTCCACAAGCAGAATGCTGGTATATGCTTCAAGATAGACCCGTGAAGCCTTCTTCACCACCTCCAGACCCTTGACCGTGATGTCTGTCTCATCCGACAGGCCGAGGCCTACGAGGTAAAGCATTTTGACGAATGGTGACCGTATGGCAGCATACACCGTGCTCTGGGAGAAGATGTCAAATTAACTTTGAATTGGTTACAGTGCTCCCGAAATCTTAAAATTTCCCCAGATCTGCTTCTCCCTGTTACTGCAACAGCCCACTATACCTCCAATCATCGCGCCGCACACCAGTGGCCCAAGTACCCCGAGGTTGACACTAACGTCGGCCGAGGAGCCTCCCATATCTTATCTGATGCCTGCCCACTCATTCGCACCTCTGCAGACGCAACCAACCGCCGTACCGCCATCCCCCTGACAACCTTGGAACCCATCACCAACGCCCACCGCGTCGCTTTGACTTGATCCGACCTCGCACTGCAGCCCGCCACCCCATCACGATGTCGAAATCAGGCGGCGGCGCCTACGGCCAGGCGGCGGACGACACGTCCTTCCGCAAGAAATACGATCTGGATGAGTATGCGGCCAAGGCCAAGGCGCGGGAGGCAGCGGAGCGCGAGGAGGCCAAGGCGCGGTACGAGGCGAAGCTGGCGGGCAAGAAGTACTACAAGCCGATGACGGGCGAGGAGACGCTGACCCAGGCGCGGAGCGCCGTGCTGGACCTGAGCAGCCACGTGGGAAAGACGCAGCTGGTGGCCGCCGGCGCCGGCGTGGGCAAGCGCGGGCGCGGCGCCGGCTTCTACTGCGAGGCATGCGACCTGACGTTCAAGGACAACAAGCAGTGGGTCGAGCACATCAACTCGATGCAGCACATCCGCGCGGTGGGCCAGACGGGCGAGGTCAGGGCCGCGTCCGCCGAGGACGTCCACCGGCGCATCGACGAGGTCTGGGAGAGGAAGCTCGAGCTCGAGAGGGAGCGCGAGACGAGCCTGCAGGAGAGGATCAAGATCCACGAGGAGGACGAGGCGCGCGAGAGGGAGGAGCGGAGAAAGAAGAGGAAAGAGGCCGAAGAGAGGAGGCGGGCCGAGAAGGAGAAGGAGAAGAGCGTCAAGATGGAGTACGGCGAAGACGTGAGGATAGAGGGCGAGCATGACGAGGAGGATATGATGGCCGCGATGGGCATTGCAGGCTTTGGCACGTCCAAGAAGTGAGTGCGCACACGGTTCCAGCACCTCGTTCGTCCCCGATTCGGAGGCCTTCACTATGACGCAATAACGAGGCTCGCGCCGCACCCGTATATGCCAGTGGTTTCCCATGACGGAGAATTGCTCAGGTCGAGTGGATACAAGGCAGAACGGCCTATGGCGAAGCAGATTGCGACGGCTTGGTCTTTGCGTGATGACTGACCAAATGAGTTGGTGGTCCACGCAGAGACCGGAGCAGCATTTTATCGAGCGGCGCCAATATTCGGAGACCGTGCAGCGCTGTTGAAGAACGACCAGGCACAAAAGGGCAAACTTGGCCATGTGTCCCTACGCTCCATAAGCCACTGGTGGCGATACCATCTACGACGCCAGAGCCACACTGAAGTGCACTCACGCCGAGATGGTTGGGGAGGCAAGGCACGACTTGAGTCACGGCACACGAGCAATCAACCAAAGGGTATCCTCATCTATTGCAACACCCTCTCATGGGAATCGTGTAAAATAATATACAAAAAGTCATACCATGTTCCTCCTATGCAGATGAATATGTGCGCCATAGTAATCACAATCCCTCATGAACTGAATTCAGACATGGCCGCTTCGTTCGGAAATCGCCATGCGTCTCAAACGAATGCATCGCCTAGCGCGCCTTCAGGCTCTGCGAAGCTCCTAGGGGGGTCAGGGGGGTCAGAGGCATCTTCCCGACACCGCACCAGCAGCTTGCGTCTCCCTCCCGCTCGACCTGCAGTGTAACATCGATGTTCCTCGACGCGAGGTACTTCTGTACACGGTCTCGCACGGTCCCCATGTCAGCACCGCGGACCGCGACAACGTGCATCACGCCCATCATCTTTCCCGCGCGAGCCTCCTCGCCTGAGAACCGGTCGTCGATCCAGAACTTGGGCACCGAGTAGCTTGCAACGCCGGGGATTTCTGGAATTCCAGACATGGTCTCGCGGAGAGTGTACTCGATGTCGTCTGGGATGGTCAGAAGGAGCCGTCGTGCGGACGACTTGACCAGCGGTATGGCAGATCCCATGATGAGTGCTGCAATCAAGAACGATGCCAGTGGGTCCCAACCGGACCAGGGGACAAAATGGGTCATAACTGTCGACGCGATTACTGCTGCACTGCCGAGGGTGTCCGCCAAAACATGCAAATATATGCCAAGCATGTTCTCGTTATCATGCGAATGAGAATGGGAATGAGAGTGATGATGGTCGTGCCCGTGGGAGTCTTGGTGCTTGTGGTCGCTGTGATCGTGGTCGTGGTCATGCGAGTGGTGGCCCTTCTCCGATAGTGTGTGTGAGTGCGAATGAGCATGCGAATGTGATTGAGAACCTGTGTGATGGTGGGAATGTAAGTGCGAATCCGATTCTGCGTGGCCATGCGAATGTCCGCCGCCTCCATGATCGTGTCCATGGCCGTGGTGATGATGACCAAACGCTGCCATGCCGACGAGATTCACCGCCAGACCGAGACTGCTCACAATGAACAGCTCAGCAAGCCTCTTGGTCTCCCTGCCCTCGACGATCCGCTCCACGGCCTCTATCATGATCTCAACGCTGATGAGCACTAAAAACACGCCATTTGCAAAGCCGCTGAGCGTCTCGATCTTTCCGAAGCCATAGGGAAAGCGGGCACTCGGCGGCCATTTGCTCGCCACAGAAGCAAACAGGCCAACAGCGAGCGCAACACAGTCGAAGAACATGTGGATGCTGTCGCTCAGCAAGCCAAGAGAATCTGTGATGTAGCCGTAGAAGGCCTGGATTGTCATGAAGAAGAAGTTCAAGCTGTCAAGACGAAAAATTAGCACGTTGCGCCTCCACATAGTACGATGATAGAGGTACCTCATGAAATAAAAGATCCTCCTCGAATCCTTCTCCGTCATGATTGCATGCAATATGGGCCACTTTGAAGTGTACGGTAGTAGCATGTTTGTGAATTTGGAGCGCTCGGGAGAGTGGTCGTGGGGGGCCTCGGTATCCTGCGCTTCTGGCGCCTCGTACTGCTCAGCAAACGACGAGGTTACAGGAGTTATGAGGTGTTTCCCTGCAGTCGTCGTTGTCTTCCACCCGTTGCTGGGAAGCAGCGGTGGGGGCACATTTTGCCGTGGCTGCATCGAGTTCGCATGATGGACGTGCTGCGTGCGTGGCTCGGAATGAGTGTGCGAGTGCGAGTGCGAGTGCGAGTGGTTATGGGTGTGGCCGTGGCCGTGGCCATGGCCGTGGTCGTGGTCGCCGTCAAGGCTTGGTGAAGGTATACCAAAGCTCGAGTCCATCTTGAAGGACCTGTTCAATGAGCCGAACGAGGGCGAGCGCGAGCGAGAATGGCCATGTTTATGACCATGGTGTCGGTGGGAGGTGGGCATGGTAGTCCCCGGCAACACATAGGTGGAGGCCATGATCTCGAACCCGAGGCGAGAATAGCCCAGGGCTTGGCGTTGTCTAAGTCGTGCTGCCCCTGAGCCGCACGACAAAGTGCTGAGGACGGGGGGCGGCTACAGCATGAGGCAGATGGCGATATGTCCCGTGTCTGCCGCTCCCAGCTCGCAAGATAACGGGGGCCCCGCACGATGGGATGGCCCACGATGTCGCCGGCCCGCTTGTCTTTTATTTTGGTGACCCCTGGTGTTGGATGGACCTCGCGTCGTGTCTGGCCCGTGTCGAAGGAGCCGAAGCGGAACCGGCCGTTTTCCAAGGGCCGTTGTGCGGTCTGAGGTATTTCGGGAACAGTGGGGCAATAAGTTGGTGCGAAGAGGCGCGTCCTGTTCAATTGAGTCGGGTGGAAGCTCGAGTCGGGAGGGACAGAGGAGGTCGCATCTGTTTATTGTTAGGAGAGGGGAGAGCGCGGAAATCTGGGGACGACCTTCCTCAAAAGGAGAGGGCAAATCGTGGGGGTGGGTGTGGTAGGGCGGATGGCAGGGTGGCAGGGTGGCACAGCGCCGTCATGACTGCCCAAGCCCAAGGTTCCCCTGAGCTTAGCGCGCCAGCCAGAGGCCAAGCAGCCAAGCAGCCTTTGTTCTCTTCTGGCACCAGGCCCATCTCGTTCCTCTGCCGCGACTGCATGCAGGAAGAAGGCCGAGCTAATCTCGAAAGGGGGGAGGTTATCAGTGTTTAACTTCCAAGGTTGATTGATCTGGGCACCCAGCGGCTTGGGACCAGCTACCCTGGGCCGGGCATGGCAACGGCAATGGCAATGGCAACTTTACTGTCTTCCAACAAGAGGCAAAAGAACGGACGGAATGCATTGATAGAATTGAGATGCACCTGCAGTGTATAGCAAACACGAGCTGCTTGGAGTTGCGTCAACCCCAGACCAACAGCTCAGGGTTCAGCACAGAACAGGGGCCGTGTGATCAGTGTATAGATGAATCCAGACGGGTTCGTCCGTGTGCTAGAAAAGTTCGGACGGTTTTGTCTATAGCTCAGACTCAGTCAGCTCCATCCATCTCTACTCCGAACACGTCTCATCGAACCGGACCCTTGCGCACGGTGATCTGTGTCAACCATCATTCAATGGAGCACCCATTATAGCAAGAACGGAATTCCCTGTTTCGCCCCGTAGGTCAAGATGGAGGTACAGGTGATCCTGTTGTCTCTGTTCGGGGCGGTAGTTCTCACCCTGCTCATCGCCGTGTTCCTGCTGTCTCCAACAAGATATCGCCCAGCCGCAGAGCGACGTGTAACAGCCCAGGTCCTGGTGCTGGGAGATATCGGCCGCAGCCCTCGCATGCAATACCACGCGCTCAGCATTGCCAAGCATGGAGGGACCGTCGAGCTGATAGGCTACCATGGTAGGGTCGATACAGCTCTCTCACTGCGAATGGCCTCATGCTCACAAACCCAACCACCTCGCAGAGTCGGCACTGTTGCCCGCCCTTGCGAAGCTCCCGAACGTGACCGTCTGCGCACTGGGCGCCCCGCCAGCTGTCCTCAGGTTCAAGTCTGCACCATTTATCATCACCGGGCCGCTCAAGGTGCTATGGCAGGTTTCCAATCTATTTCACGTTCTATTGTACAAGACGCAGCCGGCACAATGGCTGCTTGTTCAGGTATGCCTGCTGCATCCCGCAGTGGAGGAACTCCATAAAAAAAAACACTCACACAATCTCTAGAATCCGCCCTCAATACCAACCCTCGCTGTGGCGTGGCTGACATGCGCCGCCCGCAACACACGCCTCGTCATAGACTGGCACAACTATGGCTGGACCATCCTCGAGGGCACCCGTGGGTCCTCCCATCCCTTCGTCCGCATATCAAAGCTCTATGAGTGCTTCTTTGGCCGCCTTGCGCCCTCGGCAAACCTTACCGTCACCCACGCCATGAAGCGACAGCTTCAGAAGGCGCCGTGGGGCATCCGCTCCCCCATCGTGACGATGCACGACCGCCCCGCCGCCATCTTCCAGCCTGTCGCCTCTCCTGGCGAACGGGAGTCGTACCTCTCAGCCGTCGACGAGGCACGCGACTTCGCCAGCGCCATCACGGGGGGCCAGCAGAGACTCGTCGTGAGCAGCACGTCCTGGACGCCCGACGAGGACTTCGGCCTGCTCCTCGACGCGCTGGTGCGGTACGGGGCCGCCTCCGCCGCAGGAAGCTCGCAGCTGCCCTTACTTGTCATAATCACGGGCCGCGGGCCACAGAAGGCTGCGTACGAGGCCAAGATGGCCAGGCTCGCCTCCGAAGGAAAGCTGCCCGGCATCACGGTGCGCACGGCGTTCCTCACGTTCGAGAACTACGCGCGCCTACTGGCCGCTGCGGACTTGGGCATCTGCCTGCACATGAGCAGCTCCGGCGTCGACCTTCCCATGAAGGTGGTGGACATGTTCGGCGCTGGCCTGCCGGTGCTGGCGTACTCGGGCTACGAGAGCTTCGGCGAGCTGGTCAAGGAGGGCGAGAACGGGTGTGGCTTCGAGACGTCGGCCGAGCTGGGCGATGCCATGTCACGGCTGTTGGGCGCCAAGGGGCAGGGCGAGCTGGCGAGACTCAGGGACGGTGCCGTCAGCGAGGGTCGCCGCCGGTGGGACGAGGAGTGGGATGAAGTCGTCAAGCCCCTCTTGGGGTTCCCTGCGGAATGAGGGCACCCGCTCGGAATGATGCGCAGACAACAGCGGCTCACGACAGGCACAAGTGTATAATCTTACTGGTCCTAGAGATGTAGTTTGTTATATTCACTTCAAGTTCAATTTGATGCGAAGGCGCATGGGCAGACCATCAAAAAAGTCTACAAAATACTTGCCCCGCGCCCGGTTTCTGGCTCACAGAGATCTGGCCGCCCACTGCTCCTGCTTTGGCAATCCATCTTTGCCAGCTTGTTTGTCCCCAGGAAGGGATGACACTGCCGCCACCGGTCTGGTATGCAATGTACAGCTCACAATGACTGCTGTAGGGTATATAGTATCACACTGACGTACTCCTTGGACTCTCCAACTGATCGATAGCCCCAGGCCAGGCCAAGCCCAGAGAAAAGAGTGTGATGAATCCCCAAGCACTGCTCAGTCCTCCCCAAGGCTCTCCCGGACGCACTTCCGCACCCTCTTCCGGAAGTCCTTGTTCGCACCGGCCCTCTCCTCGCGCAGCAGTTTGGCTGCCTCAGGGTTGGCGGGCGACTCGTCGTTGGGGCTGGCGAACAGGCTGATGACGCTGAGCAGGATGGTCTCCGGGGTCTGCACGGGGCTCCAGCGCTCCGAGGCCGCCTCGTAGCCGTACTTATCCTCCTCGGGAGGGTGCAGAATGCTGATGCACAGCAGGCCCGTGTCCGGGTAGACGTTGGGGTGGAAGGGGATCGGGTCCTGGAAGGTGAGGGCGGGGGGCATCAGCGGGTACTCGGGCGGGAACTTTAGTCGCGCGCGGAAATTTGCACCTGGAAGAAGCGGCATGTCAGCGGATCCGGTTCCGTGAGTCTTGTCGTGTGGAATGAAGGGGCGGCAGGGGAGAGGGGAGAGGGGATCGGCAAAGGGGTTTCAGGAACTCGGGGCTGGCGGCGGTACCTCCGTAGTATTTTGTCTCGTCATTTATCATGAGCATGACCTCCCACTCGTAGATGTTGCTGTCGTTGACCAGACCACACGAGATCCCTGGGATGTCCTTGTCGGTCTGCATCTGTTTGAGTTGCCGCCGCAGCAGGGCGGCGGAACCGGGACTCGAGGATGTGGACATGTCGAGTGCGTGGGTGTGTGGGTGTGTGGGTGTGTGGAGGGGAGAGGGGGCAGAGCGACCCGTGGATGTCCCCACCAGTGGCTGATGGTGGTGTCGTGGTGCGTGTTCTGGAGGTGTCTCGGGAGGGGGGAAGAACTGGTTGTCGTAGGTCTCAAGGTTAGTGTTGTTGCGAAGCAGGCTGGCAGGCTGAGGCGATTACAGTGCGGTGGAAGTGGCGGCTGTGGATCTTGCATGACCATGCAGGGTGCCTCGAGAGGTCCGAGACCTCGATGATCAACGACAGGAATCACTGGGAAGAGGGTTGAGTGACTAGGGTTGGGGCCACCGGTTGTCCCAAAGAACAATTAACTACATCCGATATGCTCATCAGCAGCAGCAGTGGTTGAGAGGAGGGGAAGTCGAGGACGAAGAGAGTGAAGAGACACGAGGGTTGGCCTACAAAGTGGGAGGGGCAACTCGAGCTACCTATCCCGGAAGCCCGCAACCGGGAAGGCCGAGTCCAAGCCCAGCTATAGCCTTGGGGCAAAGGCCTTGTCTTCGTAGTGCGCTGCCCCTTGCAATATTGTCAGACCTGATTTGCACTTCTGATTTACAAAAAATATCGATCCCGTTCTGGATGACTCGGCTCGGCTGTTTCTTGGATCACTAATAAAAGTGGTAGGCATATGCAGCCTACTCAGTTTGTTCCGGACTGCATCTGTCTCACTTTGGTGTCACGAGCTTTATGCAGCAGAGACGAACGGACGTTTTCATCTGTCATCCTGGCCTGGCCCATGTTTGTAGTTTTGCCTTGCCACGAGGCACAGTCAGACCCGAACGGCGCCGGCCCCACCAAAACACGGAGTCGGAGCGGAGCGGACTCGGCCCTTGGAGTGGGTACCGGTCCCGGGGTGCCGGAACATCATGCCGTGTTACGGACAGGCCTGGCTCTACCCATTGCTCATGGCCCCTGACCCAGCCCACATCCTTCCCTCGGGAATCTTCTCATCATGGATGCTCAAATGCCACCTCTCCTTCCTGCTTCCATCCTCACGGTTCGGCCCATACACCCTCTCCACCTGCCACTCCAATTCCTGCGGCACCTCCCACGCCATCTCCGGGTCGCGCAGCATGAGCTTGACGACGTGCCGCGCAGACGGCAGCGGCGCGCCGTCGGCATCCAAGTCAAAGGGTGTCCGGGCATGCATAAGGCACAGGTTGTTGATGAACGCTATGTCGCCGTGCTCACAGGGCAGCGGCAATGCGTTGTCCAAGGCGATCTCTTCGACCAGCGCCATGGCCTCCAGGCGCCGGGACGACGCGGGCGGCAGGCTTGGGTTAGCACCTGTGTTGCGGAATCCGGTGATTGGCAGGCGCGAGTATTGGAAGATGAGACGGTCACCAGCGGCGTTCAGACTAGTGGTGATGTTAGCCCTGCTGTGGATTCCAAAATGTTTCTTTCTAGAACATTCCAAAGTATGAAGGCGGGCAATCCGTGACAAGCAAAAAGTGATGCTTACACAAGTGGGGTGCCGTCTGTGTGGTAGTCCATGGAGCTGTGGCAGAGTCAGATTACATATTGGTGAGAAGTAGTAGATAGATCACAGAATGCGAAGCTCACTTTGAGAAGACCCATTTCTCGCCGAGCTCTTTGAGGAGATCAGGTCGCGAAGCTGCGAGGATGTTATAAACCTGAGACGAGCTGGCAATCAGGGTCTTTCCACCATTCCTTGAGACGCCTAGGTTGAACAGGGCAAGGATATCCCCAAGGTCGGTGTGAAATGCCTACGCGCCAGAGTCAGTGCTTGCTTACTGCTCTTGTGTCGAACCATCCGAAGTCTTACCAGGCGCCCGTTGGTGAATGCTGGTCTAAGTTGCTGTTCCTTGGCCCCAGGCCTAGTATCTTCGCTGATTACATGACCTGCGAAAAGAAGTCAGCAAAGATGTCACAGGCCTCAATGACCTTTGCGTTTGCCCATGCTTACAAGTCACCAACTCGCGTTTGATATCTTGGAAGCCTCGCACTGGAGCAATATGTGAAGAGATTCCCCCAAACACCAACACGTTTTCCTCGTCCGTGAATTCTTCGGTACGCAGTCCCCTCAGCACTGCGAACCCCCGACCCTCGTGACAGTCGCGCGATATGTTCCTCAGCATGGCGCTGAGCTCTTGTGGCAACGGGAAAGATTGAGGACTCAGCGCCTCAGGTCCGACTTCGAGGCCTGTTCTCCGTCAGTTGTCTTCTGGTCTATCTTATCAACTGTTCAACAGATGTCTCGCCTCACACCGGAAATATCGCAAGGCTTTGACAATAGAGTCATGGTCTTGCTTGGACAGAACATTGATCCATCTGTCTTGTTCCTGGGCCATATCTGAGCCACTCCAGACTCGCTCGCTGGTGTATCGGGACGGCCATCCGGAGAGGAGCTCTTCAGCCTGTCCGTCAATTTTCTGTTGACAAGATGGAGCACCTTTGAACAAAGTTGCAGAGTCGTAGTCCAGGCCGTGAGCCCGCATTGCCGCTATAGAGGCCATTGTGCAAAGGCTTGATGGACAGAATGGCTAGGGTGACTAGAAGAAAACCTGATCATATTGCCTACTTTTATGTCCCAACTCAGCCTGACTGATTTTATGTCAGTAGGTGACCTTCGTAATGGAAAATGAGGCTCTGCTCCCCCACGCCCAACCCCTCTCTTGTTGATGCGGTCAGCTGTTCACTGTCCACAAATTTGTCCAATAGATGATGCAGCTTGTCCTAACATTTCCGATGCATCAATCACGGTCGAACAATATGACTGCCTTCCGGGCCTTGGCTCACCGGTGTAAAGAAGGTGAGCAAAGCCGACCTCACAGGCCTCTTCTCCACCCTCCATCCTGCCAAGGGTTGTCCAGTCTGTCCCACTCTTCTTGAAACATCCCATGATGGATGGGTCACCGGTCAAAGGAAGTGGCTTGATCGCGTTCCGGCGTAGTAAGCAAGCTGCATGAAACACACGAGGCTACGTGGTAGAAGACGAGAGAAAGTCTTCCTCGCGGAAATCGTCGATCTCCCCGGCTGTATAAGGGATGTCGCCTCGCCAGTCTGTTACAAAGAGTTGGTAACACCAGTAAAGCTCATTTTCGTACATCGAAGCTTTGCTCCAATTAGCGAGCGTCGTTTCTGGATAGGTTCCATGGTTAGTCCACATCGTTGGTGCGGGATAAGATCTTATAGGTGGGTTTAATCAATGACTAACTTTGCTGACGTATCTTCTGTTGGATCTCTCTCATATAGTTGAGTTGATCCTGTGTCATCCCGTGGTAGCTTCTTCCGCCATTCCCGTCCTGCGATTCCCCGAATGCTATCGAGAATGGGACTGATCCGGCACAGGCAAAGTGGAAGTAGGCCAGCATGGTTTTACATGCATGTATGTGAGATTGTGTGAGTGTCCCTCCACGATTGCCTGGCTGGTAATCTAGTCAGCTCCTGAGAGGTAATTTTGGCACTGTGCAGAGACAAGGTGGCACAAATAAAGATACGAACCTTCAGGCCTTTCCGCCCAGCTTGAATAGCCATGTCTTTCTGAACCAATGCCATGTTGTACAACATGATGAATAAGGCTAGGTATATCTCCAGCCAGTTTTCTCGTTTGCGCTGCTCGATCTTTTCGTTTAATCGTGCAAGGAACCGAGCAGAGATAGGACGGATGAGATGGCGGATAACAAGATCATCCAGCTGGGAGTCCATTATCGGTGTCACAGGCGTGAATCCGTTATAAGGATGGCCAGCCTCGTTCACATGCTCCATTCCCAGCATGGCACCGCCATTAATCACGCGGAATTGCTCTTCAATCAAGCGAGACGCGACCCAAAAGTCCAAGGCGTCTGACACAAGTTCACTCTATGGAAGAATACCGTTAGCCAACCCGTGAGATACTGAAGAGAGCAGAGTTCCTACTTGATCGAAAGGGATGAACAATAGAGCGGTGTGAAATGTCTCGTGCACGATAGGGTTTGAGTCGGCCAAAAGTGTCTCAATATAAATTGAGCGAACCGCCTTGAAATATTCAACTAGATTCTGGCGCGCATCTTCTAGGTCGCTAATAAAGATTGGAGGCATTTCCATGGACCTGAATCGGCCAGACGGATCCGTCCAATGGTAGGCCAGCCTGTCTTTGAGCTCTGGTGGAAAGCGGGAGACCTTGAGGCGGAGTGCGTCGTCGCAACCCTCACCAAAGAATTGGGTGATGAACAGCAAATGCTCGGATTTATCCATCTGTTCTCTACACAGCATTTTCTGCTTTTTGCGAAACCAAATTGGAAGATCGTCGCGTGTTGTCGGACCTACCAAGATTCTGTTAGAACAGTCCTCTCCGACAGTAAAGACAAACTTGAATCTTCACTTACCGTTCCGATGCAAACGGATTTCAAGCAGAGATACTCGTAAGCACGGATTGTATTGAATTTTAGTTACGTGCTTCAAATAGGAATTGAGTACCAGGCTTTTGCAACGGGCACAAGGCTCATAAAGACCGACCGGGTCGTCTGGCCTGACACACTATACCACGTCACAGGTAAGCCGCAATGCCATTTTCGAACGGTGTGGACTGTGCTGACCCCTTTTCGTAAGATTTTGCACTTTTGGCAGGCCCCAAGCTTCCTTGTATTGTTTGTTGCACGCTCTTCTTCGCTTGTGCGTACCATGCGGGCGATCTGATGGAGACCAAAAGTGTTCAAAGTACCGGCAATCTTTCCACCCACGTCTTTCTTGATGATGGTCTTCGGTGACTAGTGGAAATAGGGATTCAGCACAGTGAACTGGTGTTGTAAGAAGATTTCTGTGGGCGCCTTCACTTACCCTATCAGTCTTCAACACGTCAACCCTTAAGGTTGGCCCTCGAGCCTTACCGTTGCGACGCTTGGTCATATGACCACCCTTGGGCTTGCCTGCTGTGCTCAATCTACTGTGGGACGCATCATGGTCATACTGCACAACCTGAAGTGAGTTGTCCGCCTCCACCGAGATTTTATGATCCGTCGTCTCCGAAAAGGGATTATCCGGCGAAATGCCGTACACTGAACGAGCATGAAACGCCATTGTTACCCGACGTGGGGGTTACAGACAATAAAGTGTAGAAAAGGGTGGAGGTGTCGAAACCTCATCCACCTACCTATGGCGGAGGGAACGGGGCGAAGGCACCTCGCTGATATGACCCGCGCGCAGGATGAGACGTGGCTGAAATTGGAAGGTCTACGTCGTCCAAGTCTATAAGATGGACGCAATAAGTATTCTGCTGATACGCGATCCGCCAGCCGGCCCGGGTGAGATCAGGACACAGGCTACTTGGTAGGTTCAGAAAACGCTGCCCAAGGCGCCCAAGGCGTACTGGCCCAGGCTAGGCAGTGGTCACGGCCAACGAGAACGATGGAGCTTTGTGTAACGAGTAGAAATGAGCCAAGATCTAGACACTGGATTGTAGCATGGCGCAGCGCAGAAAGTAAGCGGGCGGTTGTCAGGAAGATTTTAAAGTCGTATCGTGGATGATTCGTGACAAGCGCCACTTGTGTGAGGCGGTCAAGCCTGTCTGTTGCGGATGAAAGCCAACCAACGGATGGAGATGCAGCCCGGGAGCGGCAACTTACCCGTCAGTACGCCTTGTACACCCCATTTATTTACAAGTGATACCGGAATTCCCGAGAGCCAAGGGCTGATGCAGCTAGAACAGAGCTCAGCTTCCCACGTTGGCCAAAGGCAGCTTCCTGAGATGATTGGGCTCCCTGGCCTCCCGACTGCCCAAAGGGGAAGTCGGGTCGCTGTTACTCTTTGCGGAACACTTGGGAAGTCGGGCGAGATCGTGTTTATTAACAACAACAACTTCCAACCAGAGGCTTTGTTATAAAAAGTTCTGTGGGCCCAGCCCCTCGGTTTCGAATCAGGCCGCAAGGCAGAATGTTCATGACAGCGCCCTTCTTTCCATTCTTTGCTTCTGCTGAACCGATACGTTGGATTTTCTAGCCCAATTACGTTGGCGCGACGCTCCTCCCGCCCTGCCCTACTGCTGTGTAACAGAAATCCCATCACACCAACGCCACACAAGAGTAGGGCGACCTGCCAAAAAGCCCGTGCTAATGCAATGGGTGGAAAGTCGAGCAAGCTAGACGCGTCTTCAGGGTCTATCACGATTCGAGCAGCTGAGAAGCACGACTTAGACGCCATCACAGACATCGTCAGGGCCGGGTTCCCAGACGATCCGGGTTGTGATTACAAATATCCATACCGCAGCAAGTACTCTGCTGATTTCTGGGAATGGACGAGGAAGGAATACGAGGAATATATCGACCAACCCGATAAGTTCGCCGTGCTGGTCGCAACCTACACTGTGGCTGCTGACGCGTCAGGCTCGGCCGCAGACGAGAGCCAGGCAGACTTGGACAGGCCAATTGCATACGCAGTCTGGGACATATCTGTGGACACCGAGCGTGCCGGCGGAGGTGAGACCGCTCGCCTCCCCGTTTGGACATCTGACCTCCAGGTCCACTTGCTGACAGATATGTTGATCAGATCGTGGCATCAGTGAGCGACGCGATGCGAACCCGGAGCACATGAGGGCCTATTCCGAGACAATGTCTGCAGCTTTCACAAAATATTTCAGCATATATGGCAACGAACAGCTCAGTCTGGAATGGCTCATCACCCATCCCAGCTTCCGGCGTCGCGGAGCCGGTACTAAATTGTGCAAATGGGGCGAGGAGGAAGCCATCAGGCGAGGAGGTTGGACTCTGACTGTCATGGCAAGTCCAATGGGAAATCTGCTCTACGCACACCTGGGCTATAGGCTTGTTGGGACTGTGACTGCTGGGATCCACGATGAAGAAGAGACGGTAGACATCGACGTAATGTCAAAAGAGGACCTCTGTGCAACGGCCTAGCCCGCCTGACTGCCCGGAAATGGACTGGAGAACCCGGGGGGCATCCTTGCGAACTTCACATCGAGGCCACATCTCAAGAACTCGTACAATTAAGTCCCAGTTGTCAATTTCACCCAGATGGAATATAAAACAAGAGTTTCATGATTTCGACGTATTATCCTGTGGATAGGCTGACTAGATGAACAAGCAGGCGAGATTCTAGGTCAGCATGCAGCAGATCCTCCCCGAAGCCGCCTCTAGTCCATAATCGGAAGTCGGGACGCGCTCACTCACTTAGCTCGCAGTTGTGAAGGTGTGGCTTGTTGCTCAGCGGGTGAGCAGCAAATAGTGGGTAAAATTCCTTCACGGGGACGTCTTGGGGCGACAAAAACAGCAGAGGACCGCATCTTTCTCCACAATGCTATCAAGCAGATCCCCTGCACATGCAAGGCTAGTTCCTGCGGTTCAAGTCTCGTGAGGAACGGCTAACTATGTCCTTCTGGGCAGTCGGAAGACGAATGCGAGGCTCACTCACAGTTTTGAGTCACTCATGCAGGGCTGCCCAGAAATGCTACGCCCACTATTCGCCGTGGCCACATGGACGGCAGACATTACTGTAGCGGATGATCTCGAAGCTCAACTTCAGGAAGAGTTCATGATGGAATGCAGTTATATATATATATATTGTGGGAGACCACGTAACGTGGCCTCTGCGACGCGATGCGAGTTGCTTTGCTCTAGGTGTAGGTCCTGCCGCAAACTTCGACGTCAATACCTAGTCATTCATTGAGACGCGACGTGAGCTCCGCGAAGGATATCTTGCGAGCATTGTTGAGGCGCAACAGAACCCGCGTCATATTCACAGAAATCATTACACGAAGTTATTGAGACTTCAAGGTTCGTTCCTATCCCTTCACGAACAGTCAAACGCTGCTGAGACTCCGGGATAAGGCGAAAGTTTTCCAAAACCTCGAAAACAATGGCCGGTACGAGCCACAGTGAACAAACTCTGATGGGTGTTGGTTGTTGGAGTTCAAATTACACGGCACGAAAGACAACCAATGTCAACTGTATAAACCAACATCCTCCATTGGCAACGTCATATTCTGCGCTACTTGATGAGCTTGTCAGACTCACGCCTCTAGCTGGCGGCATGCAGCAGCGCGATTCAGCATCCGGCAGCCTCTCAGACCATGTACAGGCTGAGGCCCTTCAGAAGGAGTTGAGCATGTTGGAGCGTCATTTGGATCAAAACAGGGCTCCTGGGCAGTACCTATGGTCTCGAATAAGCACCGTAGGCGACAGAAACGGCGGAGAGATGAAGATAGAAAGTGTAACTGAGCAAGGGGGAGGGGGTAGGCATACAAAACAGTCCTGCTCTTAATTGCAGACCAACTGTGTTTTTTTTTTTTTTTTTTGGGTGGGAAAAAAGTGTTGTGTTTGCTAATTCATCCGGCGCAGAGAGGTGGGCAGGAATCCTATGTATGCCGATTTCAAATGAGCTTTGCTATTAGTTCGAGTTGCAATGACACAAAGACTACGATAGTAACAAGACCGCTGGCTTGTCGTAGTTTGCATTTTGCCATGGTGTGTCGCTAGAGAATTGGTATTGGTTGACTGTAAATATAATAGGCGCCCCACAGCCTAAGCTTTACCACACCACAAACAGATTCAGAGATGATGCGTTAGTACTCTACTAGGTAGAATGTCTATCTATGATTTATCCTATAATTCCATAGGATAAAAGACCAAGCTTATATCCGCTAGTATCCGAACTCTCAAACCCGTGCCTCTCAACCTACTACCTCCAAATCTGCTCATCTCTGACGCAATGGCGGTCCTATTAATCCACCTTGTACAGAATAACCTCCTATGAAGCCCCCCTTCTGGGGTGGTGAATACATGCTTGAATTTGGTCTTGGCTGGGGTATTCCGAGCATTGTAAAAAGCCTGATTACTAGGGAGGTTGGTGATTAATCAGTTGCGGATCGCGTCGAATCGGGGCAGTCTCCTCTGCACATGTGGCTGGGCACTGTTGTGTAGCGACGGGTGCCCGCCGCAGTGCCCTCACCTGATGCATGCCGGCCAACGGCTGCCCCTCACCCACGACCTCGGAAGTTATATATATAGGCTGGGCACATCCTACCCACCTGTGGCTCCAGGTTTTGGGAATGCCACATCTCCCCCCCCCCGTCCTGTCTGAGGCTTTATATTCTGTCATGGCGAATCTGCAATGTCCGGGCAGTTGGCTGGTACTGGCCAAGTTTGCCTACGCCTAGGCTGCTTGGCCTCCGGCGGTCCGCAACGGTAGACATTACGAGTAGCTATCAGAAATCAGAATCACAAACCACAAACCAGGACACATGGCTGGCCTAGCAGCAGCCTCTATTTTTCCATGTGGCCGGACAAGGGGGCAGGCGATCCTTCCTCTGGCCCGCAGGTGCGGATGAAGTCATACTGTGTATGCCCGCCCACCCATCAAGAGCGTTGCTGGGATCGCACAGCGAGTGCCCAACCCCAAACAAAGTGCGAATGAGCCAGCTGTCATCCGACCCAGCGCGGGATGAGTGGATAAGGGCACGAAAATCCTGGGGATCCCGCCTGACGGCCCTGGTCCTGAGGATGGATCTGGACCCATCTCCCGACCCCATCTTCAGCTGGCACGAAGAATTATGGAGACAGACTGCCGATAATGGAGAGCTGCGCTCGAGTTGCCGAGGCTTAATTCTGACCCGGAACTTTCAGCAGTCACCGACCCAAGAAGTCGCCATCATGACAGACAGACACTCGAGTCATCACCATATAGGGTGGGAAGAAGGAGAAGAGAAAAAAAAACCCCCCCCCCCAAGACCCCAGGTGACCATGACCCAGTTCCGGAGCGCACAGATTCAACAAGGGCCCAG